>JAKOGI010001471.1:15000-230636 GCA_029747015.1 Carnegiea gigantea
TTTATTTATTTTAGTTTAGTTGAGATTTCTTTTGTCTTTGATTTTCGATTAGGGTTTCTATTTTGGTTTTTGTTTTGGTGCATTTAATTTTGATTTTACTAATTATTTTCTACTTAAAAAAAAACAGAGACTAACAATTTGGTTATTGCATAGGAAACAGGCACAGAAGCAGCAGCAACAAAGAAAAAAAATATTAAAAAATGCTCTTCTTTTGTGTTTGTGTTCATTTTATATTTTGTGTGATGTTTGAGTATTTTTGGTCTGTCTTTATTTTGGTAGCATAGTTTTATTTTTGTTAGCTTATTTGGTCTTGTTCACTTAATTATTTGAGTCTTTTCTTTTTGTTTTAGTCATTAGTTTGTAAATAGTATCCTAGATGCATTTTCTTTCCTTACAAAAAATTAAAAACTTGAAAATCTAAAAAAGTTGAAAAATTCTTAAAATTGAAAAAAAACACTAGATTCAAGAATGCCAGTTTTTAATTTCCCACAATTTGAGCATGAACCTTTCTAAAGCTATTTATCGCGACTTAATGATTATCGTGCTCAATTGAATCAAAATTTTCAAAAATAGAAAATTTGTGAGGTCATTGCTATGGCTATGAATTTTGAATCTTGGGGTTATATTGAGTCCATTTATCCTGGATGTGTATTAAGATTGTTATCTAAAACTCAAGATGAGCTATGGGATTTCTTTGAAAAGCTAGCTTAGAATACCTACGCGTTTGAACAAGGTAAAAATATAATTTTGGATACCCAACTTCTGATGAGTCTATTTTTCCTGCTAATCCTTCCCCTCAGGATCATTTTATAAACTCGTATGACCTATCTTATTCTTATATGTCTCCTGTGTTGTGCGATTATTGTTAATCTTCTAACCATGATGTTCTTACTTGCCTTTTTCGTGCTTATGTTGATGCTACCTGTGCAAGTGTGGAAAAGAAGATAAATGCATTGACTGATAAAATGATAGATAACATAAAAGTGAGAATTGCTGAATATTCTCATAGTTTTAGTCAAAGTAGGGAGAATTATAACGAGCCTGACTCTAGTTTAGGATCTCCTAAATTTGGAGTTAGTTTCTATGATGATTTTGAACCCTCTTATTCTGCTAGGCCCAACTTGAATGAAGAGATGCCTTTGCCTAGTCTAGATCAAGAGAGTGACTTCCCTTTGTCTCTATCCCCTTCCCTTGCACCTGAATTTAGCCCACCTACGGACGTTATTGAGGATGTCCTAGTCTCTGCCAACCCACCATAACTTTAAATGATTCTTTTGAGTTTGAGGAGGGTAATGACCTTAAGAGTGCTAATGAATTAAATATGAGCGTCACACCTGAAATTGAGCATCATGATTTCGATGAGTCAGATGATACTATTTTACAGGAGACAATTGTGGAGGTAATTAAACCCACTACTTTGAAATTCGACGATGATATTCTTTCTATAGAATATGAATATTTTTCATGTGGGTTTGATGCCAATGTGGGTTTGGATGTGAATCTATGTGCTGAACACGAATCTTTTTCTTTTGACCCCATCCGCCCTAACTTTCTTTTTGAATCTCACAAGTCTAAATTTGTTGAGTCTGAAGCCATTATCGCTGAACATTTTGATTTAGACCAGACTCCTATCCACATTGAACTTCAAGGACTTGTGGATTTAGGACTCACCATTTTGCCTAGATTGATCCTTCATAATAACCCAATTTCTAGGCCAATGACCCACCAGCTGGCTAGTTTGAATTACATCTGCATGTTTGATATTTGGGCCCATACATTTGACAAGTTGAAATGAGCCCTTACCTGGGCTTTATTGCTATGGTGGATGTATTCATTTTGGCTCCAACTCTTTGATCTCTGTTGCATTACTTTTATTAAGATTTGGGCTTCTTTGTTTGATAAACTGCTACGTGCTCTAACGAGTTTTGATTTAAGTAGCAATGTATCATTCGATATGGAGTGGCTGATTCTCCATAGGCCTCTATTCGTACAAATTTCTGGAGGCATAGCTGAGGTGTAATTCTGCAACTTACCTGGTATAAACGTTCCTCTTTATCTCTTCTTTTTAATTTTGTTTTCTTTTGTATATATTTGTTGCTTTGTTTTATTTTTATTAACATGTTCCTTTCTTTTTGAGTCTTCTATTCTTTTTGCATATTTGTTTTTCTTTTTGGTTGTGTTTTATGTTTACTTCCACTCCCAATGAGGACATTGTGAGATTTAGGTGTGGAGGTGGGGACTTTTTGAAAAAAACTGAAAAAAAATTAAAAAATTTTAAAAATTCAAAAAAAGATTTTGTTTTGTTTTTGGGGAAGCTTCGTATTATTCTTATTAGCTTAAATCCCATGTACTTTGATTTTTAGCTTGCATATGAACTAATGTGCTTGTTAGGTCTCCATTCTCGGTGTGTCATACTTAGCCTTAATTTTAACCCCTATTATTCATTATGGCTAGTAATCCAATCCCATCTATACCATCATCATTATTTGAAGGTCTTAGTTTTTCATTATTGGCTCTCCCACTTGTCTTTGACATGATTACATTGGTTTGTGTTTGAATTTCAAGGCACAAAAAACAAAAAAAAATGAAAATGAAGAAAAAGAATGGAAAAATGCGGGAAATGAAATAAAATTTGGAATGACAAGTATCCCTTTGAGACATGCACTACTGGGCGTTACCGTTTGAGGCACGTGCTATTGGGTGTTACCCTTCGAGGCAATACGGCTATTGGGAAAGCTTGCTTCCTATGTTATTAAATCAATAATGTAGCTTGTGTCAGTCAAGTGAGATTGAGTTTGATTTTGGTAAACCTGAGCTTTAAGATGATGATGCACTTGCACATGAGCACTGGGATGGATTCCAAGTCTTGATGTACAGTTGGGTGAAAAATTAGTACTTTGATGTCATCCATGGGGTAGAGAGTCTTGATGAGTACATTCTGTTTATATGCAAGCCAATATCTTTGTTACATAGGTGATTTAGTTGATTAGAACGTGTATATGTCTTTCCCCAATTTTGTACATATTAATTTTTGGAAAAAGAAAAAAAGTCAAAAAAGATTTTCGAGTTTCTATTTATGATTTCTTTTATAGATTTTGTAGGTACATCTTCTGCAAACCCTCACGAGACCTTACTCATCCACTAGGGGTAACCTAGGGGTTTAAAGGGCTGGTTGCACATGCTAAGTGCAACCGTGATTCCTACGAAAGTGAGTTAGGATTTTGTTTTATTTTCCTTTTCTAGGATTTTTAGTTTTGCTTTACTTGAGAATGAGCAAAACTTAGGTGTGGGGGTATTTGTTCAACTGGAAATTGTGATATTTTATCCCCTTTATCATCTAATATTTGCTCGAAATAAATTATTAATTTAGGATGCTAATGTGTTTTTATTTATTTTGTAGGAATAATTAAATCTGGATGAATTGGATGTCAAAGAATTTAGAAGAAGCAGTGTGGATCAATAAATGAAAATAAGTGAAGGAAGACAACCTAATGCCCATTTCGGAAAGCCCAGGCCCGAAGACATCCTTCCCTTCCCTCCTTGCTTTTCCTTTCCTTGTCTCCCTCCTCGCATTGGGACTGAGCCCAGTTAGCAGCCCACACCGGGACCCATACGAAAGCCCAAATGCCCAGTTTTTGTTTCTTTCTTTTCTCTCTTGGTGGGCCGGTCTTCTCTTTGCAAAAAAAAGGGGCCCAGTTCACACCTTACCCTTCTCTTTTCCAGCAACCCAGCCCGGTCTCCCTCTTCTCACTTAAGAAATCATGTACTGGGCACGTGATCTGGGTCTGTCTTCTTCCCCCTAACTTTTCTCCTTTCCTCTTCCTCGACATTTCCCCTTCCTTGCAGAACCGAAAACTAAAGGGTGTGAAAACAGAGCATGGCGGCGTTCTCTCTTCCAAATCCCATCCGTTACTCATCCTTTCTCTCTCTCCTCCTTCATGCTCCATAATCACAACCATCTTCAAGCCAACCATTACCCATTCCTTCCCTCTTTTTTGTGCCCCATGAACGGCAAACAGAGGAGTATAATAAGGCCCCTTCGTTTCCCATGCCCAACCGTTTCTTCTTCTCTTTCCTTCATCATCATCCACCATTATCACCATCATAAATCAAACGGTTACAAGGAGTAAAAGAGGCAACCGAAGAGGATGGGAGTGACATTTTGGAGGCTTCAAATCGGGGTCGAAACAGAGGAGCGTAGAGTAGAGATTAGCGCAGAGATGAAGCCAGCAGTAGTTTACTTTGCCAAAATATCATTTTTGATTTTCATTCTGTTTCTGATTTTAGACATCGTTCTCGAATGTTTTAGATCTACAATTGGCTTTGATTTAATTGAATTTGAGTGGCTACTTTGTGAACGCACTCGCAGCTTGATTTCATCTTTCAGTTCTGTGATTTCAGTTTTAGTTGATTCTGCACCTTGTCTTCTCGGTTCATAGTCCAGTTCGAACTGATATTGCTCTCAATCGTGGTTCATGTCCTTCATTGCTGGGTTCAGATTATTCAAGCATTTTTATTGTGCCTAATCATGGTTCCCAACTCTTGATTGCTAGTTTAGATCTTTAATTCGTTTTGCTTAATCTGTTGCCTTGCTCACTGAATTAATTTTATGATTAGCTAGATTGTCCTTCAGTTAATCCATGTCCAATTCATTTACTTTACCCAGAATTACAGGCTGTTGGAAAAGAATTGCTGTAAGCTTCATTTACTAATATTCATTTACTTAACTATGTAGTTTAGTTTAGTCATCAACATGAGTTAGGTCTAGGATTTCAGCAACCTAATTTCATAACTCATCCCTGAGGATCGACACCCGTTAGTATTACGTCGATAACCGTATACTTGCAGAAAATCACAACATATATATATATATATATATATATAGTATATATATAATATATGCATATACGTATATTTGGCCAGTATATGTATACATAATACTATATATATATATATATCCATACATATATATATATATATAAAAAAAAAAAAAAAAAAATATATATATATATGTTATGTATATATATTTATATACATATATATATATAGGTATGTATATATAATGGAGTATATATATATATATATATATATATATATATATATATATATATATATATAATTTATATATATATATATATATATATATATATATATATATATATATATACACACACACACACGCACACACATGTAATACATATATATATAGATATATATGATATCTATCTATATTATATATATTAGATATATAGATATATATAGGGATGGGCTATTGAAGATTAATAGAGGTGGGAGATTATGTCTACAAGTCTTAGCAGAGCTTTTCCCATACGAAGGAGCTACCGCGGGCCCCCCAACGTGTGACCCGTATAGGAGAGGAGCGCGATGAGGAGCCCCCCCAGAAAAGAGTCGGGTGGTAAGCCCCCCCCCCCCGCCCGGCAGGAGGCCTAGAGAGAGATCGCCATCGAACCCGAAGGAGAGTAGGAGATCGAAAGGTAGCCGAGGAGATAAACGGGACCGAGGAGGGATTCTCCACACACCACCTGAAAGGAGATATGGCTGTTTCAACCACTTTTAACATTTGTGACTTAGGTCCTTATGTAGAGGATTGTTTGAAAGACCCTTTGGATTTGAGGTCAAATCCTTTTGGTGAAACAGAGGTTGATGCAGGTCATGACACACAAGAGAGTTCCCACAATCCAAACAGCCACCACAGAATAAAGTAAGTTTACCAATAGATGTCTAGTGGCATAAAATACCTTCTGTTGGTAAAAATAAGTATTAGCAATGTACTCCAGTTTTTGTTGCTGTTAAAATTTTGAGTTTGGGTATGAAATAACAGTCCCAATATTCCCAACAGATGATAATTAATGTGTTGGTATTTTTAATATATTACTAATAGTTTAATATGCTACTGATATTTTGATTACAATACCAACCTTATGAACTTAAAAGAGATCTTTTGTTGGTAAAAAAAACTTGAATAAATATTGCAAATTTTATTTTTGGGCCCTAATATATCAACCACGTCCTTCCCCAACCTCCACCCCCCGTCAAACCCCAAACATGAACCAACTAGAGAGGCAGATCGAGAAGCATGAACGCTCCCTTCTTCTACCCCCTCAAACCTATAGTACGAAACACCGAGGCCAAGTCATCACTTTTCGGTCGCCATTGTTGGTGTTGCTATTTGTATCTATCAATTTCGTAGGTATTCCCATCTTTATCTTCTTGGTTACTCTCTTTAATTTGCTTCTTCTAATTGATAGTATTGATGGGTGTGCAAGTTTGGGGTTGTCACACTTCCCACACTGGAGAAATCATACTGTGAATTTCGCTGTGCGAGTCTGGGTGTTCGCATATGTCCATTTCACTGCTGTGCGAGTTTGGTTCTTTCGTCACAATCGCATTGTTAATGCTTGTTTTTGCAAAAATTTAAGCTTTTCTTATCTACGTCTAAATGTATGGCCAGCAACAGTGTTGGGAGGGTGTTGGGTGATGGTTTGGGAGCAGTTTTGCAGAGGGTTCAGTGTGGTTCTCAGCCTTTCGAACCCTTTTTCATTTGGGTCTTCCTGTTATGTCTTGGGTATGCCCTGTTTCTAAGTTGCACATCATATGTGTTCAATTTTGTAATTTTACATATCTATTTGAATTCGTAATTTGTAATTTATATATGTTTTCGATTACTTTTCTGCTGCATTCGGATTTGTAATTGCTGGGCATCGAATTTCAGAGGTTGAAGGCTAGAGTTTAGGTTTTTATATGCAATATAGTTGAACATTTAAGCGTTTTCGTGAAGCCGAACTCACTTTGGTCCATCGTGGTGGCCTGCTTTGAAACTAGTGACAATTCCCCTTTCTAATATGCTAGATTTATGTCTACAAGCTATATTGTTAATGTGCGAAAAGGGACTTATCTTCTTGTTAAAATGCTTTTGAGTATTGAAAATTGCAACTCACTGCTCACTTTGGACCAATTACTCACTTTTCTGTCTTTTTTTTACTAATTTAGTTCTACTTCGAGAACTAGGACAAGATGGGCCAGTGAATGTCTTTGTATGGGTACTGCAATTGGTATGTTTCTTTGAGATCTGCTTACTCTTTTTGCGACTGAGGCCTATGCTGTAGAACTGATAATAAGAATCCTTGTGAATTAGTTTTAGCCAAATTTAGCAAAAGTGAAGCTTCAGCGGTCGTGTCACAGTGGGAGTTGATTGATTCTAGTCAACGTCGCTAAACGGTGCTCAGAATCTCAGATACTTGTTTTGGTTGGGGTTGGTCTCCTATTTTTGTTTTTATTTGTTTACTTCTTGCCAAATTGGGTTGTGGATAAGGGGATGCTTGTTTAAGTTGAGCTCTTTGACTCACAGAGAGGATTAGAGGAAACAAGAAAGCCTTGGAACTTAGAATCATGATTATGGAGAGAATCATGATTCTAACTTCTAAGTGATCTAACCTGTTGTACTTTCTGTAAATAAGCCTAGCAGTTACCAATATTTTTGTTTGGTAAGTTGGTAATTCAATTTGGTTTAATTCAAGTCAATTAATGTGATTAAATCATTTAGCACCTCAAATTACAATTAATCAAAACACAAAATTTTTCACAAACTCATTTTTAGCACCTTTTTTTCCCCTATTTATCTTTGCTTTTTTTAATTGTGCGGTACAAGTTGGCACTCTTCAAGTAAATAAGCCTAGCAGCCCATTCTTCATTTGATTAAATCATTTAAATCTGGGCCATGGGGAATTAGTTATGGGGCCCCTTGTTAAGAGGAAATTATGTCATCTAAGAATCCTTTGTCCTTGTTGTTTATTCTTCCTCTTGAGCATGGAACACTCTAATCTTGGTTTTATAGGCTAGCTTTGACAGTATGCCGGATTGAGAATGTCATAGTTTTGTTGGTAGTAGCTCCTAGTTATCGTTTCCTTGCTATTATGATCTCTTAGATATAAGTTCAACTTTAGATCATGTATCAGCTGCTGTGATCTCCTAATTTTCTCTCATTTTCAAGTAAATCAAATCATTCACTTATATATGTAGGAAACTTCCATTTATACTTTAGCATTTTTTTACTATAATTGTTGTTGTAATGTTTGCTAGCTTATATATTAAGAATGAATAATTATTTAAAAATTATAATATGTAGGAACTTGCCACTATGGATGTGTTTAAGGATAAGAGTTGGGTGAAGTTGAGGAGAATCGATAACGAATATATGGAATATCTAAATGCTTTTGTTGATCACGCATTTGCGACTTCTGCTGTTGATGATAAGATTTCATGCCTATGTACAACATGTGCTAATCGATTCCACCATGAAAGGGAAGTGTTAAGAGTTCACCTTCTTATGAAAAGGGATGGATGCTAATTACCGCAAACATGTATGGGTCTATCATGCGGAGCCAATTCTAAGTGATAATGATGGCGATGATGAGATGCTAGATGATCAATTTAATCATGAAAATCATGGTTCAATCAAACATGATATGTATGATATGATAGAGGATGCCTTTGTGTGCCATGAATCTATTAATAATTCCTCAGGCCCTAATGAAGAAACAAAGAAATTTTTTAAACTAATTGAAGATGCGAGCCAACCCCTCTATCCGGGGTGTGAAGAGTTTAGTAAACTCTCATTTATTGTTGAGATGTATCATCTTAAATGCATATATAATGTCAGTGACAGGGCATTTGATGCATTTGCAAAATTCTTCAAAAGGGCTCTTCCAAAAGATTCAGTATTGCCAAATTTCTTTAAACAAATGTAAAGTATCATTAAGCAATTTGATCTTGGCTATAAAAAGACAGATGCATGTCCTAATGGTTGTGTCCTTTTTTGGAAGGATAAGGCTGAACTCACCAACTGTGCTGAGTGTAATGCTTCCAGATACAAGTTGGCAGATGATGGGACGATAATGAAATTAGCTTCTGACAGTCCAGTTCCAGTAAAGATTTTACATCACTTTCCCCTAATACCTAGGCTTATAAGGTTGTACATGTCATCTAAGACAGCTCCTTTGATAAGATGGCATGTAGAGGGACGTAAAGAGGATGGCAGATTCAGACATCCAGCTGATGCTTATGCTTGGAAGCATTTTGATAATAGGTATAAAATTTGCTAGTGATCCACAAAATGTCAGGCTTTGCTTGTCAAGTGACGGATTTAATCCGTATCGGAATATAAGTACTTAATATAGTATATGGCATGTTATATTGATGACTTATAATTTGCCTCCATGGTTGTGCATGAAACAACCTTATATGTTCCTTTTATTACTTATAGCTAGTCTAAAGTCTCCAGGAAATGACATTAATGTCTTCTTAGAACCTTTAATTGATGATCTAATGCAACTCTGAGAGCCAGGTGTAGAAGCTTATGATGCCTCAAAGGATGATACTTTTGATTTACAAGCAGCCTTAGTGTGCACTGCAAGTGATTTCCTTGCATATGGGAAATTGTTAGCTTGGAAAACCAAAGGGAAGTATGCATATTCATATTGTAATGTTGAAACACGTTCCCTTTATTTGAAGAAAAGTAGAAAAATGTGTCATATGGGCCATCGCCGTTTTTCACCAGGAGATCATAATTTCGCCGTAGTAAGAAGGCATTTAATGGAGAAGCAAAATGAGACCTCCTCCTGAATTACTATCTGGAACTGATTTGTTGAATCAAATGGAAGGACTTGATGTCATATCTGGAAAACATCCAGAGACTAAAAAGAAAAATAAAAGAAAGGGGGATGAAGTGATGCCATAGAATAAAAAGAGCATATTTTTCAAACTCCCTTATTAGGATCACCTTTTGGTACGTCACAACTTAGATGTTGTGCATATAGAAAAAAATAACTCAGAGAACATACTTCGTACACTTTTAGGCATTGAAGGAAAGACAAAGGATACTTTGCAATCATGTCTTGACCTAAAGGACTTGAATATCCGGGATAAACTCCATCCAGTAGAAGACAGAGGAAACGTGTACATTCCTCCAGCATGCTTTGCATTAAGTAAGAAAGAAAAAAAGGAATTTATTAGTTTGCTTGCTTCTGTGAAAGTGCCAAATGGTTATGTATCAAATATCAGAAGGCGCATTATTGATGGTAAAATTTATGATTTAAAAAGTCATGACCATTAAATTATAATACAACAACTATTGCAACTGATTGTGAGGAAAATGAAAGACAAAAATATAGGGATTGCTTTGATTGAGTTAAGCAACTTCTTTAAAGAGCTTTGCTCTAAAGTTGCAACACCTCAAGATTTTGAGAGGTTACAGGATCGTGTCATTGTTACCTTTTGTCATTTGGAAAGCATTTTTTGCCTTCCTTCTTCGACATAATGGCACATTTAGCTGTCCATTTACCATATGAAGCAAAGGTTACAGGTTCGGTCATTTATCATTGGATGTATCATATAGAAAGGTATATACCTAATTTTGTATTTTCACATTCCTAGTTTTATATTTGCAACTAAACATAATAGTCATGTCATGTGATTTTGATGTTCATAGGGACTTGAGGACTTTAAAATTGTCTGTTGGCAATAAAAACCATCCTGAGGGGTCAATTGCTGAATGATATGTAGTAAATGAATGTTTGATGTTTTATGCAAGACATTTACCTAGTGTGGAGACTAAGAAGAATAGGTCCTCAAGGAATAATGATGATGGTGATGAAGGTAACAAGGGAGTATCTATTTTCTCCTTTAGATGTTGAGCATTGTCCAAAAAGAAACACATTTGCCTTGACCATTTACTAATTGACCAATCACATACTTATGTGTTATTTAACTGTGACGAAGTTCAAAGTTATGCAAAATAAGTAGACCTTAATGTTTGATTTGGTATAATAAAATTCCTAAAATTCATTCCATAATTTAAGACATGTTCCTATGGTTTCAAAGAGCATTATGAGATTGTTAGTACTCAATGTCAAACTTCAAATGAAAGTATTGGAGAGATTCATAAAAAGACATTTCCAAAATGGTTTGAACAAAATGTAAGTGTCTTAATATGCATATGATGTTTATATATGTAAACTTTACATGGTCTAAGTATCTTAACATACAAAATATGTATATTCTCAGGTTCATAGGCATCGTCCCGCTGATTGTTCCATGGCTGATGATTTAAAATATTTAGGTGCATTTCCAAACGAATGGATAAAGACAATGACTAAGATTGCTTGTAATGAGTATAGATGCCGTATTAAAAGATTGATAAGAGGAGCAAGACCCAAAATTCTAGTGTTCTTGTGAATTCTTGCACAGATACAGGAGATATAGCTTATTATGGGATTCTGACAAAAATAATTAAGTTGAGCTATCCTCAAGGAAGAAGTGTTATCTTATTTCAAGGTGATTGGGTGCATCCAATTAGAGGTGTAAAACAAGATAAGTTTGGATTTATTCTTGTTAACCTTAAATCACGTTGGAAAACAAGTGAACCTTTTGTCCTAGCATTTCTAGCAGTACAAGTCTTTTATGTACCAGAGTCCAAGGAGAAAAACAGGCATGTAGTCATTGCTACTAAGCCAAGGGATCTTTATAAATTGGAAGATGATGTCATACGAGAAGTGGAAGTTTTCTGTGTAGACAACTCAACTTCGGTTGATGCAGAAGAATTCATTGATGTTAGAGAAGATATCATGGGAGTTACATTGAATGAGCCTTTTGTTGATGCCATTGAACGGCACAACAATGTGGAGATAGACTCAAACAATAGTACTGCTAAAAGTGATGAAGATGATGAGACATTATATGATTTTAATTCTGAATAATTTATATATGTACTTAAATATTTTTGATGAAACATTTTTTCATTGGTTTACCATTTCAGAATCATTTTGGTATTTAGAATGACTTTCTTATTTTTACACCAATTTATTCCGTTATTAATGTGCTACGTATACATTGTTGTTAATGTGTTTGATGTTGATATATTAGTACTATTTTTTTGTTTTAGATTATTTCTTCTATGGGAAAATTGATCGGTAAGAAGAGGATGGTTACCAGAGATCAACTTACAGTAGGTCCTAAATTAATCATAGTTTTATAGTTTTCTCAAAGTAATAACAACCTTTTATTTACGTTACTTATGTTTTATATTAATGAAGCATATGTTGACGTCTGGGAAAAATCAGCTATTAAGTCAAGCAGTAAGGCATAGTCTGAGGTCAAAAGAAGCCTCAACACCTACTTTGTCTCAAGGTACTTCCGTTCGATGCTCCCTCTTCTCACTAAGAACATCCTCTATGACACACACTACTACAAGTAAGTTTTTTTTTTTTTTAAATACAGAATGCAAGTTTTTGTATTATTAAAGATTGAAGTAAAACACATATACTCTCAATTATAAAAAATATCCCTCTTTTCTTTCCGACCTTAATATTCCGTTTAACTAAGAGGATACAAAAGCATAAGAATTAATCAAAGTGATGAGGAAATGGCGATTGTTAGATGGTCCGTGTTGCTTAATAGTATTGGCAAGTCTTAAATTATAAAGGTTTTGAAATAGTGTCTATATATAAGTAATAATGAAGTGTAAATTTTAATTATGTTTATTTCTTCCTATACTCTTAGTGGAAAAATACTTAGCGGGAAGTTTAGAGAAAAGACAATTAGAGACCCAAAACAAAAATGTTTTCAGTAGTCATACGGTGATGGAAAATGCCCCTCTTATACCACGTTCAAATGGTAAGTAGTGTATAACATGATCATATGTTAATTTAATTGATTTACTTATAATTTTCTAATGTTATTTTTTTTACACTTTTATAAGAGTTACGTCGTAGTCCAAGTCATACCATTCGACTTGTGGAGCTCTCAAAGCATGCTGATTAACATGTTAACAACGGTGATATATATGAGCTTAGAACCCAGAGACTATGGAGAAGTTCCTAAAAGTAAGTCATGTACTTGTTGTGCATATGTTACTTTTATGTCTATTTCAATTCCTGTTTTTGTGATTATATTTCATTTATTTTCTATGTTGTCATATATAACACTCACTTGCTTTTGTTACATCATAGAAGATATCAATTCAAACTCATTGGAGCGTGGAGAAAGTGAAGCAAATCATAATATGGGAGGTGAATCATCGACTGAAGGTGCTCACAACACCACAAGTAGATGACACGTATAAGTAACCAACAAAAGGAATGAGAAGGGTCATAGACTTAATAAGATAAAGGTTTTGAAGAACTTTGTATTTGTCGATGTGAACAAACAACTTCAACATATAGGTAATTCTCATTGGCAAATGTCTTCTATGATTGGGTGTCTTGAATGAGACCCTAGAAGACTATCACTTGATTGTATTGATTAGAGGAAAATTGAACAAGAGAAAAAAGATCCAATGTGGGTAGAGGTGAAGGTATATATGTGTCAATATATATTACATTGCTTTCAAAGTGGAACCTCTACACTCTGATTTTTACACCAAGCCTTCCTTGTGTGTGAGAATTTCAAAGTAAAATATGGCCTTTTAAGTTTATTTTAAGTCTTAATTGGTTCTTTTTCTTTGTATCCGTTTTACAGCGTTCATTTCACTTTCCCGAAGGAAATGAGCCTTATGAATGGGCAATGGAGAAAATGCATGCTTGTTGGAGAGGCTATAAATGTGAGATGAAGGTGGCACATTTTGATGGTAGAAGTCATGATGAAATAATTAGCAAAACACCAGAACACATACCACTTGAAACATGGGCCAACTTAGTAAAGTTTTGGGAATTAGATAAGAGAAAGGTAATTATGTGCTCTAAGAATATTTACAATTATAATTATTTTGAAATAATGCAAAAGTTATTATTTGATATGTCAATTATTCATTTAGGCTAGAACTAAAAAAGGAATTGAAAATTGGGGTAATAATAAAATGTGTCACTATGGAGGGATAAAGACTTTCATTTGTGTACGTGCTGAAGAAGAGGTATTATTCATATCCTATTTATATTAGAGCTCACTTTGATTTTAGGTAACTCATTTTGTAGTTTACGTGCATTTTAGGAAAAAGGCAATAAGACAGATAAGCTTACAGTATGGTTGAAGACCCATGCACCAAAGAAAGCTGCAAAACTTGATGATGCTTCAGTAGTGCAAAGGCATTAGTGTTTATTTTTATTTAATTTTCTTGTTCATCTTATTTCTTTTTACTAATGTGTAACATGATAGGAAGCAATGGAAAATGAGTTATTCCACATTGAACAGGATTCATATGATGATGCTACTCGAGATGCAATTTTCCAAAAAGTTATTGGAGAAGATAAGTATGGTTATGCTAAGACCTTTGGCATTGGGGTCCAAGTTCCTCGTTCAACTTCTAAAAGGTGGGCTTTAGAGGGAGAAAGAACTAAGAGAAGGAAAATCGAGCAAGAACAACAAGAAAGTCAAGAGAAGATTCAACGTTTGGAGAATAAACTTGGATATATCACCAATTTTGTGAAAGTGCTTTGAAGCACCAGGTATTCCTATGAGATATCGTATTATTTTGCTGATTTTTTATTCTATTGATTAGAGAAACTCTGTTGGTAAATGGATGTTATAATATGATAGGAAGAAAGGCGATGATCAAGAGAATGATTGGTTGGTTTAGGTGATTAGGTATTTTGGTTGTAATTTGTTTAAGTGTATATTTGATAACTTAAGAGGTAGGATATGAGAGATGATTGTTAGTTTTAGTGATTACTGTCATTGGGCGTAATATTTTTACTTGTGTGTTTGATAACTTGAAAGATAAGGTAATGAGAGTGTGATTGGAGGTTTAGGTGAAAAGTTAATTTGGTTGGAATGTGCTTGATAACTTGTGTATTTGATAACTTGAGGGATAAGATAATGAGAGCGTGATTGGAGATTTATGTGAAAAGTTAATTTGATTGGAATATGTATAGGTAATGAGAGATAAGGTGAAGGGACATTGATTGGTTGATATAATATAAGGCCATTTGAGTGTGTTGTATTCAAATGTGTGATGAAATGTACAAGCTAAACTTGTTATGGAACATAAAAGCTAAACAAGCTAAGAAGTTCTCACATTGGTATTTGTGAACTTATAGGCTTCTATAAGAGTCTTGTATATTGTTGTTTATTTTTAATGATAAATTTGACATCAAGTTATTAAGGGAGAATGCCATTAGATGGTTATAAATATTCTCTATTGCCTCTTCTTAAGATTTATGGTTTTGTGCTTATTTAATAAGGAATATCAGAGGATGTTCTTTCTTCATTTGAGGAAGATGAGGACATTGATGATGACAATGAAAATGGTCATGCATTTGAAGAAGAAAATGCCAAAGAAGTTGATGATCAAGAACAGAATAATGAGTCATAGTTTGAATTCTCTTATGTGGTTAGCTTTTATCATGACTTATCTTTTAGATAGACCAAGTGATGTTTATGAGTTTGCACTTATAGTTTGGATTTAAGTTCAATCTTATATTGTTGGAGTTATGTACTTATTTGTTATGAACTTTTAGTGAATGCATAGCACTTTTGAAAACTTTTAAACAAAATTATGCTTTTGTTTGGGTTGATTCTTCTATTGTAAAAACTATTAAACCTACAGGTTTGATTTTTGTATGGATGTATTTGTTAGAAAAAGTAGTTCCCACTTGAATGGATAGACTATTGGCAGTAGATGTTTCGAATCATGAGGTGTGGGAAGGAGCAGAATTACCAACAGATTAGAGCTTGATGGAAATTCTTTTTTGGTGATATATAGTAGTACTAACAGATCTTCTTTTTCGAAAAGATTAAAAATGCGAGAAAAAGAAAGAATTACCAACAGATATAGTATGTTGGTGAATAATTTATGCAACCAATTGATTTAGTACCAACAGAAGCATCTGACGGTAACAAATGACAACACCAACATATTATGTATCTGTTGGTAAAATGATGACATTCACCAATGAATTTCTTCTGTTGGTATTATGGTGAAATTATGACAGATTACAATATCTGTTAGTAAAACGTATACCATCACCTCTTTTTACCAACAGTATAGCAACAGACCAATATCTGTCGGTAGAAGCTTTTACCAACAGGAAATATACTTATTGCAACAGAGCTATCCATGTTGGTAAAATTCACTTTTTGGAGTGCACGTCCAAGGTACCAATTAAGGTCAGGGAGATCAAGGAAACCAGATTACACGTGGCCGGATTCAATCCTTGTTCTCTTGTTCTAAACTACAATTGAACGCCATTTTGGATGGTATGATTCTAGGAGTTTTTAAGACCTTATATGGGTAAATCCTACTTTTTTGGACTCCCTAAGAAATCTATTTTTAGGAAAGGAACTCAATTTTGGCCTATGTCATAGGCATTTTGCCACATTGGACCAAAACAGTGAAGGTCTACTAAGAAAGTCTAGTTTATCTATCTTAAAAGACTAGGTGGAATCACCACCTAAAACCTAATTTAGGGAAAAATTGAGTCCTAAATGCGATATACTGTTACTCGATTCTAACCTCAGCACTCCATTATAAGTGTGAGTCCAATCCTTATTTTGTACATCACCATTGTCTTAGAGTCTTAGGCTTCCAGGGTTGATTCTCTCACTTATCTTTGTTTCTACTTTCAATTCAAAGAAAAAGGAAAAAAAAATAAAAAAAGGCAAAGTTGGGAATGATAAGCATCCCTTTGAGGTATGCGCTACTGGGTGCTATCTTTGAGGCAATACTGCTACTGAGAAAGTTTGCTTCTCATGTCACTGAGTCACTAAAGTAGTTCATATCTTATCAAGTGGAATTGAGTCAAACTCTAGTTAGTATAATTCCTAAGATGGTGGTACATATGCACATCATGCACTAGGATGGATACATTATTATGTTGGTTTGTGGGGTGAAACGTTGGAATGTAAATATCATCAATGAGGACTTAGAGTCTTGGAGTGTACACCATTTTTATATACAAACTAATATCTATGCTATAAGGGCGATATGTCTTGTTGAAATTTTATAATGCCTCCCCTTCTACATTTGTGCAAATAAAAAAAAAAATTCCAAAAAGACTTTGTTTTCTGTCTTTCCTTTATCTTCTTTCCTTTTTCTTTTTAAAGATTTTCTAAGCACATCTTCTATAAATCCTCACGAGGCTTTACTTGTCCACTAGGGGGACCTTAGGGGTTAAACGGCTTGTTGCATATGCTAAATGCAACCGTGATTCCTACGAAAGTCAGTTAGGATTTTTTTTCATTTTTCCTCGTCTACGACTTTCATCTTATTTGACTCAGGGATGAGCAAAATCTAGGGACGGGGTAAATGGTTGATAAAGAAATCATTCATTTTTATACTCCTAAATATATGATTTTGACTCAAAATAACTATTATATTAGAATTCTTATTTGCATTTTATTTGTTTTGTAGAAAATTATGAAAAAGAGGAAGAAAGTGATGACAACTAAAGAAATTGGTTCTAAAAAATAGAAATTGAAACAAGACCTAAACATGGTGGTCCAAACTTAGTCCATCTCTTCTCTTGCCCCAAAAAAAGAAAATAAATAAATAGCTTTATTTCTTACACTTCGTACATCTCACGTGCGCACCTTGCCCTTCTCTAATTTTTTCTCTCTTCCCCACATGATTAGAACATGTAGCCATCCTCATCTCCTTTGTTTTCACGCCATCCACCACGAATGCTAACACTCGTACCACCAGTTCAGCACACCACCATCATTTTCATTGCCAGGCGCATCATCAAAATGACCTAGATATTATGGAGAAAATATCTCCTTCTCTCTCCAAGTTATAGCCTCATGAACAAGAAATCACAAAGAATCAGGAAAACAATAGATTTTTGTGGGTTTAGAAACTGAATTAAGCTGGAAAATTCATGCATAAATAAAGGGTCGAAAGGGAGGTGTAGGACACAATCCAATAGCTAGCAATTAAGAGCTCATTTCTCTCAATCTATAGTCTATCATTTCCTCTGTTTCAGATTTTAATAGCCCTAGGTTCTTCCCCATTTTCGGGTTCAAGAGCTTGGAAGTCATTGTTGAAAAATTTGAGCAGTTTCTCCCTATTGTGTGCTTTTACGGAGAATTGAGCAATTGATTTGTATTAATTTGCTAATTTTTGGTCCAATTTACAGTCATTTTGGTGCTTTGTTTCTTCTTTTCCATGCTCTATTTCATTTTTCATGGGGCTTTGTTGTCATTCGAATCCTAGCTTTATAGTTGTGAGGTTTCTTTTCTTGTTTTTGTTTCTTTTTTAATTTTCATTCATTATTGATTATTTTTCTTCAAGTTGTATTTGGGTATGCATAGCTTTTGGCTTACTTTCACATTAATTCTAATTTTTCCTTTATTAATTTCTTGTTTCCAAAGTAGACTTGTTCATTTTAGCCCCAAAAGTGTCAAACTCACATTGTTTTGATAGTAAAAGGGCATCTTGTTTTATTTCATTTGTTCTATTAGTATTAGTATTAACATTATTCTAAATTTTTGTTATCATTAATATTAGTATTATAATCATTTTTTAAAATCATAAATTAGTCTTCATCTAATGCTAATTTAGTTTACTTTATTTTATGGTGTTAAATGGTGTTAGTCACCCTATTGTCAATGATCTTCTCTTTTCATTTTTTTAATCATAAATTAGCCTTCATCTAAACTTGTTGATATGAAATGTTAATGCAAGCACACGACATCTAACTTATAGTAACATTCGACGAGTATAGGTTGTCCCATGAAGATGGTAATATGAAGTTAAGCCACTTCGTTACTAACTATCACTAATAGAAAACAGTGCTAAGACTCATTAATTGACGTAAAGCTAACTGATCACTAACTACACTAAATTATAAAAAAAAGTTGAAGTCTAATTTATGATAAACAAATGATGACAATACTAATATTAATGACAACAAAAATTTAGAATAATTTTAATAATAAACTAATAGAAGAAACAAAATAAAACAAGATGCCCTTTTTACTATCAAAACGATGTGAATGTGACACTTTTGGGGCTCAAATGAACAATCCACTTTGGAAGCAAGGAAATAATAAAGGGAAAATTAGAATTAATGCCAGAGTGAGACAAAACCCATGCATGCTTAGGCGTGAGGACAAAAGCTGACTGACACAGCTTGACCAAAAATAATCAATAATGAATGACCATTATTTTAAAACAAAAACAAGAAAAGTAACCTCACAACTATAAATCTAGGATTCAAATGAAATCAGGGCCTTGTTTCAATTTCAATTTTTTTGACCTAATTTCTTTATTTGTCATCACTTTCTTCCTTTTTTTCATAATTTTCTACAAAACAAATAAAATGCAAATAAACATTCTAATATAATAGTTATTTTGAGCCAAAATCATATATTTATGACTATAAAAATGCATGATTTCTTTGTCAAATATTCATCATTGATCCATACATGTAATTATTACTCTTAAACCCTAATTCTAGCAATCAATTGTATACCATTAACTTCAACACCTGTTGGTTATTTAGCAATCTAATATTGGTGACATTGAGGGTAATATAGGCAATAATTACCATGTGAAACACTATAATAGCTGCACTGAGCCCAATCCAATATTACTTTTCTCCTTATTACCTTATTCGAAATTATTCAAGTGAATACTTTTATGAGACAAACAAATAAGCACAAAATCAGCTTCCATCGAATCAGAAATTAATTTGAAGTATCAAACTGAATTTTGCATCTCTTCTTATAATGAGAAAAAGAGAACGATTAGAAGTGGAGATGATGGGTGTAATAGCTATCATATCAGTATTTCCTTATTATACAGTTGGGATTATACAAACACATGACATTACTGAATATGAACTAAAAATACCTATGTAAAAGCTGATAAAATTCTATACTCCAGTTGAGACTTGACAACTTCCATAAGTTTCCTCCCAATTCTATACTATCACTTTCATGATTGAGAAAGGCTTGCACTGTTGACCCCCAAAATGGTTCGTTAGTAGTGTTCCTATAGTTTTAGCCAACCCAAAAGGAACTTTAAACCAAGATAATCTAGAGTTAAGTGCATATATAGTTCTCCCTTTAATTGCTACGAAGCCCACAAGAGTTGTTTCCCAAAGAAAATATTTCCAATGGTTGGCAATATCGAGGGTACTTACACCAATATTTTCCTAACTAGATATCAACACAGAACGATGGTTGCACAAAATGTAGGCTGATCAACTACTACAAGCGCACGGGTAGCCATAGTATAGATAATGATATCGTTCCTCATGGACTAATGTAAATTACCGAGTCTTGTCTATCAGAATGTGCTAAGTAAAATTCTAATACAAAGGGTTCGATTCAATAACTTCTAATTCACTAACATGAATCAATCAAAGAGAAAATATGTCTAGGAATTCCCGTAGTTATGAAAGGGTATTGGATCAAAATGATAATCATGTGCTTTTTTCTAATCGGTTAATCTCGAGAAATTGCAATCGATCTAGAAATTTGATCCACTCTTTCGAAATCAACCTAAACTAAGCAAAAGTCATTCTTTCAAACTAATTTGTCTTAATTCAAGTTAAATATCTTCGATTACTCTCTAGTCCTCCTAACGTGCAAATCTCTCTTTTAAGACGACTCCATCTTAGGTTTAATCAAGCAGTCCAACAACCAAATGTCACCTTTCACTTTTTCACCGGATTATTTCAATTGGGCAAGTAAATTTTGGCCACAAATCCACTCACAACATGAATAACACTTGATAGAACGAAATCAAGCCAATAATGAAGATAAGTACAATCCTTTAAATTAAAACATGATCCAACAACACTTTCATAAACTACTAAATCCCTAGACAAAAGTAAACAACTCACACATGATTAAGAATTAAACAAACTAACCAATAATTTGGCAAAATTTGAGAGAAAGGTTTGACTAAGATGGCCTTCAACCGAGGGCTTCAAACCACCTCGAAAACCAAACACATACACTTAAGATTTCTCACCAAAACTAAAGTCAAACTAGAAATCTTAAAAGAAACTAAAAAATTTAAGAAGAGAAAGAAAACTATGCTAAAGCTCTAATCTATGCTAACTCTACGCTTGTGTTCTTCCGTTACTGCTGCAGAACGGGGCCTTTTATAGAGGGGCACGATTGATCTCAGCCACACAGTCGAAGGAAGACAAAGAGGCAGCAGTTTCAAGCTCGCCACGGTCTATGACAAGTACGTTCCAACTGTGGTCTGTGCTGGAACCGACTTTCTACTCTATTCTTGCTCCACAGGCGTAGCAACTCATGTGTCTCCATGGGGGAGGTCAAAATACATCTATTTATGGTCAAATGCTGGGCAAAAAGGCTTAAAGTCCTTCAAAACACATCAAACAACTATACCCAAGTATAAATCGAGAATAGGAGTATAAACAATAACATTAAGCACATAATTCTTCTAAAAGTGCAGCAAAATAGCCTTAAAATGATGTATACATTAAGTACTTATCAGACTCCCCCATACCTAAATTGTTGTTTGTCCTCAAGCAACACAAAAAATAAAATTATATATAACCTCCTCAGGATAGACATATGTAACATTCAAATGGCAAAGTTAATCTAAAGGTAGCCTAAAAAGACGCAAAAATCGTTAATAAACAGATTAAGGAATGAAATTTACGAAAACCATTTTATAGACCATAATGTCAAACTTGAACCACTCTTCCCAAATTGTCAAATATAGTCATTCCAGCGCATGAAACAAATAAGGCTAGCAAGGCCGGTAGAACCTCACTTTAGTTATGTGACTCTCATCACTCTTGTGTTTAATAATAATGAAGGTTCTCTCAATTCTCATTCCTTAGACTCAAATCTTCATAGGCTTGACAAGACTCTCAAATTTACTATCGCTAAAATGCAAACACACTAGACAATCATGAAGACTTTCATAGGGTTGTAATGGGGCCATGGATAAAGTAAGAGGAGAACAAATGTTTTGGAAATGAGGAGCTAGAAGGCAAAGAGTAAGAGCTAAGCAATTCCAATGCATCATACTACATCCTTCTTGAATCAATACAATTTATCAACAAAATAAATCCCAAATTGAAGAGAGAAAGAGTTGAAAGTTACAAATAACTTACAATCCCACCAAGGCTAACACTTTCTTTCTTCTTTTTTTTTTCTTTATGTTTTTTTCTTTATTTCTTTTTTGTTCCTTTTTTTTTTATCCTTTCTTTCTTTTTCTTTTCAAAAAGGATAGCTAAGAGAAGATCCATAACGAATTTTAAATTTCAACTCTTCTCCAAACTTTGTACATTAAAATAAGGGATTTATCAAAATCTCACATCCGCTCACCAAACAGCTAAAATTCACTAAAAGATAACAATCCACCTTACTAGTGCCCCATGATGTAAAAGAATGAAGCACTCCTCTAGTCTTAGCTTAAAGGTAAGACAAGTATTTGGTCATGGGCTATAACAAGAGGTTCAAATCAAGAAAACAGATATAGGCTCAAAGGGGCTAGCAAGGGATACAATACATAACAAAGATGGCTATTTGGCCGTGGGGTTTAACAAATCAAAAATAAATTGCCTCAATCATATTGCCTAAATGCATATGCAAAATGTGATCTTGAATAAGAATCAAAGCAAGTTCTAGAGAAATGACATCAAGGAAGAGTCACACATGAAAAAAATATGAGACTTGTGATGAATAGCCTCTAAAAGCTCAAAATCTCATGGGACATCTACTAAGGTCAAAACTAGCTCACTAGTAAACATACACCAAAAATTTTGAAAAGCCTCATGAGATAAATCAATTTGCATCAAACATGTGGTCAAAACATGGAGAGCATTTCAAAAACTCATTCGCAAACATTTTATGCATAATTTGGGTGAATCAAAGGATCAAACTACCAAAGAAATCTATCAAATCTAGAAAGGTCATCATCAGAGGATTTTTTTCTCTTTTAATTTTTGTTTTGTGTTTTTTCATGCATGCTCCTAATAACAATGCAAACTAAAAATGTAAAGGAAACTAATAAAAGAAAAACTAAAATAGAACCTAAAATGAAAAGAAAACTAAATGCACTACTAAACAAAACTAAATACTAAATCAAAAACTACAAAAACTACCACTAACTACATATACAAAGCAGAATCACACCAAACCGAAAACAGGCATCAGATGCCAAATATAACAACTAACGCCCCCATGCTTGAATCACACATTGCCCTCAATGTGGACATACAATAGAAAAAGGGAAGGGTTGGGGCTAGCACATAGCATTTAGAAAGGAGGTTGTGGTAGAGGATTGGGTGGTTGGCCATAAGAGATACGCCGATCCTGCCAGGTTTCTAGACATGCCCTATGGTCTTAGAAATATTGTGTCTAGGAAGCAAGCCACCCACAAAGCTCATCATGGCACTCTTGGACAAAGTCCCAAAGAACGGCGTTCTCAGAAGTAACAAATGCTTGGAGGGAAACTTACTCCTCTTGAATGGATCTAAGGGTATCTTGAATGTCAGAATAGTCACAAGGGGGTGGTTGCGAGGAAGAATTAGACCCGACTTGACTAGAATGAGGGGCTGGATGATAGGGTACAGGTCGAACAACCTCCTCATCCCCAGGTACCCAATAAAGGCTAGCCCGGTGAAGTAGAGTGGTTTGATCGACATTGAGAAACGGCCAGAACCGGTCCCCGGGGTAAATCCAACATAAACGACAAGCCTCAACTTTACAAAAGTTCATAATTTCAAAAGTACCTTGATCAAGCCGCTCAGACCTCGGAAACTCTATCCTCAGGGTTGAGCTTAACTCCTAAAAATCTAGCAATAGAATAATCCCACCTATGACTATCCCGCCTTTAGTGCTAACAATAGCACTATGCAATTGCCTGGCTAAAAAGGAACGTGGGCCAAGCTAGACTCCATTAAGTATATAGGACAAAAAGTACAACTCAAATAATCTCAGGACATTCAGACTATCGTCCCGAGCAAAAAGGGAACAAGCCAAAATGCACTGGGCTACTCTAATGCAAGGGTTCCTAAGATATGTGCACTTTAATGAACTGGTGCTGTACCGAACACTCCCCAAAAGTTCAACCCAAAATGCATTCGGGTTGAATTCGCAGGGGACTTGGTGATTCGATAAATCCATGTTAGGTAGAAAATCAAAAATATTGTTGAAGGTACCTAAGTTCAGTTCATACAATTGACCCTGCAAATAAAATGATATATATCTGGCTTGACATTGAGGCCCTCTAGTGATCTCTACATGGAGTGTACTTAAGAATTCTAGGGTCAAGTCCGGATATGTATGCTCTTTAAGTTCTAAAAAGTGTCCCATACCACCTGTTGCAAATAACCATCTAATATCATCTAACATTCCCAACCGGGCTAACAAATCCTCATCATAATATCTAGTTGCTACAACTATACATTGATTCAAGGAATTGTACCTAGCAATATGAATAGGATGTGTCAAACTAAGACGGTGAGGAACGTTACCTCTAGCGCGTACGGTTTGGGATGTCCTTTAAGGTTGAGATGGTTCTTGACTTGAAGATCCAACCTCCTTGGAGCTCCTTTGTCTCTTAGTTGATGCCATTGTTGCCAAAAACCAAATAAAAACCTAAAAGAAAATTTGAAGAAGAAAATGAAGAAATTAAGTAAAAAGACGAAGAAAAAGATCAAAGAAAAAAAATGGGCATGGAGGATAAGATGCATTTGAAGAAAAAGAAGAAGAAAGAGATGGAATTTATGGAGAAAGACAAAAGATTGAGTGAAAGGGGATGATTTTGGTGCAATCGAGTGAAAATGGAGAAGAAATGAGGAAGATTGAAGGTTTGAGGTACGGAGAGTCTAGAGAGAGAAAATGGAGGTAGAGAGAGTGTGTGTGTCGAGAGGCCGAAGATGAAGTGTGAGGAAGGTGAGTGGGCACCGCAGTCAAAAATCTAGACCACGAGCCATAGCAGTACACCACGGACCGTGGGGTTCACCACGGTCTGACCGTAGTGTTTGTTGGTCCTCTATTTTTTTTGGTTTTCCTGGGGGGCACGCCATGACCGTGGTTCTGGGGATCTGGCCGTGGTGGCTAACATTTTATTCATATTTTTTTTGGTTTTTTTTGTGTTTTTTCCCCCCCAACAAACTAAAAATAGCAAAAATAAAAACTAAGAAAAGAAAAAGGAAAAAGAGCTTGGGTTTCCTCCCAAGAAGTGATCTTTTAAGGTCAAGAGTTTGACCCTTCTTCTATACTTAGTCCAAATCAGATTGTGTATGCACATTGACTTTATTAATAGATTACCCCACAAGATATGATTTTAATCATTGTCCATTAACTATGAATGCACCATTAGACTCGCTCCATATTTCAACTGCTCTGTTGGGTTGAACCTTGGTGACCTTAAATGGTCCTAACCATTAGGATTTCAGTTTTCCAAGAAACAATCTCAATATGGAGTTATATATAAGGCGACGTCTCCTTTTTCAAACCTCTTCTTCATAATAGGTTTATAGTGCCACTTCTTAGTTCGTTCTTTATAAATACGCGAACTCTCATAGGCTTCCAAAACTCTTTGTTCTCCCGCTGCCTGAAGATCAAAGTTAAGTATCTTCATAGCCCAGCATGCCTTATATTCCATCTCTACTGGCAAGTGACAAGGCTTCTCAAACACCAACCGGTAAGGACTGGTGCCGAGAGGGGTTTTGTAAACAGTGCGGTCTGCCTAAAGAGCTTCATCAAGCTTGAAGGCCCAATCTTTGCGGGAACGATCCACTATTTTCTCCAGGATGCTCTTCAATTCTTTGTTTGAGAGTTCCACTAGCCCACTCATTTGGGTATGGTAAGGTATAGCGATCTTATGAAATATCCTATATTTTTTTAAAAGTAACTCAAGAGGCTTGTTGCAAAAATGTGTACCATTATCATTTAGAAGAGCTCTTAGCGTGCCAAACCTTGTAAAAATATTCTTCTTGAGAAACTTAAGGACAACTTTTGAATAATTTGTTGGGAAGGTAATGACTTCCACCCACTTAGAAACATACTCAATCGCAACAAGAATGTAAATGTTGTTATAGGAATGAGGAAAAGGACCCATAAAGTCAATCCCCCATACATCAAATAACTCTACCTCAAGTATACCACTTTGAGGCATCTCATGCCTCTTAGAAATGTTTCCTGTTCGCTGACATCTATCACAAGTCATTACAAATTTCCTTGCTGTAACGCCCCAACCTAGGGAGAGTCACACCGCTAGGACTTCCTAGAGGAAAATCCTTAAGGCTCTTGAAGATCGAGGGTTTGGATTAACATTTAGATAGTCATTCTAAAACAAAACTGCCAGAGTTCCCCCTGTTTTAGCAATATTTGAGGGTCTTAGCTCAGCTAAGGGTATCTGTATATTGGGGATAGGGTGTAACATTTGCTAAAATAACCCAAGTTCACTGCCTCAGGCCACTCGCTCGGATCACTAATGATCTAAAAACAAAAACAAGGGTTAGAAAGCTACATATACAGGTACAGAGCTGGCTACATGCTTTCACATACAATGATAACTTAAAAATTTACAACGTGGTAGATCGAACACTTGCAAAGCTGGCAGAAACTTTGGAGGGGTCGGCATGAAAACAACTTCAAAGTATCCCTTGTACCTGCTCAAATTGAACCTGGGAAAAAGGGGAATAATAAAGAGATAAGCAACCACACGCTCAGTGAGAATTTCCCTACTCCTTAAAACCCAAAACAGTTGCAGGCAATAATACTAATAATAGCCACATATCACGCATTCATGCTTTACTATCATATTAGGCAATCATAATCCCCAAGGAAAGATCACCCCCATTAAGACTTCATTCTAACATTCCACTCGATTTTAGGCCCTCACCAACCAGACTTCCCTGCTAGCAGGCATTCAGGCACATAAACAAGTAGGCAACAAGGATTGAATATAAAGGCCTTCAAACTTACTTTCAAAAACATAGTGACTCTCGATAAATACCAAGAATGGTTTATAATCCACACAAACTCCTTTAAAGCTTATAATTCTTTTTAAAAGCTCTTGAAACATCTAAACTGGTAAGAAAGATTTGGTAAGAAACATTTTTTCATCGAATATGCATATTGAAAAGCTTGAAGGTAAGATGGATTGCTAGGATGTAACTATACTTCATTTGAAATCTCATTTAAACTATATTCAGGGCACATTCATAGAACATATGCAGGTTACGTACATTTGAAAGCTTTCTTCTTTTCTTAAAAAAACGCTTTACTTGGCCTCTTGAGGATCATATCCCTTTAAAAGAACTTACTTTCTTTTCTGAACTGCTTAGAATGGCAAAAAGCCAAATCTCCTTCTTATCAGGAACTTACTTATAACATAAAAATATCTTATTATGCCGGCTAGGGGAGGTCAACACCGCCCTTAAGTGAGATCGTCATTCTTAATCTATGTTATCCCCGGGGTATACGTACTTAACCTTTGGCCAAAACACGTCTTAGCAGAGCAACTCTAACCTCGATACTGTCCTCTGTGGGGCAACAACTCACACTAGGATAATCATATCCTGAGTCCAGTCCCCCTCGAGGCTTTCTTACGCATCACACTTTAGGGAACAGCTCACACCAAGATAATCATATCTTGAGTCCAACTCCCGGGAACAGCTCACGCCATCTTTGCATCTAGCTCCCAACGTTACCTTAGGGGGAAACAGCTCACGCCATCTTTGCATCCAGTTCCCACCCTCAAGGTCTGGCCACTTATCTAGCACTTTCATAGCCTTTAAAATCGCATTACATTTCTCTTCTTCAGATGCTTACTTTGCTGAAATCGTATTTTTAAACAAAACGACCATAACCTTTTGAAATGTTTATAGTTCATTCATTTTTGGGTTAAAAACTTCTTACAAACGGAATAAGTTTGCTAACTTATAAATTGAGTTCGCAAATAACTTAAAAGCTTCTTATAAACGTAAAATGTTTACTAAATCGTAAAATGACTTAGTTTCTAACTTAAATGCTTCGTATAAATGTAATAAGGCTGCTAAATCATAAAACGACTTTGTTTCTAACATGAAAGCTTCGTATAAATGTAATAAGGTTGCTAAATCGTAAAACGACTACGTTTTCAGCTTAGAAGCTTCGTATCAATGTAATAAGGTTGCTAAATCATAAAAAGACTTCGTTTTCAGCTTAGAAGCTTCATATCAATGTAATAAGGTTGCTAAATCGTAAAACGACTTCGTTTTCATTTTAGAAGCTTCATATAAATGTAATAAGGTTGCTAAATTGTAAAACGATTTCGTTTTCAACTTAAAAGCTTCTTATAAATGTAAAACGATTGCTAACTCATAAAACGACTTCACTTTTTAGGTTAAAAGCTTCTTTTAAACGTAATATGTTTGCCAAATTGTAAATCGAAACTCGTTTGAGACATAACGTGCTTAGTTAACGTTTAATTCAAACTAAGTTCGAAATCGAAACCCATTTGAGATTTAAGTACTTAGTTAGCAATAAATGCAAGCTAGATTCGTTTGAAAATTCTCTTTTAACTCAAGGAAAGGTGCTTAAGTGAATTAAGACCTTCGATCGCTTCAAGCTCATTATTATTCAAAACGTAACTCAAAATACTTAGTTAGCGTATAACTCAAATTAGATTCGTAATAAAAACTTCAGTTGTCATTCTATAACTCGCTTCAATTCCTTTTAAAACTCAAGAAGGGTGCATAAATAAACTAAAGGCTTAAACGTTCCCAAACTTGCTACTATTCAAAAACTTAAACTTGCTACTATTCAAAAACTTAAAGTACTTGGCTCGTTTACAAGGCAATTTAAGGTTTCTTTCTATATTTTCAATAGAAATGCTTCTTAGAGTCATTATGGACTTACTAGCTCTTTAATCGAAACTCAGTAGAGACTTAAGTAAGCAAATAACATGCAAATAAGCTAAGCTTTATAATTAGCACCTTAAGATGCTCTTTTTCGGGTCTTTTAAATTCTTTTAAACACGAGGAGGGGTCATACCCAAAACAATGCCTTAAAAAATTTTTCAAACTCACTTTTAGTTTGCTTTTGAACTTCCTAAACCTATCAACTATTCAGTCGAGTCACTAACTGGGCAGTTCAACGGTTTAGGATCTTTTTATACTTTAGACGTCCTAACATGCAAATAAACAACTAACAAACATAAAAGTATTTTCAAACTTGTAAAACAAACTTTCTAAATGACCTTTTCTTTTTAAAGACGTCTAAAGTTTTAAGAATTAATCATATAACATCATGTAGCATATCGGGGGAAAAGGGTTCACACAGAGAACATTCATGCACTTCATATCACAACTCATTAAGCCACACATGGCCCCGCAATCCATAAGATTGTGACAATTCACAACCCTATCTCCCTCCTCACACAGCACCGATCACAAGAACCTCAAACCACTCAATAGGTCCACCTCGAGCCATCCAACTTCCAACTCGGTTTAATAATATCATAAACAAACCAATAATTCACTAATGGATCTTATAAACGCATAGTATGCTCATCAATAATCTTAAATAGAATTTAGCATGCTTTATTAGTGCCTTAATCTACCTGAGAAACATCCTTAAGTTTCAACATAACTTAAACAATAATATGATGAATTGACAGTGCCATGATAACATTCTATTTGTTAAGCAATTCTCCAAATTGTCAGATTACTAACATTCAGCATCAATTTGTCATACAATTAATCCTAAAATCAATACCATATTAATAATTTCTCAATCTCAACTCTAAGTTTCCCCAAACTGAGTTCAATCCTCGAAATTAACATGCACTAGCTAATTCGATTAAATTTGTTGAAAGCAGTAGTAATTTAGGAGGAAAGGACCCTCACCTTGAACCTAAGCTAGAGGTTCGATTCACAGCTGTGGGCTCGACTTTAGGGTACTTCGAACGACTGCAAACCTCAACCTTGCCCTCTGGTCACGCAAGCAGCACCAACCCACGCCCAAACTTCACCAATTCGAGCCGTAAACAAGCCTAAATTTTGGTTATCAACTTGATGTTGAATTGAGTGTTTGTAGATATGAATTTTCATCCCAAATTATAGGAGATTGAAAGCAACTAGATGCTAATTTGCATGGCCTAACCTGGGTATGCGTTCGAGCTTCAATTCGGCACCCCCAACCCATTGAAACATAGTGGGTTCTTCCCGGTTCTGCCCAATTTCAGTACCAAATGGTGGCTAGCTTATAGGGGAGGTCGAATGGGGGAATTTTGTAGCTAAAAGTGGCGAAAATCCTCTGCAAATTCGAGCTTGAGGGGTGCGGGTATGGACGCGATTAGAGGAGGAAGATAAGAACCAGAGGGGAGAGGAGAGAGAGACGGGCTATCAGGTTGGGGGTTACGACGGGAAGGAGGAAAGAAGGGGCTAGCGAAATTACAAGAATACTCCTCTTTTATTTTTTTTGTCCCAAGCTGGTTAATAATCGATATCGCTAGTCTAATCTATAACCTGTATTCTAAACCCAAATTGATAATATAATACTTCATCGGTTACTCCTTCCCAAATATAGCCAGGTTCGATTTAATAAATATCGAACTACTTCTAAGGTTGACAACCTAATCGCATTCGGGTTTCTAATCGATTTAATACCGTTAATAACCATTAATAGCGCTTATTAGGAATCATTGAAGGACTTTCAAAACTAACAATAATATTATTATTATTAGTAATAAAAATATTCTTTTTAGTAAAATCAACGCTCACATAGGCACTTAGAAAATAATTTTAGCTTATACCACTAATAAAATACAGTTTTTATAACGCAAAAAAGGCATTACAAACAACTTAACGGAATATAAAGTACGCGGGCCTTGCACTCTCCCCCCTTAAAAGAATTTCATCCTCGAAATTGCTTACTTGGAGGAATTAATGGAGTAACTTCACCCGCATTTCTTTCACAATCCAAGTCACTTTATGCTTAGCTATTCATTCTGCCTTCACAATAGCATCCCATCCTTGGATTTCCATTTGAACCCAATCATCAGGGAGCGTTCTCTCTTGCACTACAACAACTCAATCTCTACAGGTATGGTTGGTATAGCAGATAGTTTTTAAGGAAGAGGTTATGAAATGTTGCATACGCATACCTCATCATCAGGGAAATCCTTAAGGCTCTTGAAGATCGTGGGTTTGGATTAGCATTTAGATAGTCATTCTAAAACAAAACTACCAGAGTTTCCCCTGTTTTAGCAACATTTGAGGGTCTTAGCTCAGCTAAGGGCACCTGTAAACTGGGCATAGGGTGTAACATTTGCTAAAATAACCCAAGTTCACTGCCTCGGGCCACTCGCCCGGATCACTAATGATCTAACAACTAAAACAAGGGTTAGAAAGCTACATACACAGGTACAGAGCCGGCCACATACTTTCACATACAACGATAACTTAAAAATTTACAACGTGGTAGATCGAACACTTGCAAAGCTGGCAGAAACTTTGGAGGGGTCGGCTTGAAAACAACTTCAAAGTATCCCTTGTACCTGCTCAAATTGAACCTGGGAAAAAGGGGAATAATAAAGAGATAAGCAACCACACGCTCAGTGAGAATTTCCCTACTCCTTAAAACCCAAAATAGTTGCAGGCAATAATACTAATAATAGCCACATATCATGCATTCATGCTTTACTATCATATTACGCAATCATAATCCCCAAGGAAAGATCACCCCCCATTAAGACTTCATTCTAACATTCCACTCGATTCTAGGCCCTCACCAACCAAACTTCCCTGCTAGCAGGCATTCAGGCACATAAACAAGTAGGCAACAAGGATTGAATATAAAGGCCTTCAAACTCACTTTCGAAAACATAGTGACTCTCGATAAATACCAAGAATGGTTTATAATCCACACAAACTCCTTTAAAGCTTATAATTCTTTTTAAAAGCTCTTGAAACATCTGAATTAGTAAGAAAGATTTGGTAAGAAACATTCTTTCGTCGAATATGCATATTGAAAAGCTTGAAGGTAAGATGCATTACTAGCATGTAACTATACTTCATTTAAAATTTCATTTAAACTATATCCAGAGCACATTCATAGAACGTATGCAAGTTACGTACATTTGAAAGCTTTCTTCTTTTCTTTAAAAAAACGCTTTACTTGGCCTCTTGAGGCTCGTATCCCTTTGAAAGAACTTCTTTTCTTTTCTGAACTGCTTAGAATGGCAAAAAGCCAAATCTCCTTTTTAGCAGGAATTTACTTATAACATAAAAACATCTTATTGTGCTGGCTAGGGGAGATCAACACCTCCCTTAAGTGAGATCGTCACTCTTAATCTACGTTATCCCCGGAGTATATGTACTTAACTTTTGGCCAAAACGCGTCTTAGCAGAGCAACTCTAACCCCGATACTGTCCTCTGTGGGGCAACAACTCATACTAGGATAATCATATCCTAAGCCCAGTCCCCCTCAAGGTTTTCTTACGCGTCACACATTAGGGAACAACTCACACCCAGATAATCATATCTTGAGTCCAGCTCACGCCATCTTTGCGTCCAACTCCCAACATTACCTTAGGGGGAAACAGTTCACGCCATCTTTACGTCCAGTTCCCACCCTCAAGGTCTGGCCACTTGCCTAGCACTTTCATGGCCTTTAAAATCGTATTACATTTCTCTTCTTCAGATGCTTACTTTGCTGAAATCTTATTTTTAAACAAAACGACCATAACCTTTTGAAATGTTTATAGTTCATTCGTTTTTGGCTTAAAATCTTCTTATAAACGGAATAAGTTTGCTAACTCGTAAATTGACTTCGTAAATAACTTAAAAGCTTCTTATAAACGTAAAATGTTTACTAAATCGTAAAACGACTTAATTTCTAACTTAAATGCTTCGTGTAAATGTAATAAGGTTGCTAAATCATAAAACAACTTCGTTTCTAGCTTACGAGCTTCGTATAAACGTAATAAGGTTGCTAAATCATAAAACGACTTCGTTTTCAGCTTAAAAGCTTCATATAAACGTAATAAGGTTGCTAAATTGCAAAACGACTTCGTTTTCAACTTAGAAGCTTCATATCAACGTAATAAGGTTGCTAAATCGTAGAACGACTTCGTTTTCAACTTAGAAGCTTCATATAAACGTAATAAGGTTGTTAAATCGTAAAACGACTTCGTTTTCAACTTAGAAGCTTCACATAAATGTAATAAGGTTGCTAAATCCTAAAACGACTTCGTTTTCAACTTAAAAGCTTCTTATAAATATAAAACGATTGCTAACACATAAAACGACTTTACTTTTTAGGTTAAAAGCTTCTTTTAAAGGTAATATATTTGCCAAATCGTAGATCGAAACTCGTTTGAGACGTAACATGCTTAGTTAACGTTTAATTCAGACTAAGTTCGAAATCGAAACCCATTTGAGACTTGAGTACTTAGTTAGCAATAAATGCAAGCTAGATTCATTTGAAAATTCCCTTTTAACTCAAAGAGAGTTGCTTAAGTGAATTAAGACCTTTGATCGCTTCAAGCTCAATATTATTCAAAACTTAACTCAAAATACTTAGTTAGCGTGTAACTCAAATTAGATTCGTAATAAAAACTTCAGCTGCCATTCTATAAGTCGTTTCAATTCCTTTTAAAACTCAAGAAGCGTGCATAAATAAACTAAAGACTTAAACATTCCCAAACTTGCTACTATTCAAAAACTTAAAATACTTGGCTCGTTTATAAGGCAATTTCAGGTTTCTTTCTATATTTTCAACAGAAATGCTTCATAAAGTCATTATGGACTTACTAGCTCTTTAATCGAAACTCAATAGAGACTTAAGTAAGCAAATAACATGCAAATAAGCTAAGCTTCATAATTAGCACCTTAAGATGCTCTTTTTCAAGTCTTTTAAATTCTTTTAAACACGAAGAGGGGTCATACCCAAACCAATGCCTTAAAAACTTTTTTGAACTCATTTTTAGTTTGCTTTTGAACTTCCTAAACATATTGACTATTCAGTCGACTCACTAACTGAGCAGTTCGACAGTTTAGGACCTTTTTACACTTTAGACGTCCTAACATGCAAATAAACAACTGACAAACATAGAAGTATTTTCAAACGTGTAAAACAAACTTTCTAAACGACCTTTTCTTCTTAAAGAGATCTAAAGTTTCAAGAATTAATCACATAACGCCATGTAGCATATCGGGGGAAAGGGTTCACACATAGCGCATTCATACACTTCATATCACAACTCATTAAGCCACACATGGCCTTGCAATCCACATGATTGTGGCAATTCACAACCCTATCTCCCTCCTCACACAACACCCCGACCACAAGAACCTCAAACCACTCAATAGTTCCACCTCGAGTCATCCAACTTCCAACTCGGTTTAATAATATCATAAACAAACCAATAATTCACTAATGCATCATATAAAAGCATAGTATGCTCATTAATAATCTTAAACAGAATTTAGCATGCTTTATTAGTGCCTTAATCTGCCCGAGAAACATCCCTAAGTTTCAACACAACTTAAACAATAATATGATAAATTGACAGTGCCATGATAACATTCTATTTGTTAAGCAATTCTCCAAATTGTCAGATTACTAACATTTAGCATCAATTTATCATACAATTAATCCCAAAATCAATACCATGTTAATAATTTCTCGATCTCAACTCTAAATTTCCCCAAACTAATTTCAATTCTCGAAATTAACATGCACTAGCTAATTCGATTAAATTCGTTGAAAATAGTAGTAACTTATGAGGAAAGGAACCCTCACCTTGAACCCAAGCTAGAGGTTCGATTCACGGCAGTGGGCTCGACTTTAGGGTACTTCGAATGACTGCAAACCCCGACCTTGCCCTCTGGTCACGTAAGCAGCACCAACCCACGCCCAAACTTCATCAATTCGAGCCCTAAACAAGCCTAAATTTCGGTTATCAACTTGGTGTTGAATTGAGTGTTTGTAGATACGAATTTGCATCCCAATTTATAGGAGATTAAAAGCAACTCGAAGCTAATTTGCATGGCCTAACCTGGGCACGTGTTCGAGCTTCAATTCGGTGCCCCTAACCCACCGAAACTTGGTGCGTGCTTCCCGGTTCTTCCCTATTTTAGTACCAAACGGTGGCTAGTTTATGGGGGAGGTTGAATGGGCGAATTTTGTAGCTAAAAGTGGCGAAAATCCTCTGCAAATTCGAGCTTGAGGGGCGTGGGTATGGAGGAGATTAGAGGAGGAAGATGAGAACCAGAGGGGAGAGGAGAGAGAGACGAGCTATCGGGTTGGGGGGTCACGACGGAAAGGAGGAAAGAAGAAGAGGCTAGCGAAATTACAAGACCCCTCTTCTATTTTTTTTGTCCCAAGCTGGCTAATAATCGATATCGCTAGTCTAGTTCGTAACCCGTATTCTAAACCCAAATCGATAATATACTACGGTTACTCGTTCCTAAATATAGCCAGGTCCGATTTGATAAACATCGAACTACTTCTAAGGTTGACAACCTAATCGTATTCGGGTTCCTAATCGATTTAATACTCGTTAATAACCATTACCAGCGCTTATTAGGAATCATTGAAGGACTTTCAAAACTAATAATAATAATATTATTATTGGCGATAAAAATATTATTTTAATAAAATCAACGTTCATATAGGCACTTAGAAAATAATTTTAGCTTATATCGCTAATAAAATACGGTTTTTATAACGCGAAAAAGGCATTACAAACAACTTAACGGAATATAAAGTACGCGGCCCTTACACTCTGCCCCCTTTAAAGAATTTCATCCTCAAAATTGCTTACTTGGAGGAATTAATGGAGCTACTTCACCCGCATTTATTTCACAATCCAAGTCACTTTATGCTTAGCTATTCATTCTGCCTTCACAATAGCATCCCATCCTTGGATTTCCATTTGAACCCAATCATTAGGGAGCATTCTCCCTTGCACTATAACAACTCAATCTCTACAGGTATGGTCTGTATAGTAGATAGTTTTTAAGGAAGAGGTTATGAAATGTTGCATACGCATCTCATGAGGCTTATTAACAAGTTCATTTGGAAATCAAGAATATGACAAAAGGGTGAGCAGTACTAGAATGACATGATAGGAGCATAAAGTTGGTTAACAAGAGAATACCTGATCTCATGTCAGTAGGTTCCCCAGTCTCTTTTCCTTCTAGCTAAGCATCCGACTGCCAATTTGTGGTTTCTGGTTGTTTCTACTGTCCCCTGAGGGAGTACCAATGGTTAGGCGATCTCCTTGTGCCACTAGCTTGATTCCTGTTTCGGATCTCTGAGTGTGACCCCAACTATTCCATGTAGCCTTTCGGCAATTTGCTACTTTGTGACCCATACCACCACATCCAAAACATGGGCTCGCACGGCGTCTGCATGGGCCAGAGTGTTGTCGTCCACATTGGTCACATATTTTCCTCAGTTTCCCTTGGGCGGCTTACTTTTCTTTGTCCTGTTTCATCCCATGTTTAACCCTCCTAAAGTTTATGTTTCCCTGAGAATTGGATCCTCAGGGGCCAAATTGCTCCTTTACTTGATCCTTCTCTCTATTCTCAATCTCGGTTTCGCTTATGATGCGGGCTATTTTCACGACCTTCTTGTACATTTCTTGGAAACTGTCATAAGTATATCTTGCTCTTATCTTTTCCACTTCCCCTCTTAATCCCTGTTCAAAGTGGTCCATCCTCATTTCTTCGGTGGCCACATGATTTGGAGCAAATCGGCTCAGCTCATTGAACTTCGCCGCATATTCCATCAAGCTCATTTCTCCTTGTTTCAAGCATAAAAACTCTCGTTCCTTAACCCTTCTTGCATCTCGAGGGTAATATTGAGCGTCCAATAAGGCTTTCAGTTGGTTCTAGATTAACATAGGTTCACCTACCATAGGTTTCACTGTCCCCCACCAGAATTCAGCTTCTTTTTCAAATTGGTAAGCAGCTAGGTGCACCTTGAACTTCTCAGGGCACTCCATGATCTCAAATAAATTTTCCATTCTCTGAAACCACTCCTCATATACCATAGGGTCAGCCCCACCTTCAAACTTAGGAAGCTTCAGCTTATTAAATTGACATATCATCTCCATGGCAATTAGTTCTAGTATGAGTTCGCACCGAGGAGACATCTGTCACACAATTACATAAGGAATCACTTAGTTCTAATTTCAACTAGGGTAGACTTCCTTGGTTAATGAAATGATTCCCAAATGGTGAGAGTTGTTATGTATAGCTACTAGTTTAGTCTCAGCTTAACCTTCGTGCAATTATTTTACACAAGGAAATGCATGTATATGTTTGAACAAACTAGTGAATCCATAATGCTTGGTCGGCATCAACTACACTTATTCCATTGAACACTGATAATGTGACTTAGGAGTCACGGGAGATCTCACCATCCTAGTACTTCACAATTTAAGGAAAATAAACTAAAAGGGCTTAAAGCCAATCCTCGATATAACCTAATATCAACAAGGAAGTCCTTTAGGTCTCTCTCTAGCATCCTAATCCTTAGTCTCTGCTCTCTCATACATATCTTCAATAAACACAATAAAAGGTAAATAATTATTTCTTCACAATTCCAATGGACTTCTCAAGGAACTTTATCAAAAGTCTTCTCAATATAAATAAACACCATATGCAAATCCTTTTCTTCTAGCCCTCTAGAATTTCATAAATCATCTCATAAGATTCATCGCTTCTATAGTTGATCTTCTTGTAATGAAACCAAACCGCTTCACAAAAATTAAAGTTTCCCTCCTCAATATTTTCTCCATCATCCATTGCATGCTAGGATATAACCGTATTCCATGCAGCCAACCATAAAAGTAGATAAATGTGGTCGACGATGAGGAGAACGATCCTATACTACCACTGAGATGGTAAGGGAAAAACCGGCATATACATACATATTACAAATTATACACTTGTTAATACAAGTAATACCAAGTAAGACACGACCACATAACCACATAAGGCACGTATCTTCACATAGCACATGTCTATTATGCTATCTAAATGCGTCATGCAAACCTATGGCTCTGATACCACCTAATGTAACGCCCCCAACCTAGGGAGAGTCACACCGTTAGGACTTCCTAGAGGGAAATCCTTAACGCTCTTGAAGATTGGGGTTTGGATTAGCATTTAGGTAGTCATTCTAAAACAAAACTGCCAGAGTTTCCCATATTTTAGCAACATTTGAGGGTCTTAGCTCAGCAAGGGTACCTGCAAACTGGGGATAGGGTGTAACATTTGCTAAAATAACCCAAGTTCACTGCCTCGAGCCAATCGCCCGGATAACTAATGATCTAACAACTAAAACAAGGGTTAGAAAGCTCCATATACAGGTACAGAATCGGCTACATGCTTTCACATACAACGATAACTTAAAAATTTATAACGTGGTAGATCGAACACTTGCAAAGCTGGCAGAGACTTCTGAGGGGTCGGCATCAAAACAACTTCAAAGTATCTCTTATACCTGCTCAAATTGAGCCTAGGAAAAAGGGGAATAATAAAGGGATGAGCAACCACACGCTCAGTGAGAATTCTCCTACTCCTTAAAATCCAAAACAATTGTAGGTAATAATACTAATAATAGCCACATATCACGCATTCATACTTTACTATCATATTAGGCAATCATAATTCCTAAGAAAAGATCACCCCCATTAAGACTTGATTCTAACATTTAACTTGATTCTAGGCCCTCATAGGTCAGACTTTCCTACTAGCAGGCATTCAGGCACATAAACAAGTAGGCAACAAGGATTGAATATAAAGGCCTTCAAACTCACTTTCGAAAACATAGTGACTTTCGATAAATACCAAGAATGGTTTATAATCCACACAAACTCCTTTAAAACTTATAATTCTTTTTAAAAGTTCTCGAAACATATAAACTGGTAAGAAAGATTTGGCAAGAAACATTCTTTCATCGAATATGCATATTGAAAAGCTTGAAGGTAAGATGCATTACTAGGATGTAACTATACTTCATTTGAAATCTCATTTAAACTATATTCAGAGCACATTCATAGAACATATGTAGGTTACGTACATTTGAAAGCTTTCTTCTTTTCTTAAAAAAAAAAACGCTTTACTTGGCCTCTTGAGGCTCGTATCCCTTTGAAAGAACTTCTTTTCTTTTCTGAACTGCTTAGAATGGCCAAAAGCCAAATCTCCTTTTTATCAGGAACTTACTTATAACATAAAAATATCTTATTGTGCTGGCTAAGGGAGGTCAACACCGCCCTTAAGTGAGATTGTCACTCTTAATCTACATTATCCCCGGGGTATACGTACTCAACTTTTGGCTAAAACACATCTTAGCAGAGTAACTCTAACCTCGATACTGTCCTCCGTGTGACAACAGCTCACACTAGGATAATCATATCCTGAGTCCAGTCCCCCTCAAGGTTTTCTTATGCATCACACATTAGGAAACAGCTCACACCAAGATAATCATATCTTGAGTCTAGCTCCTCGGAACAGCTCACGCCATCTTTCTGTCCAGCTCCCAACATTACCTTAGGGGGAAACAGCTCACGCCATCTTTACGTCCAGTTCCCACCCTCAAGGTCTGGCCGCTTGCCTAGCACTTTCATAGCCTTTAAAATCGTATTACATTTCTCTTCCTCAGATGCTTACTTTCCTAAAATCTTATTTTTAAACAAAACGACCATAACCTTTTGAAATGTTTATAGTTCATTCGTTTTTGGCTTAAAAACTTCTTATAAGCGGAATAAGTTTGCTAACTCGTAAATTGACTTCATAAATAACTTAAAAGCTTCTTATAAACGTAAAATGTTTACTAAATCGTAAAACCACTTAGTTTCTAACTTAAATGCTTCGTACAAATGTAATAAGGTTGCTAAATCATAAAAAGACTTCATTTCTAACTTGAAAGCTTCGTATAAACGTAATAAGGTTGCTAAATCGTAAAACGACTTTGTTTTCAGCTTAGAAGCTTCATATCAATGTAATAAGGTTGTTAAATCGTAAAACGACTTCGTTTTCACCTTAGAAGCTTCATATCAACGTAATAAGATTGTTAAATCGTAAAACGACTTCGTTTTCAACTTAGAAGCTTCATATAAACGTAATAAGGTTGCTAAATCGCAAAATAAATTCGTTTTCAACTTAAAAGCTTCTTATAAATGTAAAACAATTGCTAACTCATAAAACGACTTCACTTTTTAGGTTAAAAGCTTCTTTTAAACGTAATACATTTGCCAAATCGTAGATCGAAACTCGTTTGAGACATAACATGCTTAGTTAACGTTTAATTCAAACTAAGTTCGAAATCGAAACCCATTTGAGACTTAAGTACTTAATTAGCAATAAATGCAAGCTAGATTCGTTTGAAAATTCCCTTTTAACTCAAAGAGAGGTGCTTAAGTGAATTAAGATCCTCGATCGCTTCAAGCTCATTATTATTCAAAACTTAACTCAAAATACTTAGTTAGTGTGTAACTCAAATTAGATTTGTAACAAAAACTTCAGTTGTCATTCTATAACTCGTTTCAATTCCTTTTGAAACTCAACAAGGGTGCATAAATAAACTAAAGGCTCAAACGTTCCCAAACTTGCTACTATTCAAAAACTTAAAGTACTTGGCTCGTTTATAAGGCAATTTGAGGTTTCTTTCTATATTTTCAACGAAAATGCTTCATAAAGTCATTATGGACTTACTAGCTCTTTAATCGAATCTCAATAGAGACTTAAGTAAGCAAATGACATGTAAATAAGCTAAGCTTCACAATAGCACCTTAAGATTCTCTTTTTTGGGTCTTTTAGATTCTTTTAAACATAAGGAGGGATCATACCCAAACCAATGCCTTAAAAACTTTTTCGAACTCACTTTTAGTTTGCTTTTGAACTTCCTAAACCTATTGACTATTCAGTCAAGTCACTAACTGAGCAGTTCGACGGTTTAGGATCTTTTTACACTTTAGACGTCCTAACATGCGAATAAACAACTGACAAACATAAAAGTATTTTCAAACGTGTAAAACAAACTTTCTAAACGACCTCTTCTTTTTAAAGACGTCTAAATTTTCAAGAATTAATCACATAACGTCATGTAGCATATCGGGGGAAAGGGTTCACACATAGCACATTCATACACTTCATATCACATCTCATTAAGCCACACATGGCCTCACAATCCACACGATTGCGGCAATTCACAATCCTATCTCCCTTCTCACACAGCACCGACCACAAGAATCTCAAACTACTCAATCGTTCCATCTCGAGTCATCCAACTTCTAACGCGGTTTAATAGTATCATAAACAAACCAATAATTCACTAATGCATCATATAAAAGCATAGTATGCTCATCAATAATCTCAAATAGAATTTAGCATGCTTTATTAGTGCCTTAATATACCCGAAAAACATCCTCAAGCTTCAGCACAACTTAAAAAATAATATGATAAATTGACAGTGCCATGACAGGATTCTATTTGTTAAGCAATTCTCCAAATTGTCAGATTACTAACATTCAGCATCAATTTATCATACAATTAATCCCAAAATCAATACCATGTTAATAATTTCTCGATCTCAACTCTAAGTTTCCCCAAACTGAGTTCAATCTTTGAAATTAACATGCACTAGCTAATTCGATTAAATTCATTGAAAATAGTAGTAATTTAAGAGGAAAGGACCCTCACCTTGAACCCAAGCTAGAGGTTCGATTCATAGTTGTGGGCTCGACTTTCGGGCGCTTCAAACGACTGCAAACCCCGACCTTGCCCTCTGGTCACGCAGGCAGCACCAACCCCAGCCCGAACTTCACCAATTCGAGCCCTAAACAAGCCTAAATTTCAGTTATCAACTTGATGTTGAATTGAGTGTTTGTAGATACAAATTTTCATCCCAAATTATAGGAGATTGAAAGCAACTAGAAGCTAATTTGCATGGCCTTACCTGGGCACGCGTTCGAGCTTCAATTCGGCGCCCCCAACCCACCGAAACGTGGTGGGTTCTTCCTGGTTCTGCCCAATTTCAATACCAAACGGTGGCTAGTTTATGGGGGAGGTCGAATGGGGGAATTTTGTAGCTAAAAGTGGCGAAAATCCTCTGCAAATTCAAGCTCGAGGGGCGCGGGTATGGAGGTGATTAGAGGAGGAAGATGAGAACCAGAGGGGAGAGGAGAGAGAGACGGGCTATCGGGTTGGGGGTCACGACGGGAAGGAGGAAAGAAGGGGCTAGCAAAATTACAAGAATGCCCCTCTTCTATTTTTTTCTCCCAAGTTAGTTAATAGTCGATATCGCTAGTTTAATTCGTAACCCGTATTCTAAACCCAAATTGATAATATAGTACTTCATCGATTACTCGTTCCCAAATATAGTCAGGTTCGATTTAATAAACATCGAACTACTTCTAAGGTTGACAACCTAATCATATTCGGGTTCCTAATCGATTTAAAACTCGTTAATAACCATTAATAGCGCTTATTAGGAATCATTGAAGGACTTTCAAAACTAATAGTAATAATATTATTATTGGCGACAAAAATATTCTTTTTAGTAAAATCAACACTCACATAGGCACTTAGAAAATAATTTTAGCTTATATCGCTAATAAAATATGGTTTTTATAACACAAAAAAGGCATTACGAATAATTTAACGAAATATAAAGTACGCGGGCCTTACACTTGCATCTTTAAAGAGCGTGGGCTAATAGAAGCCTGCTTGTTGTACTTTCGCAATCATTTTATCTGGTCCAAAATGGTCACCGTATGTTAAATCGTGGCAATGGTGCAAGATACTATGGACCTCATCTTCAGGCAAGCACCTTCTATAAATCCCATCTCCACATAGCTTATAAAGGAAAGGTTCTTGCCACACATAGTGTTTGACATCTATAAAGAACTCCTTTCTTTGTTGGCAGGACAATCCTGGAGGTAACACACCAGACACCTTGAAGTTCACCATATCAGCATACCATGGGGTAGCTTGTTAGGATACAGTGAATAACTGCTCATTGGGGAAAGAATCATCAATGGGAAGCTCTTTACTAGGAGTGGCCTTCGAGCCTAAATGAGATAGATGATTAGTAACCACATTTTCCAACCCTACGTTATCTTTGATTTCCAAATCAAACTCTTGATGAAGGAGGACCCATCGGATGAGTCGGGGTCTGGAGTTGGATTTCTTCATTAAATGTTTTAAAGCAGCGTGATCTATGAAAATAATGACTTTAGAATTAATCAAGTAGGATCTAAATTTTTCCAAGGCAAAGATAATTGCTAAGAATTCCTTCTCAGTCGTGGCATAATTCACTTGTGCATCGACAAGAGTGCGGCTTTTGCATAGTATATAGCATACGGCTTATCGTTGGCCTAAAACAGCCCCTACTGCATAATCACTTGCATCATACATTACTTCAAAAGGTAGCTCCCAATCTAGTGCTTGCATTACTGGGGCGATGATTAATGCCTCTTTTAACCTGTGAAAAGCACTCAAGTATTCTTCATTATACTCAAAAGGCGCATCCTTGACAAGCAATTGGGTGAGAGGTTTTGCAATTTTTAAAAAATCTTTAGTGAACCTCCAGTAAAAACTGATGTGTCTGAGAAAACTCCTCACGCCTTTTAAAGAAGTTAGTGGTGGCGATTTCTCAATCACCTCCACCTTTGCTTTATCAACCTCAATGCGTTTATTAGAGACAACATGACCAAGGATAGCCCCCTCTTACACCACAAAAGACATTTCTCCCAATTCAAGACCAAGTTTACATCTTCGCATCTTTGCAAAATCTTAGATAAGTTATTCAAGCACTGGTCATAGGTTGCACCATACACAGAAAAATCATCCATAAAGACTTCCATTGTGTCCATAATAAAGTCAGAAAAAATAGGCATCATACAACATTGAAATGTGGCAGGGGCATTGCATAGCCTAAATGACATTCTTTTATAAGCATGCATACTCTAAGGACATGTAAAAGTAGCCTTTTCTTGGTCATTAGGATGGATAGGGATTTGAAAGAATCCTGAATATCCATCTAAGCAGGCAAAATATGAATTTTTAGCCAATCATTCAAGCATTTGGTCAATGAAGGGAAGGGAAAAATGGTCTTTACGGGCGGCTTTACTCAATTTTTGAAAATCAATTCACATACACCAGCCTGTGACAGTCCTAGTAGGGATTAGCTCATTATTCTCATTTTTTATAACAGTCATCCCTCCTTTCCTAGGAACAACATGGATCGGGCTTACCCATGCATTATCAGAGACAGGGTAAATGATGCCAGCCTTAAGCAACTTCAAAATTTCCTTTTTAACTACCTCTTGCATGCTAGGGTTCAATCTTCATTGGTGTTCAATTGAAGGCTTATGATCGTCTTCCATTAAGATTCAATGCATACACAAAGAACGATGAATTCCTTTCAAGTCATCAAGGGTGTATCCCATGGCTTTACGATGCGTCCTACATACTCTAAGCAAACAATCTATTTAGGTTGTATTCAAATTTGCGTTGACAATCACTGGATATGTAGATTTTGGTCCAAGAAATTCATACCTTAAGGATGAAGGGAGGGATTTAAATTCTACCTTAGGAGCTTTCACCTCATCAGAAGAGGGCTTACTTTCTTCTTGTAATGATTATACCTTAGCATCAGAAAACAAAATTGGTGGAGAGGCTTCCAGAAGCTGAGCACACTCGGCTACTTTGGGATTTTCATCCTTGGTAGTGCTATTGTTCAACATCAGGTGCTCAAGTGGATCTTTAGGATCAAGGTTAAATGCGGTATCTCACATTAAACCATCAACCACATCAATCTTATTGCACTCATCAGAAATGGATGGGAACTTTGCAGCTTTTAGTAAATTAAACTCCACATGATCATTTCCTACATCAAAAGATAATGTACCATTTTTCACATTGATATGGCATCTTGCGGTGGTGAGGAATGGTCTCCTAAGAATGATGAGGGTTTGTGTATCCTCCTCTATTTCTAAAATTATAAAGTCTACTGGTACATATAAATTCCTTACTTTTATCGGAACATCCTCTAAAATACCTACAGGGTATTTCACAAAACGACCTGCCAATTGTAAGGAGATAGTAGTTGGTTTTATCTCACCTAGTTCCAATTTTTTCCAGATAGAAAGGGGCATTAAGCTCTCACTTGATGCTAAATCACATAGGGCACAGTCTATAGGCATACTCCCTATCAGGCAAGGAATTGAAAAACTATCGGGATCGTTCAGCTTAGCTAGAAGCTTGCTTTGGATCACCGCACTGTATTCTTCAATCAAAGCTATAGTTTTATGTTCTTCAAGCTTTCCCTTGTTGGACAGAATTTCTTTCAAAAATTTAGCATATGAGGGCATTTAAGTTAGGGCTTCCGTAAACGAAATGTTTATGTAGAGTTTCTTAAGGACTTCTAAAAACTTCCTAAATTGCAAATCGAGTTAGCCTTAGCCATCCTTTGAGGGAATGGTAAAGGTGGGGTGTAGGGCTTTGGGAAAATGGTCTTAGGGTCCTCAGAAACCTCATCAGACTTGTGCATGACATCATCGATCACTTCCCTAGAGGGTGGAGACACCTCTTTCTCGAGGTTCTCAAAATACTTATTTTTATCATGTAAAGACTCATTGTTAGTAATCTACTTATGTCCCTCTAGTTGTTTTCCTCCTCTCAAAATCATTGCATTGCATTAATCCCTAAGATTAAGCTCAAACTTATTAGGAAGTCCATCTAAGGGTGTAGATGAGAAACTAGCTTTTTAGGCAATTTAAGCTTCCAACATTCTATTATAAGTGTAATAATCCAACTCTAACCCATATTTATTTAATGAAATCATCTTTATTTATTTCATTAATCATATTTATTCATTTACTTTATCATATTTATTGACCAAATCACTCATGGTTATTTGCTTAACCAAATCATATTTATTAATTCAATTACACTCAATTTATGTATTTATCGAATTACCTTATGTCATTTACATTTTCCCCTTTCATTTATTGTATTTAATCACCCCGGTTGGGAGATACTTCATTTGGATCCCATTTTGCAATTCAAGTTTTATTGATTGTTAATTCGAGTTTTGTTAATTAATTACATATCGGGTGCATCGATAGTAGGTTTCGATAATTATGGTTTAAGAAAGTATTCGTATTATTACTATTGTTATTCTTATTATTATTGTTGTTATTACTTTTATAACCTTGCCAAGATTTAATTTCAAGCTATAAAAATTCAATTGCATACGGTTTATTTTTTCTTCCTGGGCCCACACCATATAAGCCCAACTTAGGCCCAACAAGTTACCATTTGTTTTACTTAGTTAATTATCATTTATTATGCCTAACTAGTAATTAGCAAAAGCTTCTTTTGGAGGGTGCATATAAGCCAAGTATTCATTTGCTTCATTTTACACCAAGCATTTGGATCAAGGTAAAAATATCAAGACTTCTCTCTCCTCTCTCACTTTACCTCACGGCTCCCTCACTGCAGCCACTAGACCAGCCCCTTTTAGCCACCACTCAGCCACCACACAGCCACCGTATAGCTACCAATCACCACCCTAACCACCACTCCCACTCCCACAAGCATCAAGGATCATTCACACTTCCTTTTTCCAAGCTTAAGTGAGTAATCTTGAACTTGATTTTGTTGGTTTTGATGTTTTATTTTAGTTTTGATTCTTGTTTTGATGTTTGTGATCATTGATCATGAAGTTTTGACAAGAACAAGAATTATTTTGGTAATGATCATGGTGGAGTTGAGCTTGTACCAAGCTAGGGTTAGGGGGTGATCATGTTCATGCAAGCTTAAATTAAAACCATGTTTATGGATTGATTTGCATTTGATTTTGTAATCTTTAATTTTATTGATGGTTATGATAATGTTTTTGGTGATTTGGAATGATTTGAAGTGAGGTTTTATGTGAAAAAGGAAAAGAAATCTAAAACAGTGAAGGGCTGGAATTCCAGGAAAACAGGGCTGCGTTCGGGATTAAACTGGTAATGATAGGTCCAACCAAAAATTATTGTTTTTGACGGGTAGATAGATCAGTGTGTTAGCTTTAAAACTCTTCTTGAATCGCCTCAATCCGAGGTCTGTGGAAAACGTTATGGCCGTTTTACCGAAATTGTGCGGGATGGACCAAAAACTAATACACTTGTATTTTAGCCCCATTTTAGGAATTCTATTGTGGGAATCATGTTTTGTGTTGTAAATGAACATTTTTGGGGACTTCTTAATCTTTTCATATTGGGGTCTTATGTCTCCATTTGAGGTCTATAATGAAAGTTATGAATTTTTGAAGTGAACTGACCTGCTTGGGTGTAAATCAGGTTGTTATTGCAATTTCTGTGCAGTGTATACTTGGGGAAAAATTCTGAACAATTTACTGTAGATTTTTCATATTATTTTCGAATTTCCTATAAGAACGCATGAATTTTGGTTGAGTATGTTGAGTTTGCTGATTTTTGTAAGCATTTTGGGTAATTGTATAAATAGCAATAATAAAGATTAAGTGAGATTGATCATGCACTGATTTTGTGTATTTTGGGCCAAGTCATTTAAAGGGGAAATGAATATTCATGGACTTTCATGGAGCTTTTAGCTTGATTTATAAGAATAAAGAAGACAAGTACACAATTTGGAAGTTTGTTTATGGGCTTTGAATCATTTATGGATTTTACGAAGAAAATACCACATTTAGAGAGCTTCATAGCTTCCATTGAGTTCAATGATTCATTTGGGGTGGAATTCTATATCTAATGGATTTATGAATGAAATATGAGAAGTGGGGAGAGTTGTGACTCAGAAACCATATTTATCAGACCAAGTTATTGTAATTTATGCTATTTTGAACCAAGATATATCTCTCTTGGCCTCAAACCTTTATTACTTACTCAATTCAGAATGTATCAAATGTATTTATCAAGGCCATCTATCTTGAACCAAGCTATATATCAGCGAGCCTTAAACCTGTATCAGCAGCCTATTTTAGAAAACGCTACAACCACTCACTCTCAATTATCACCATCAAGGTTTTTTTTTTTTTTCTTTGTAATCTCATTTATCTCATTGTGAAGTATTTTACTTTCATTTACTTTATATGGGATTTAATTACTTTCATTAATTCAATTTTGAAATTATATTGGAATAGCCAAGTTTTGTATACCATTTAATTACTCAATTTCTATTACACATACTTCTACTTAATTATGTGAGCAAGAATCATTTACTGACTACACACACTTACAATGACATTTATGAAACAGAGTCGAGGCCTAGTTATCGTTCCCCGTTATGCATAAATATTGTCAAGTCAGAATATATTTATCAAGTCAGATGACATTTTTAAAGACTCAAGGTACGCCTATTGCCTGTATCTTCAAAAAGCCGATCATGTTTATCAAGTTACAACTCTTAATGAGTTTATCAATGAATCAGTTTATACAGTGATTTGCTATTTAACTTGTGACCCCATCAGTTATCATCTATAGTGCGTCAGCCCATCATTTACCCGCGCGGCTTCAGGTCAACTCTTGATCGGATTGGCAGGTGTACACCTATATATAGATCATATCATTGCAAGGGGTACGCATCTAGATAATAATGAGCAATTCGGTTTCATATTACTTTCATTTTTATTGTTATTGCTAACTAAATGAATTGCAAAGACAGGTACCCATCAACAGTATTTCTATGCTCATTTTACAATACAGGAATGTATGTACTGAGTTTTTGCTCATATTTTCGAATCGTTTTTATGTTTTTCCATTTAGCAAGCCCTTTTGGAACTCGTTAGATGCTCACAGTGGATTCAGCACAACATGAATATTAGAACCGACCTTAAGGTCAAGTTACTTGTGTGATATGGAATGTGAGTTAGTACATGGTATGGTTGAACTATTATGGACTTTGGTCTTGAGGTGTTTTAATTTAATAGATTTTGTGATTGTGAGCACGAGTTACAAGATTAAATGGTTTCAGTGAGCTTTATCTTTATCAGGACAACGGTAACGCCTTCTATTATCAAGTCTTCCGCTGCAGTTTTCTATAAATCATATCATTAGCATTTTGGGGGCGTTACAATAAGTTGTAAGCACATCAAAGTTTGAGGCTAATTGCTTAATATACTCACCCCGTTTTTCTTACACCATAAGCATGCTTTCCATCATTGACACTAAATTAGACTTTTGGGGCATTTGAGAAGGGAATGGGGGTCTTTGAAGGCCAGGGGGTGGTCTAGCATTCATATGGCATATTTGATGGATTTGGACTAGACCTACAGGAGAAATTTGGATGATTCTTCCAACCCAGATTATATGTACTAGAATAAGGGCCACTGACCGGTCTCGGGTTGAAGTTCTGAACACAATTAACTTCATTAGGGTCCTGGGAAAAAGGACTCCCAACTTGACAGCTTAAAATTACATGCTCAGCAGAACCACAAATTTTACAAGGGAAAGGCGCACTAGAGTTCACAGCATAAACATTCATTCGGTCCAGTCTTTAAGTCATAGCATCTACTTTAGCGGAAAATAAAGCAAGTGCATCAACTTCAAGCTTACCTCCAACCTATTTGGGTTGGCCTAGTTCGATGGACCATTGAAAATTTTTGAGTGCTATTTCCTCAATCAGATTAGGCTTCATCCTCTGTTTTGCTCATCAAAGTCCCTCCTGTCGCCGCATCAATAGTGGACGTCAGAGATAGGGTCACACCATTATGAAAGGCTTAGATAATCATCTGACATTGAAGATCATGATGGGGGCATAGGCATAGCAAATCTTTAAACTGCTCCTAGGCTTCGTAGAGCGTCTCTTCATCTTTTTGCATGAATTGGTGATCTGATTTCTCAAGCTTGCTATTTGCTTGGAGGGAAAAACTTGGTAAGGAAGGCTCTTGTCAACTCATCCCAAGTGGTAATGCATCCAGATGGTAAGTAGTGTAACCGAGCCCTTACTTTATCCCTTAAGGAGAAAGGAAATACGCATAGGCAAATCACGTCAGTGGAGACTCCATTAAGCTTTGACATATCACGCACCTCTAAAAAAACGGAGGGGTGCAGATTCTGGTCTTCCAAAGGCGTTCCTCCAAACTGGGATTGCTGCACCATCAAATGAGTACCGATTTGAGCTCGAAATTATTGGCATTAATAGCAGGGTGAGCGATGCTTGAGGCGATCCCTTGGACTACCAACTTGACAGTTTAAAGTTACATACTCAACAGAACCACAAATTTCACAAGGGAAAGGCGCACTAGTGTTCACAGCATAAACATTCATTTGGCCCAGTCTTTGAGTCATAGCATCTACTTTAGTAGAAAGTAAAGTAAGTGCATCAACTTCAAGCTTACCTCCAACCCATTTGGGTTGGCCTGGTTCGGTGGGCCATTAAAAATTATCGAGTGCTATTTCCTCAATCAGATTAGGCTTCATCCTCTGTTTTACTCATCAAAGTCCCTCCTGCCGCCGCATCAATAGTGGACGTCACAGACAGGGTCACACCATTATAAAAGGCTTAGATAATCATCTAACGTTGAAGATCATTAAGGGGGCATAGGCGTAGCAAATCTTTAAACCGCTCCTAGGCTTCGTAGAGCGTCTCTTCATCTTTTTGCATGAATTGGTGATCTGATTTCTTAAGCTTGCTATTTTGCTCGAAGGGAAAAAACTTGGCGATGAAGGCTCTTGTCAACTCATCCCAAGTGGTAATGCATCCAGATGGTAAGGAGTGTAACCAAGCCCTTGCTTTATCTTTCAAGGAGAAAGGAAATAGGTGCAGGCGAATCGCGTCAGTGGAGACTCCATTAAGCTTTAACATATCACACACCTCTAAAAAAATCGAGAGGTGCAGATTCGGGTCTTCCAAAGGCGTTCTTCCAAACTGGAATTGCTGCACCATCAAAATGAGTGCCGATTTGGGCTCGAAATTTTTGGCATCAATAGTAGGGTGAGCGATGCTTGAGGCGATCCCTTGGACTCCAATAGTAACGAAATCTCGGAGCGTTCTCCTTTGGTCACCTCCTTCACCCGCCATGCTTGTTGGATTCCTTCTGGCCTCACATCCTCATTCTTCAACCCTTTGCTTTTTCTTCCTTAACTGGAAAGTCCTTTCAATCTCAAGATCGGGTTCGTACAAGATCAGACTTCGCATGAATAGGAAAAATTACTACAAGCACTATCACCAACACTGGTGCAATTTAACAAGAAAAGAAAATAACAACAAAAGACAATAAAATACTTAGTCACTTTCACAAGACTAACTCAATAGTTAATAGTTTAGTTCCCGGCAATGGCGCCAATGCAAGTGCACGAGTAGCCGTAGTATAGATAAAGATATCGTTCCTCAGGGACTAGTGTAACTTACCGAGTCTTGTCTATCAGAATGTGCTAAGTAAAATTCTAATTCAAAGGGTTTTATTTAATAACTTCTAATTCACTATTCTGAATCAATCCAAGAGAAAATATGTCTAGGAATTCTTATACTTATGAAAGGGTATTGGATCAAAATAACAATAATGTGCTTTTCTCTAATCAGTTAATCTCGAGGAATTACAACCTATCTAGAAATTTGATCCATTCTTTCGAAATCAATCCAAATTTCCTAAACTAAGCAAAACTCGTTCTTTCAAACTAATTTGTCTTAATTCAAGTTAAATATCTTCTATTACTCTCTAGTCCTCCTAACATGCAAGTCTCTCTTTCGATAAGACTCCACGTTAGGTTTAATCAAGCAGTCCAACAACTAAATGTCACCTTTCAGTTTTTCACCCGATTGTCTCAATTGTGCAAGCAAATTTTGGCCACAAATCCACTCACAGCATGAATAACAAAATGAAATCAAACCAATCATGAAGATAAGCACAATCCTTTAATTTAAAATATGATCCAAGAACACTTTCACAAACTACTAAATCCCTAGGCAAAAAGTAAACTACTTAGACATGATTAAGAATTAAACAAACTAACCAACAATTCGGAAAAATCTAAGAGAAAGGTTTAGCTAAGATGGCCTTCAACCAAGGGCTTCAAACCACCTCGAAAACGAAACACATACACTCAAGATTTCTCTCCGAAACTAAAATCAAACTAGAAATATTAAAAGAAACTACAAAATTTGAGAAGGGAAAGAAAACTATGCTAAAGCTCTAATCTATGCTAACTCTATGCTTGTGTTCTTATCACACTGCGGCAGAATGGGCCCTTTTATAGAGGGGCTCGATTGATCTCAGCCACACAGCTAAAGGAAGACGAAGAGGCAGAAGTTTCATACTCACCACAGTCCATGGCAGGTACCACGGTCCGACCGTAGTCTGTGCCGGAACCGGCTTTCTGCTCTATTCTTGCTCCATGGGTGTAGCAACCTATGGATGTCCATTGGGAAAGGTCAAAATACATCTATTTATGGTTAAATGTTGGGCAAAAGCCTTAAAATCCTTCAAAACACATCAAACAACTATACCCAAGTATAAATCGAGAATAGGAGTATAAATAATAACACTAAGCATATAATTCTCCCAAAAATGCAGCAAAGTAGCCCTAAAATGATGTATACATTAAGCACTTATCATAGGCACAACATGTATGAGCGATGGTTTAACCCCAAGTGGTAAGGAGAATTAGGTTTACCTAGAATTTCAATTGCAAGGACCCTGAACTCATAAATTGGACCATTTGTATGGTTTTCCGTGCAAAAAATGGTTAGATGATTTCATTACATGTTGAACATGGTTATTAGAATGACGGGGATAATCAACATATTAAACCGAATGGCAGATATCAAAATGTTGTTTCGAAGACCTCTCTCACCTCATTTTTCTTTATTTGTTTTTTTTCTAAAGACACCTATTAACATGTAGATTAGCAGTCATATCAATCTCAGTGTGATTGTAACTTCATACAAGCCATCAGAGCCAAAAGCTTTAGGCTAACTAGTTATAAGCTCTTACAAAGATATCCCTTTAATAAAATAAGGAGGGAACAAGTATGATTATGTAGGCATAAGAATTAAGAGTAGCATAGAGAGAATTAATAAACTAGGAAAAGGTGAGTAGTCTCTAGATGGAAATTTACAAAAGAAATCAATCAACTCTCACGATTGCAAAAAAGATATTAGAGAACAATAATGATGGGATTCATGAAAGAACAGATGTGACCATATATGGAAAAGAATGGCGATCATATGGATTTAATAACTAGAAACAATAAATTCAAATGTTTAGGAAATGATCTCCTAAAAGATTGGCAATGAGGTGGACGGATTGTCTACTAATGGTTATTGTTTGTAAAGAATGTCATGATCTAGGTATCAGTCCAAAATAAAGCAAATGAGTATATTTTTGTTATTTCTTCTCAAGGCTCCTTTAGCAGGGAGTTTCAACATTAGGTTTGTATATTTCAAATCATAATAGGAGACAAACTAGTTAAATTTAAATTTTTTTAAATAAAGGGAGCTTCTTTTATAAATAAGAAGTAACAAGGGTTAAAGTAAATAATAAGGGCAAGTTATAGTGTGATTCTCAATCAGATTCAAGGAGTAATATGTATAGTGGTGAGAAATGAGGGTAAACTAGGAGAGAATATTTAGTTATCATCTAAGAGATATCATGAGTATTATGAGAAGATAATATATTTTACAAAGGTATTAAGGAGGAAACTCATGAGTAGACAGAAAGCAAGTTATCTATCAGTGAAATTTTACCATGATAGCCCAACCAAAACTAATGACGATGCATGATTAGCATCTGCAATAAGGCTTGAGGAGAAGGAGTTAGAAATGTTATGATACACATGAATTTCAACTCAAGCTTGGTTCTTTTCAATTTGGAGATGAAGGAATTCTCATGTTTGATTTAAGACCAAAATTAAACTTTAACAACCGCTTCTAATGAGGTGGTTTTCTAACAAAATCATCAGTATGACTAGCCCGATATAATGTTTTGGGTAAGAAAGGGTTGATACGGTTATTAATCATTGGGAAAAAAAGAGAATCAAATACGCCCTCACTTATAGGAGCAAGTTCAAAGACGATCTTAAATTTGCATAAAAGGGATCAAGTTATATGTCAGGAGGATATCAGGACAAATCATTTACAAGAATGTAGTAGAAGAAAACCTTATGAAGTTATTGACAAAGATCGTGGGAAAATGACCTCCATAAATTTTTGACAACTGTTAGAATTCATGAAGTGATTTAGTTATGGGAATCAATTCTAACAAAGTATGATCATACTTTCATAAGAATGTGGAATCAGTGTATTCTAAATGTAATGCGAGTTAGAATTTGTTGAAATAGAGTATAAGCTTTGACTATCCCTCAACTGTCATCAAAGAAATCATGGTTTTACAATGAGAGAAGAACAATTTTGTGATTTCGCCATCTAGATATGGTTATTGGATTTTATGCATCAGTATAAAAGTTATTATAATTGGCAATGCATGAGTTTGATCAAATACAAGTAAAGCATATATGACTTCTCAAGGCCTTGATAATCAACTCAAATATGCTGTTGTTCTATAGGCCTTATGTTGCCAAATAAAAATTTCAACTCTATGCAGTTTAAGTATAATATCTAAGTCCTTTCATGACATCAATCATAATCCTCGAGGCTATGTAATACTAGGGGTCCACATGTACAAATCCTTATCATTTGAGTTGGGCCGCACTATTACTAAAGTCCTTAAGTTTCTGCCTTATCTTAAAGAGCTCTTAAAATGCTTTTTCACGTTTTTCCAAATGCTGTTATTTTACTATGTTATACTTATCATCACTATTTACTCAATTGGACAATGTATGAGTGAAAACTATAGGAACTGCTTTGATACCCGTTGCTCATAATAAACATAGCATGAACTCAAGCATTCTCGCATCAACTCTTTATATTCCACCTTACACCATTACTAAACAAAACAATAATGCCATATGTTCTTTGATAACCCTCATGCCCCCTTAATAATTCTAACTCACGATTCCCATTGACCAATAACTTGCCTTTGAATTCTTCATTCCTTTAACATTACTATAGTAACACAATGACAACAACTCTATGGCCATGTTTGGCAAAGAGCTTTTCGGGTGCAAAAAGAGCTTTTTGGGGATATTAACTGTTTGACTCTGATCAAAAAGCTCTTTGAGGTGTTTGGTTGATTAGCTTTTTAGATTAGCTTTTTATACTCAAAAAACTCTTTTACAAAAAGCTCTTTGGGATAGCTTTTTCAAATAACTTTTTGATGTTTACTATTATAATGACCATACTAACCTTATAATTTGGACAAATTTACATTACATGTCATTCACAAATGATATTCCCGAATGTTAGATGCTTATCCTTTAAATTTTTTAATTTATTTTTTTCTTTTTTGGGACAAGAGTTGTGGATGGTTATGATGTTGAAGATAATACTTTTAATTTTAATACTTTCTTAATTTAATAAATAATTTATGTTTGTTAGTCTTACATGATATATAAATATTTTTTATATTGCATAATTTCAATTGCTATTAAAAAAAAAACATTTAACGTTAAAAATATTTTTTGATAATAAGTACTAAAATTAGGAAAAAGTATACATGTAATCTTATATATCACATAAGTCTTAATTCATAATTCATATCAAAAGGAAAAATAAATATCCAATGAAAAATTATTTTGTTAGAAAAATAATAAAATTGAGTAATGGGCATAAGCGGAATTTATCAAATAGCTTTGTTAGAAACAGTTAACTTCATCAAACACTTTTTTCACAAACAACTACTGGAATCAGCTAAATCAAACAGCTAATGCAATAAGCTAACAGCTAACAGCTAATGCAATCAGCTAACAGCTAATAGCTAATGGCTGATTGCCAAACAGGGCCTATACCATCAAAATGCCATTACTAACTTGATTATTAATGCATAACAGCCTAAGCACATCAATGTGTTTAGGCTTTGCTTTAACCTCATTTGTTCTATAAGCCTATTATTTCTACCAAATTACTAGGTCAAGGTTGTACTTTTGGAAGAACCTTTTTCAATAACCTAAACACATACACCGCATATCTGATCACAAATATAAGCGACAATTATGGCAAAATAATAATTTGTATATTTTTTTTCAAAACTTCCTTAACAACCACTTAGCATTATCATCAGTTGTTAAAATTCACATATGTATTAATCTAGATTAGGTTAAAATGGTCTCCTATACAAACAACGCATAATAATCTCAATCTTGGATCTTAAAATGGCTTCCACTCTTTTTTCTTTTTTTCTTACCACCTTTTCTTTCTATCTTTCTTTCTATCTTTCTTTCTTTCTTTCTTTCTTTCTTTCTTTTTAAGATTATATCTACTTTTTCATCTCTAATAAAGCCCTAAGGCCCACATAATTTTAGTTTCTAAGTCCAGTCATAATATGAGATTACTTTTCTAGCCAAGTATCCTCAATTTAAGTCATGTAACCTAGATAAAGCAATACTTTATGATACATGTCTATTAAATGTCATCCACCTTAACATACTATCAGATGCAAAACAACATATTGTCCACTCATTAATGCATTTAATATTCTTTATGACTCGTATATTTCTTTAGAAGTGACATCTCAAAACATTGCTAGTCTGTATATTTACTACTAATCAAGTTCAAGAGTATTGTAAATCTTCATAATAAGTCCTACCTTAGATGCTTATCTCTAAAAGTGATCATATGTACTTTACCATTGCTCCTCTTTTGTTGGTTATTTCTGATTGTAAAGTAGCAATGTGATTATGTTCACAACATACACAAATGCTAAATATTATTTGACGTTATGCAAACCTTGATGAAATTCTATGATCTAACTACATAGATAAAGGCAATATGTTTAATTGGTTCTATGTAAAATAATGGGGCAAGAGTAGAATAAGGGGATGGGGGCATATTATTGATTTTTGTATTGCCACTTTTTTAATATTTAAAACTTATCATTCATCTCCTAATAACTAACAAGCCTCCTATAGCTTATAGTGATCCTAGCGCCAGGGGTAGGGCATTACTGCCATCCTTAGAAGGACAAGGCATGACAACTATTTCACCTAAGCATTATAATGACTCTCATGTTACAAAGAACTAAATAAGATACAACTCAAATAAGCTCAACCTCAGTTAAAGTCAAATTTTGCAAAATACACTTATCCATGACCCCTACGCTTTACAGGATGTCACTATGAGCTCATCTAAGTCCACTAATCATTTTGCTACCTTATTTTGATTTCCAAGTGCCTAAACATCCTAATACTCCACCTAAGACACAAAATACAAAAAATCTTCGAACAATGAGCTGAGGCTCAATACATTTGCCCCTAAATTGTAAAGAAAAAAAATTACTTTTTCAGTTAGCTGTCATGTTTCAATTCATTTTAGTTCGAAATGAGGGGGAGAGATAATTATACTAAAACTGATATTAGTTACTGTCTAAAAGTGGAATCTAAAAACGAATGAGCTAATATGTACAATGCAATCATCGCATAGGTGCACACCTCCTAGGCCAATTGGGAAGCCTGAGCTGAAACCACATGGGTGAACTAAAGGGCCTAAGCCCTGCAAATTGATAATTGGTGTGTCTACTTGCTTATGTGGCAAAATAATGGTTGGAAATGATTCATTGAATAATTGTATATTATGTGATTTTGATACTTAAATGTGTGAATTTGTGAAAGGTATAGGTAGTAAACTTACCTTATTCGGGGAGGAAGGGAACTTCTCTATTCCACCTTAAACTACTTTAACTAATGGCCTGACGACTATTAAGGTGGACCACACTTCTGATACAAATAAATCTTTTATCATTAGTAATGTTATGTGATTATCATCGTAATGATTTTTGATAAATTAAAACACTCACCCACTTTTTGCATTTGTTATGTTTTCTTGTTAATCGTTATTACCATTGTTATCATCATCGCTGTCATTATCATTATTATTCTAGTACTACTATTGTGATTGCTACTTCCTTTTGTATTATTCAATGTCATTTACCCCTTGCTTGTACTAGGAAATGTATTGTTGAAACTAATTAGGTTAAGTGAAACTAACGTGCTTAGCTAGTTTTAAACTTAAAAACAACAGAGTGAATAGCTAGGTTATTCACCCCAAAAAACTTAGGTTAAGAGAGAATATTTTATTTTAAAAATTTATTATTATTATCACTATTGTTATTATCATCATCACCATCATCATCATCATCATCATCACCATCTTGGCTACCTGCCTCATTTGAATTATGAAAGCTTTCTCTTTCATTGCTCATTTAAAATATATTCCAATCCTTTAAAGATTTTAGCCGACATTACGGCTTAATTTCCATTAGTATTTATATTAGTCCATCACTCTCACTCATCTTTATTTGAACTAGCTTAAGGTACTAGCTTGAAGATATCCTCCATTACTTTCCAAGCTCAATCATATATTAAACAAATAATCCAATTTTTCCAGTTGAGTTCAAAATCCTAATGAACTAATTTAGCCTCAAAATTTCATGACTGCCATTCCCTTATTTCCATCTTTCTTCTAAGGTGCTTCCATCTTCTTCTACTTCAAGATCTTTGATGGCATATCACCAAAACAGCAGCAGGCACTAAATTCTTCTAAAATACAACATAATTATGCCAATTCCAACTAAATAAAGGTTATTCAAGAGTAGACCCACAAGTTTTACACCCATGTTCATCTCTTCCATAAACACCCATAAACACTTATTCATCTAAACTCTTGATTATGGGAATTAAGCTCCAAATCAATGTAAGAAAATGCTTATTCAAAGTCAAAGGAATAGATTTATCAACTAAATCAACAAGGAAATTAAGTGGAAGATGATGGAGGGTTTCACCTTCTAGGCCCAAGTAAACAAGACAAGAGGGAAGGAGATGAGTTGGTGGTGGCGGCATGGCTGCTCCAACCGGGACAAGCGGCGCCGGTAGTAGCAGCGTGGTCTAGCAGGGGGGACGACGCATCGAGGGGGCTGCAATAGGGGATGTCTCGATGTGTGCGTTTGAAAGGGGGAAGATAAAGAACTGCGTCAAATTTTTTATCATTTGTTGTGTTATTCTATCCCCCTTTTTTAAAATTTAAAAAAAAACTCAACTTCTCTCCCTCTCTAAAAATCTCAGTTCCATTCTCTCTCTATCCTAATGTAAGTAACTCTCTTATTGGGGTCTCCTTTGGGCTAATTCTTTTCTCCAACTAATCTGACCACACTCTAACTTCTTTATCCACTATTTAGTAAATTTAATTCTTGTGTTCTGTTTTTTATTTATATTTATTTTGTTTTTATAATTTTATTTATTTTTATTTTATTTAATAATACTCAAGTGAGCTGAACATGTAAATCATTCTTAATCAGTATACTTCATCAAGAATATAACTTTTAATCATTTCAATTTCCATATGTTAAATGACTTTAAGCATCACAACACGAAATTTTATTTGGTGGCCACTTTGTCATCTAAGTTTGCCATTGTAGAAATTGTTCAAATACTGAATTGAAATGCAGCACTCAACTTTGTTAAACTATAATTAATTAGGGTAATTAACATAAATGAGGTTCGAGCTATTGCATAATCTTTAGGACTCAGGTGTTGAGACTTCATCCATTCCTACTAAAACTTCCCTTTTAGTCTAAGATGACCTTACTTTGAACTTTAAAAAAATTGGGGTATTAGTAAGGGAAGAAAAGGCACCTCGCTATGAAGTGTCTCAGGGTACTAACATTACAAGAGATTAGAAGTTGAAGCTCAAAACACTATATCAACAGGCGGAATACACCATAATGGATGAACTTGTATAACACCTTAGGACATCCACTACCACACTTGAAGGCAATCCCAAACTCTACTTCGGACGCATTCTATAAAAGTTATCCCAGTACCGATGATGAGTTCCTGGCATACTATATTCACCACATATTACTAGAAGGCAAGATCAAATCCTCCATCTCCTCCTTATTCGATGGCATAGTTCCCTTTCTAATCAACTCTAGGATTATAGAAAGCTAAGTAAGCTATTAAAGGATCAGGGGAAGTTCCTGATAGATTTCAAGACATAGAATGATTGGTATTAGGATTAGCCTCCTCTAAGATTTTAGTGAATTATCACAAGATTTGAGCACTGCTTTTTTTTTTTTTTAAAAAAAAGGAAAGAACTGAAAATCTAAGAAATTCAAATCATATCCAAACTTTTTTATAACCTTGAAAATTTAAATTGAAATTACACAAAAGTGATTTTGATTAGAGGATGGGCAATTGCAAACCTAAAATATAAATACGATGATAGCTACAATAAATAGTGATTGAACCAAAAAGACACTTCTGCATTAATTCAAGAATTTGTATACAAGTTTAACAAATACACACATATAGACAAATGTACACACACACACACACACATACACAAACACAAACACATACATACATATACACATACACATAAATGATACATAAAAATGAGCAGGTGGAAAAATAGAAATAGGAAGCCTTGAGAAGAAGAGAACAAAACTCCAGAAGACTTAAGAGATCTAGGTCCAACTTACTTAGCTCCAGAATCTTTAGCTCCAACTCCAGGACCCCTGCCTACGGGATTTGCTCAGTCCTTATATCTCATAAAAAGCCAAAGTCATCTCATATTCTAGGAGTCCCGTCGCTATGAGTAAAGAGCATTGTGACGATATTCGGGCCTAGTCAGTCTTCTCTCTCTCTCTCTCTCTTTCTCTCTCTCTATGTGTGTGTGTGTGTCTGTGTATATTGCAAAACCCCAAAACTTTCTATAATTATATTTGTTCGTTCTTTAAACATGGACTGACCTACAGGGCTTGAGCTAGTAAAATGGTTAGATTTTATGGGTAATTTAAGGGTATAATTTTAAGGGATGATTTAAGTCAATCAAGGCAAAAATAATATTCATTTTTGATTCTTTACACACAATAATTTCATAAAATTCAAATAAAAATTATTTTGTGCAAGTGAAGTTTTTTGGACAAAACCCTCCGCTAGTCGTGTTTATATATATATATATATATATATATATATATATATATATAATATATATATATATATAGTATATATATAATATATATATTGTGTATAATATATATATATATATATATATATATATAAAATAATAAATAATAAAACAATAATAACATTTTATTTTCCCTCTCTTTCTCTTTCCTTTTTCATCTTCCTCCTCCAGTCTATCTCCCTCTTTCCATTAAACCCTAACTGTAGATGGCTTCCCCTACCTCTCTTAAGCAGCCTATGCCCCATCACCACCACTCACAACTCACACCTCACACCTCAATCCTAGTCTCTCTCTCCAGCCCTCGAATTCTCTCTCCCTCACATTTCTCTCTCTCTTTCCCCCGTACTCTCTCTCCCCCTGCGGCACCACTGTCGCCTGCAACTCTATTGCCCAACCACCATCCTCTTCCCTCCCCTTGGTTGAGTATGGCTAGGTTTTATGAAAACCCTAATCCAAATTATTTTTTATTTTTTATAAACTTTAATTGAGATTAATGAATCTAAGTTTATTATTTAATCTCATATGTTTTCCTTGATTTTCAAATTTAAATTGTTTAAGTTGAGAAATTAAAATATTCCAAGTCTTCTCCTTTTTTCTTAAACTCTTTGAAGGTAAAATTTTCATCTTTAGCCCTCATAATTGTCTAGATTGGATTGAATTAGAGGGATTGAATTAGCAGTGGAGTGAAGAGGACATTTTACGGTTGCGTTGTCAAAGTTTTGGTTAATGGGTGATAGTGTTTGGGGCAAAAACTTAGGGAACTAGTGCCTTTGTTACAGTGAGAACGTAGGATGCCTTTGAAAAACCCTAAATCAGTCTTTGATTGTTCCAAAATAGTGAAATTTATTAGGTTTATATATCTGAAGATCATCTGTATATAAAATTTTGAATTGTGTTAATCAGAGTTAAACTCAGAAAGTTATGGTGGAAATATGAAGATTGTATAAATCTTAATTGCATTGGGATAGTTTGAGAAATTGCTGACTTTGAACTCATTAAAGTAGGAATCTACTAATTTCCTTAAATAAAATTAGCATAGATAAACTGAGCTTTCTAGAATGGGCTTAACATCCAAAATTCGACATCTAGATCACGAGTTATGGCCTCTGAAAGTTAAACCTAAGTTCTGCCCTAATCTGGACGGTTTATTTAAGGGTTTAATTAAAGAGATAACTTCCAAGAATTAACATCAATTATTTTGGGAAGTCTAACCTATTCATTGGGTATAGAAATAGGTTTCCAAGTGATTTATGAATCATAGTTCATTATGTTCAATTTTAGGCTGAGTACAAATATTAATAAAATACTTTTGAAAATTGGGTAGGCCTAAGTTAAAAATTCGAGCTCAAGCTTAAGCACTGCATTTTTGTGAGATAACAATCATGCCCAGACTCCACTGGACGTCCATTTAGAATGTGTTCTATGTGAGTTATCTTTTACATTGATTTTAATTGATGTTCAGGGGACCTTCTTGAATAAACTGATGTATTGTCAAGACTTTATTGTTGTTATTAAAACTTGGTATGAAATCTTAAATTGCGTTTGAACATGCTTTTAAATAACTTTGGATCTCTATTAGGTTAGGATGTACTGTTTGAAAGTTTAGACAAGTGACCCACTCCCAAAGGTTGATAATCTAAATAAATGAATTTGACGAGATAAGGGAGGTTTGCTCCCAATAATAAGAAGGCCTTACAGTCTTCCAAGGTTAATTGCATGCATTGCTGGTGGTCACATAGCATCTTGTTGATGGGCATGGGCTAGGCTATCAGTAACTATCTAATTGATGGTAGGCCATGAACTAGATAAGCAACTACACCTAATTAAACAAGAAGCAGGCCATGAGACTTAGTGAGCTCGCTCATCCTTATCTTTTAAAATGAACTAAGATAAACTCAAATAAACTTAGGGATTTAGGCCGGATGGGTTTGGCACTACTTATGAGTTATTTGAGTTATCTTTCCTCCATCCCTAACATTTTTTAAAATGAATTTAAGTCGTGTTTTAACTGTTAGGGGTGATTGTTACTGAGCTTTGTCTTATTTCTTTAAATGTTTTGTTTTTAGGTGATCATCATGAGCAAGAGGAGGGGACTCTAGTTTAGAAGCGAGGCAGTTAACTTTAGTGCTTAACAATTGTTGTGTTGAATAAATTCCTTGGATTTGAACACTTGACACTAATTATGCTTTAACATTGTTGGTTTGATGTTATTATTAAATTCTCAATAGTGGATTCTATGATACTTTGCCTTGTGTTTCCAAATAGGAAATACAGCGGTAATTCCCCTTTAAGTTGTCTGCTACCACTTAGGGTTAAATATTAGTAATAAAATGAAATTTTATTTTGTAGGTGTTGCAAAGTGGTTGTCCTGAAGAGGAACCCATGGAAGATGAGGACCCTGAGGAGGAACCTATGGAGGATGAGGATCCTGAGGAGAAACCCATAGAGGATGAGGGCCCTGAGGAGGAACCTAGGTAGGATGAGGACCTGGAGAGACTAGTGGAAGATGAAGACCCTAAGGAAGAGCCGATAGAAGATGAAGATCTGAAAGAAGCAAACCTAGATGAGGAACCAGAGGAAAAAGCAATGGAAGAACCCAAGCTTGAATCTAAACTTGAAATTGAGTCTATACCAGAACTCGAAGCTACTTATTGGAAGTCTGGAAGATGTGGTAGGATATATCGAGGGATATATCCGTTAGATGCAATTAGGCAGTAGATGCTGGATTATGCTTAAAGCTAATAATGTTAGACATTAAAGATCGTATTTTTCTTTGTTAATAGAGTTAGAACTGAGAAAGTTATTGAATTGCTTATGTAATAGGAGTAATGGTGTGAAAAACATTTATCATTTCTAGTTTATGCATTGAATTTATTCATTAAGTTTACATAGATGTGTTGCTTACATTATACTTTAAGAACTGTGTGTTTGACCTAAACATGAAAGTTGGTGATGTTAATAGAATGTATATAAGACTTGTGGTTCTGTTTGATAAGAACTTAATCGCATAAGTGTTAGTCCAACTAGCCAGTACGAATGATACAAATTGATGCCATTATGAATGTTGCTATATATCTATTCAGTGATGGCTGTAAATTAGGGTAGATTGCCAAAATAATATAAAATACATGTTGCGAACTATTAGGAATGGAACTAAACTCGATTAATTTTTAAAACAGGATGTTGGGAATCAATAGAGAATCTCAAACTGGACCCTAGCCACTCCAAGGCCCCACGTTAATATTGAGAACACTATGGATAGCTTAAGGGAAAGACCAGAAGCCCTACGGCTTAGGAATAGGGCTAGGACCTCTAACAATGTGGATGAGACCAACCTATGAACTGGGACGGACCTCACAAATCTCCTGCTCATAGAGGTGCTACAAAAGTAAAGGGAACAAATGCAATAGCAAAATGAAAACTGCCAGAAGACGGTGGAGGTAAAGGAAAAGGAGGCGGGAGACAACTACTCATATATGTTTAAAAGGCTTGCTAGTCATAACCCACCAATGTACGATGGCGCCCCTGACCTTAAAGCATTCGAAGACTAGATTTGAGGCATAGAGAAATTATTTGATGCTCTCCAATGCCCTGAGGAATGGAGGGTAGGATTTGTTATGTTCTACTTGAAGGATGAGGTCGACCTTACTAGGCTACTGTGAGACAAAGGCAATATCATCTTGGATTTAAGTGGAATAGGCTTAAGGAGTCACTCAAGAACCATTTTTACCCAGTATCCCTCTAGAAAGCCAAGGAGAACGAATTTGTGCAGTTATAACAAGGGAAGATGAGTGTGGTGGAACATGCTTCCAAGTTTATAGAGCTCTCTCGCTTCTCCCTTGCCTCTATGGTAGATGAAAAATTAAAGATGAACCGTTTTGAGGCAGGCCTTAACCTGAACCTCAAAGAAAGGATGTCAGTGTGTCAGTGTATCTCTTATGAGGATTTATACGACATGACTATCAATATAGAGAGGGCAATGAAGGAGAAAAATGAGTACTACAATGAGCAGTGATGAAATAAAAGGAAGGCGGGCCAACGAGACAACCATAGCTTTTAGAGTCAGCACGAGAAGCCTCAGGGGAGCTACCATCACAGCAACAACAATAAGTGTAGCGAGCAACATGTTATAGTAACCGACCTAGGGTGACTTGCAATGCCTATAAGAAGCCAGGATACTACGCATGTGAGTACTGTGTCAATAAGAGATGTTACCACTGTGAAAGCCCTCAGCATCAGGTGAGGGATTACCCGCATCCACCACCCTCTACTGATTAGAGGCATAGAGGACAACAGCTACAATAGCACCACCAGCACATGGGGGCAAGTAGCAAATTCGAACAATCAAACTCGAGCTCCCCACAGAACTAACCGAAATCACCCAACCAACCACCTCGGAGCACTGGAGGTAGTGTCTATGTGATGCAATGGGAAGAAGTTGAAGATGCTCCTAACATGGTGGCTGGTGCTTTCTCTATCAAAGCTTATCCTGTTGATGTCCTATTTGATTTGGATACAACGCTTTCTTTCATTTTTGCTAAGTCAGTTGAGGCATTAGAGCTAAACCCGATATATGAACACTCTCTGCCCTCCCTGATAGGAAGATAGTGAGGCGTGATGAATTATATATGGATTGCTCTATCTAAACTGACGGTTATAAGCTCTTAGTTGAACTATACAAACTTGGGTTGGCTAACTCTGATTTGATTGTAGATATGGACTGGTTATCAAAACATCAAGCACAAATAAATTATCCTAAATAGAAGATTATCCTAAGGGGGCCTAGGGAGAAAAGGTAATTCATAAAGGGAGAGTCCCAAAGTGTAGAGTGAGACTGGTCACAACAATAGAAGCCTAAAAGCTGTTAGGATGAGGTTATAAGAGATTCTTATACAATGTGGTAGATGCTAAAACCCCTAAGCCATCTCTTAAAGACGTCTAAATAGTTCAAGATTTTCCCTAATAATTTCCTAGAGGAGATCCCAGGCATGCCACCACCTAGGGTGGTAGAATTCTGCATTGACGTGGTGCTAGTAGCAACCCCTGTCCCAAAGGTCCTTATAGGATGGCCCCGACAGAACTTAAAGAGTCAAAAGTCCAGCTTGACGAGCTATTGAAAAAGGAGTATATTAGGCCAAGTACATCTCCATGGGGAGCCCTAGTGCTATTTCTGAAAAAGAAGGATGGAACCTTGAGGTTATGCATTGATTATAAAGAGCTTAACAAGATAACCATTAAGAACCGCTACCCTTTGCCTCGAATAGATAACCTCTTTGACCAGTTAAGGATGCTGGGACATTTTTTAAAATAGATCCTCGATCTAATTACCATCAACCTCATATCAAGGAGGATGGCATACTTAAGATGGGATTCCTTACTCTATACGGGCATTATGAGTACGTAGTGATGCCTTTTGAACTTACCAATGCCCCAGCCACATTCATAGATCTTGTGGATAGAGTCTTTAAACCTTATTTGGATAAATTTATAGCAGTGTTCATAGATTATATATTGATCTACTCGTGTACACCAAAGGAACATACCGATCACTTGAGGACAGTCTTAGAAGTGTTAAGGAAAAATGAGTTGTACGTGAAGTTGAAGAAGTATGAGTTTTTGCGGCATTTTTGGGGGATGTAGTGTCCAAAGAAGGAATCTCTATGGATCCTCAAAAGATAGAAACTATAACATAGTAGCCTAGACCCAAGAATGCAACTAAAGTGATGAGTTTTTTAGGATTGGCTGGATATTATCATATATTTGTTCTGAACTTTCCTAAGGTTGTAACATACCTCACTAACTTAACAAGGAAAGCCATCAAGTATGAGTGGGCCGACAAGTGCAAGGAAGCCTTTCAAGACTTTAAGAGGAGATTAACTAGTGCACCTATATTGGCATTATGCACCGATAACGTGGATTTTATGGAATATAGTGACACATCTAAAAACGGATTAGGTTATCTCGTGCCATAGCTTATGCTTCTCAACAACTAAAAACCCATGAACGGAATTATCCAACCTACGACTTGGAATTACCAGCAATGGTATTCGCATTGAAAATTTGGAGGCATTACTTATACGGGGCGTACTCCGAGATCTTTACTAACCATCAAAGTCTAAAGTACCTATTTTCACAAAAGGACTTGAACTTGAGGCAGACAAGAATGTCATAATTCCATAAGGATTATAACATAAACTTCTAGTACCACCTAGGGAAGGCGAATGTGGTAGCCCATACATCAAGTCACAAGCAATACTTGACAGTTAGCTACTTATTAGCATTATCCAAAGACTTATGTTAGGATTTTAAAAATATGGAGATCAATGTGGTGACAAGGAGGACAAACCCATGCTTTATGCCATAGAGGTACAACCTACTCTCATTAAGGAAAGTTGGGCAACCCAAAAGACTAACCCGCAACTAGAAAGAGTCAAGGCTAAAGTGCTAGTAGGGAGGGCACCTAGCTTTGTGATCCACAAACATGGAACCTTAAGGTTTTAGAATCGAGTGTATGTCCCAATTGTGGAGGAACTTAAGAAGAAAAATCTAGACGAGGGGCACAGCACCCCAAATTTTGTACACCTTGGTGGAAATAAGCTATATAAAGACTTGAAATAGACTTTTTGGTGAAGTAATATGAAACAAGAAGTAGCAGATTTCATGGCTAAGTGTCTAACATGTCAGCGGGTGAAAATAGAACACTAAAGACCCATATGACTCTCATAACTATTGGAGATTCCTAAGTGGAAATAGGACTTAGTTTCCATGGACTTTGTGGTGGGCCTACCACCCACCTTGAGGAAGAATAATGCAATTTAGGTCATTGTAGATAGACTTGTGAAGATGAAACATTTCATAGTAATGAGGAACACATGGACATTGGGTCAATTAGCCCATGCTTATTTGGAGGATTGTTCGATTACATAAGGTACCGAGTTATATCTTTTCGACTGAGACACCAGATTTTAATTTCGAGTTTGACAGAAACTAAAAGAGGCATTTGAGACACTACTGCACTTTAGCACAGCCTTCTATCTAGCTACATATGGACAAACTAAGCGAACGATCCAAACACTAGAAGACATGTTATGAGCTTATGCTCCGAATTTCAATAAAGCTTGGGATGAGCAATTGACGTTGATTGATTTCTCTTACAATAATAGTTACCATTCTAGTATTAAGATGACTCCTTATGAAGCATTGTATGGTAGATGATGTAGAACCCTATTGTGCTAATAAGAGATTAATGATGCATTAACCATTGGACCTAACATGATCCAAGCTACTACCTAAAAGGTCAGGGTAATCCAAGAACGAATGAATGCGGCTCAGAACCGTCAGAATTGTATTAGCATTTGCAATGTTCATCATGTTTACAAAGAAAAATTGAGATATGTTTGCATTCGTAGCTTTTTGAAGTAGACATTGAAGTGATTCTTTAAGAAAAAGTGATAATCAAGAGTAGAAAAAGGATGCTATTTCATACCTTTAATCAACACATACGTCCACAAAATTATGCGTTAATAAGGAAAATGTAAAACATAGTATAGGTGCTTTGCCCTTGCTAGGATAGAGCAATTAATTAATTAATTAATTAATATACTGAATTTTAGATTAGTTAGCAGTAGTAAAAATATAAAATAAAATAAAGTTTTTTTCAATTAATTAATAAGCCACTAGGCTAAGTTTGGGTTACAATAAAAATAAAAAACAAAAAAAACGAAAACAACAACCAAGGACACAAAACCACAATTGATCAAAACCAAGAAATACCACCTGGACCTTTATCCGCCCCACTCTATTTTAATTTGTGGGCAACTATGACCACTTTAGTAATTGTTTATCTTATACCAGCTTCCCTCAAAGACATGACACTTGAGAACTTTTTCTAATTCTACTTTCTTTTCACCTCAAGCATTATCAACCTTAGCACCTTCACATGGCTACTTTTGATGTACTCTTCCTGCCAACCCGCTTATTATTTTCTCTATCTCCTCTGCTAATTGTTAATTCTTAACCATACATATTCTATTCGCATCATCAGATTAAACTTTTTGGCTCAGGTTAATTCACCAACCACTTCCATTTTCAATCCTGGTAAATGCTTGGGCAGCAAACCTTGCTAAAACCTTTTGCAAAACATCATTCCCTGAGTGCGCACCACCTATTTGATAAAAATCTCCAATGAAATCTTAATCCAACCTCTCAATATGCCTTCTTATTCTTAGCATTTTCCACCTTTTTTATTCACTCGAGTTAATCTTCCATGTTTATCACTGAGCACCCACCAGCAGTTTGATAAACATCTCCAGAGACTTCAGAAGATTGCATCCTATAAATTGCCAATCAAAAGTGTCTCTAAAATACTATACTATAACTCCCTTCAACTCGTCCCCGCCTTGGACTTATGCTTGAATCAAAGCCTCTGCATTCAAAACTCTTGCTTGACAAAACAATTATTCTGATGCCTGAGCTGGATCATTTAAGAGTTTGTTTCTAAGTACTTTTCTTTCTTCTTTCAAACTATTTGTGATTCTCCTCAATGCAGCCTCTTCCTCGTCAATGACTACCATTCCAAGAAGTTTACCAACCTCTAGCGACTCTTTTTCCAGTTTGATAAGGCTCTCTGAAGTTCATGGTTACTGCTTGAATGAGAATTAGACAACTTCTTTTGGCTTCTTGTCACCCTCCTATCAATTACTTGAAGGTTTCTTCTAGAGACCTTCATTGATGTCGATGGTGTGACAACTGATTCAAAACCTAGAGGAGGCACATTAATTTCTTTAGTAGGGGAGAAAACCAACACATGGTTATCATTATCATTTCTCTCGAAACCTAAGGGTTGCTTATCATTAATTTCTGGCTCCTTATGTTCTGCATCAGCTTCTAATGAGTACAAATGCTGAGTGGTTTTGAAGATTTCTTCTGAATAGCCATTTTGGCTAAAACAGGCTGTTTTGGTCCTTGATTGAGTGTGAATGCTTTCAAATGGGTTGTCCTCTGGCCTTTCATCTTCCCTTGCAGTATTTGAATTAATTGGGATTTTTTAAGTCTCGTTAACTTCTTTCCCAACCTGCTCAGCATTAGCGATGACATCTCTTCTCCAATTACTGCACTCCACGTCATCTTCCAATGCCACCTCATCATCCAATTCCTCGAAACCCACCACTTCATGGTTGGAATCCATAGCTTCAGCTAGAGGAGGTGAACATGGTATGTGAGCTAGCTGAATCACTTGGACAGACGGTCCCACTTCTTTGATCTTGAGTCTATATCCAAAATCTTCAATCGAAAGGATCACATATGCTTCTATTGTGTGGAATCTGTCTGTATCAATGAGAACTTTCATTGAATAAAAGGAGTCAGTTCTTGCAATGGATTTTCCCAAACAAACAATTCTTCCCTAAATATCGGTAACTTTTTTAAAATTATCCCATGTCCATCCATGGGGAGGAACTCCAAAAATCTCAATCCAGACTCTTCACGTTTCATAGTAATCATACTTGTCCCATTTCTTCACACTAATGAACCATAAATCAAGCTCTCCATGGTTGCTTAACACTTGTTCCACACGATCCTATGTAAGAAAAGTCAGGATGAATTTAAAACTGCTTAAGGAGCAAATTTTGGTACATTCCCCAAACCCACATATCAAAGCTGAGGCTAATGGTCCTAGATCCCTAGGTTCCTCTGAAGTACACACAAGACTTCTACTTAACCAATCCATAAAATCTGAATTCACTTCTCCTTTAAGGATGTAGGATTCTTGAGGACCTTCTTGACTGAGCCTCACCTTCTTGGCTTTATTGTTGTGTGGTTGCACCTGTATTTTCTTCCTCCAATATCTTCTTTGAGGCTTGTGGTTGTTTTCTACCCTATCTTTGATATGGTGCTTTCTGCTTTCTCCTCTAAGCTTGTCATATTTGGCCATGCAAACACTAATTCTAGAGCCTCCAATTGTTGCATTATTTAGCGTAAGATACTCCTTGCTGCTTCATCTTGCCTCTCTGGTTTTCTGGGATTTTCTTGATGGAATGTATGAATCAATGACTCTTCCTACCTTCTAGAAAATCCCCTTCAGACCATATTGATTTAAATTCTCAGGGATGTTGCTAACGAATACTGTGAATTCTTTTCTCCAACCTCCCACCCAGCCGGTTCTCTGCTTCATGGTTTTATCCCCCTCTCAGCTATGGGTGGATAATACTAATACATTGTCCAAGTCCTCATAGCTTGCTCGAGATGAAGCCTTGGCCATGGATATGAATTAAAATAAAATAAAGTTAAAAAACATACTCAATGAAGAGATAATAAAACAAAGTTAAAAAACATACTCAATGAAGCCTAGAATGACAAATTCCACCCAAACAAAGTATGTATTCAAGTTTTAATTTGAACATAAAGCCAAGGTGATAGAGATGATATTTTTATGTAATAGCTTATGACATATTGGAAGAGAAGGGGGAAGAAGCAATAATAGTTCCTCTATGAAAATTTCTTTGAAGTTGTCCATGGCAAATGAACTTCCAAACATGCATGATTTATAGTTGAGTATTCAAGCATGCAACCTACATTTTCCAAAATACAACTTGAATATTATGATTTTTATTCCTTTAGATTTATAGGTTTTCTTTCATTGTTTCTCTAACCAAATGCATGTTTATATTGAAAAATACAACTTTGTTTACCGTTGTATGCATGGAACCTATATTATGTGAAAAGGTGAACATGCTTTTTATTTATTATTGTGTTGGCAAATTCATATAGTTTTATTACAATTTTAAAGAGAAAAATTATTAATCATAACACAATGCATCTTGTATTTCCGAACAATTAATTAGAAAGTTGAAATTTATATAAAACAAACAAATAATACCTTTTATTCATTAATGTATGTTGGCAAATTTATAGGACAGAATCACAGTTTATTTTTTTAAGAACAATATTAACTCCATAATAGATTGCATCTTGTATTCTCAAACAAACTAACTAGAAAACTAAAAAAAGAAAATACTGATACCAATAACCACATGACACTTGTCCATAAACGCAACTATCTATTCATTTTTATGTATTATATTAGATAATGGCTTGTCACATATTATAATATATTAAGTGAGGGAGCAAGAGTAGTACCTCTATCAAAATCCATTGAGTTGGCCATGGCAAATGTACTTTTAAACATGCGCAATTTTTAGTTAAATAATTGAGCCTGCATCCTAAAATTTTTCAAAGTATGACTTGAATATCATGATGTGGCTTTTGCTTTAGAGTTATAGTTATTCCTTTTATTGCTTTTTCGGCCAAATGTATCTAATTTATGGTACTTTCCAAAAAACCAAATATACAAAGTTAGACACACGTTTGCACTGAAAATGGTTACTAAAAATAAATTCGTCTAATTGTTCAATTCAAAGAATTTATATCATGTAAAAAAAACTAAAGCATAATTTTTTTTAGCTGTCCATTTAGCGAAACTATATTATTGGAAACGATGAAGCTACTTTTTTATTAATTAATTTATGTTGTAAAATTCATATGACTTGAATAAACTGTAATTTTTTAAGAGAAATGCTATTCAATTACATAATACATTGGGTCTTGTATTCTCAAGCAATTAACTAAAAAAACAAAAAATACATAAAAGAAACAAATAATAGTCTTTATTCATTAATGTATGCTAGTAGATTCAAAGAATTTAACTACATCTTTTTTCAAGAGAAATATTATTTAATTGCATAATACATTGCATCTTTTATTTTCAAACAATTAATTAAAAAGCATAAAAAAATTTTAAAAGCAAACCAATAATAATGTTATGCATGTCTAGTTGTCCACAAAACTAACGTATTTATTTTTTTATGTTATTACACTAGCTAAGATCAGCGTAGTGCCCCGAGATTCACTATTTGAATAAATGTATTACTTTGAAAGTGTTCTATCTATAAAATGTTTAGATTAAAATTTATTACAACTCTAGTTAAATGGAGGATAAAAGACAAAAAATAAAACAAAAAATAAAATTGTTTAAGTGTAATACTTGAAAGTATTTTAGAATCAATAAAATTGTACTTTTGACAAAAAAAGGTATACTACTTTTGACAAAAGATGCTAAGAATATAAAGAGTCAGATGGGATATTTACTATGTCTACCAAGAAACAAATAACAATGAATATTTTGTACTCCATAAGGGCTTCTTAAACTATCCATTTGTTGCTCAAATTCCCTATGATTTTAGAATAAATCTATATATATTTTTATGGTTTGAAATATCAATAGCAATATCAATTATGAAGTTTAAGCAGTCATTAAACCAACATAGATACCCGTTAACATCCTTTTGATAAAGTAACCTACAAGCTAAGGACTTAGCATCATTGTTTCCATGTTTTAAGGTAAAAACACTAAAGAACTAAAAATCCCAGTCACAACAATAAAATGTATATATAAAACCTCTGGGATGTTCGTTTCCACAATAAAGTTATCGCCTTGCCTTCTCTATGCTAAACGAATCTCTGGGGTGTTCATTTCAACAATAGGATCGCTAACTCATTTCAATGCCCATCTACATGCCATAACTCATTTGCTCTGCAACACATGCTCGTGCCAGTCAAACTCATCTCAAACCACAATGATAAATCCCACACACACTATGTATACATAAAACCATCATCAGTATTCAATTTCATATTCCCGATAGGTGGTTTCTCCCATTTTTTATTACTTTTTATAAGCTGGAATCTTAGGCCAATTATGTCATTAGGTCTAATTTGCATCCTTGAACTCTTGAAATAGAGCCTCTATCTGTATCATATGAAAAAGTTACACAAAGCAAAATTGGACATATAGTCATGACAACATACATTAAACATAGACAGATTGAGAGAGAAAATACAACATTGGATAGAACTCTAAGCTCATAGTCTAGAACATATCATATTGGCAAGATTGCCTAACTTCTAATGTTTGGCACCATGTATTCCATTAATCTTTATCTTCCTGCACAAAATACCCTCAAGATAGACCTTTAACCTCTCATGAAACGGGACCTAACCATTGTTGATAACTCATATTCTACCTCATGATTCCACCCTCCATAACACTGGTCACAATATGCATCCACCACCCAAGAGCTTAAAGGTTATAAAACCAAACATATGAAAGAAGTTTCAAGAGAACATAAATATTAATTCAATTAAGATAACACAAACTAATTTAAACTTAGCCCACGATTCCAAGTTGTGCGCGGGTGGGTTATTTCAATGCAATTAGTGACAAATATGGAAAAAAGAAGAACCAAAAAGAAAAGTCCACAAAAGTTGGAAAAAATAGGTGACAAACATCTCTTTTCAATTTACATTACACCACTACAAATTTACTGACCTCTATTTGCAGGAATTCCCTAGCATAATTTCCACTACCACCATTAATTACCAATTTTCCCAATGGTCTAACTACCCCTTCATATTTTCCAATCACCATCCTTTTCAATTTCTTTCTTTGAAGCTTTAGAGAAAATAGAGGTCAGATCAATTTAGAGATTAATCAAAGAACATTACCTAGCTACAATTGATGGATTTCAGATGGCAATAAAGGAGATGACTAAAAGGAAGAACTAAAAAAAGATGGCATTAAATAAATGAAATGCCCCATCATGGAAATTTAAAAGTTTCTTAAAAAATTTAATTTCATAACATAATCTCAAATAGCATCAATTACATGGCATAATATCCACCATTTTAGAGTCAAGCACTATACTCAGAGAAAACCAAGGTTTTTAGAGGGAGGGGGGACTATAGAGCAAAAACAGGAAAGAACTCAAGAGGAATAGTGCTAAAGAAGATGTTGAAAGGAATTATGAAGAACAAATGACTTTAATATCGCAAAAAAACCCTATCACAGTAATTAAAACTTAGTTTCTTAAAAAAAATTAATTTCATGACATAATCTCAAATGTCATCAATCACACAACATATTATTCACCATTTTAGAGTCAGGTGTTATGCTTAAGGGGAAAAAAAAAATTTTTAGAAGGGGGGGAATTATGGAGCCAAATGAGGTAAATAACTCAAGAGGCAACAACAAAAAAAGAAAAAAAGAAAAAACAGATTAGTGAATACAATACATATTTTCTTGAGTTTGATGCAACACATAATGAAAATTATAAGCAGCCAACAAATTTGTGTAGGCTCATACTCATTGTGATCCAACGCATAATGAAAAGTATAAGCAACCAAAAAAATTTAGACATGCTAATAAGATATCCCAAAAAGCACTATTACATATCCTTGAGCATAGACTATACCAGTAAAATAGATGACAAAACAACAATATTAAAACTGACTACAATAAGTTGGATAGGTTTAGAAGATCATCCGTAAAGTACTGTTACCCATCCTTTAGCACACACCACTGAGTTAGCAATAAAATTTATGAAATAAAACTAAATAAAGAACACACTTACCATGGAAAGAGATGAAATCGAAAATTCAAGCGGTGATGGAGGAGGAACTCAACCTCCAAAGCTAACACTCATGCCTAAGAAATTTTGAGAGCGTGAAACATGTAAAAACAATGTTAATAATACTAAACAACATTAAATTCAACAAAAGAAAACATATAATAGAGTAATAAACACAAAATCTAAGTTTCCCTTGGAATGAGAAGTTCTTATCACTAAAGCCCATGTACCTTCTCTAACCCAATGCCAAAAATGAAGTTATTTTTCCCTTTGTTCATTGCATTCCGTACCTCACACTACCTCTAGCAAATTCTTTATATTGCCCTCCCAAAAAAAAATGATTACTAAAGCAGAACAACATGAAGGGATAAATGGAGAGAGGAAGGGAGTAAGCATATTGAGGTCATAAATCAGCTAAAGAAAGCATAATGAGGAAGTAGCTTTTTGAGACAATCCATCAAGGATGCATGAAAGTATATTTTCGCTATCTGCTAACAATGAAGTGTATATTTTTCCATTATGTGCTTTTTGAGACAATCCATCTACCATGCATTAGTATCTGTTAAATATCACATTCACCTTCATCACCAAATTTTAAAACATAAATTTCAATGCTCTTAACATCACAATTTCAATTGGTGTATGCTTTTTAATATCTCAATTTTCTCTCATCTAAATTTAAATGTCTTAAAAACGAATTCAAAATTGTTTTAATAGCTATAAAATTATAAATTAGATTAAAAATATCTTTTTCCAAAATTTATGAAAAGAAAGCCAAAAATAAATATAGAGAGAGGTAAGGAGCTTGAGTAAGATGAGACAAGTGAAAAGACATGATTATCCCAAATAAAATTAAAGAAAAATATTTTTAAGAGTTGAAAATAGAAAAAGGAAAACTTTCAACAATGTTAATTGTAAAACAAAAATATCAAAACACAAAAGCTTACAAATTTTGTCTTTGTCATGTTGTTCATTAGGCAACAACAACATGACCAAACAATTGATGAACTAATACAATGCATAATGAAAACCATAAGCTTATATACTCTGAACAGTATTTTGCTTACTTATCCTTTAATTAGTTCTGATTAAATAAAAACAAACAGAATAATGCAAAATTACAAACGATTTCAAACTAGCAAAATAAAAATATATACATGGAGATTAGGATAGAACCTCTTCTGGAGCCTCGTTTTATCTCATACCAAATTGTAGTTTGTCATGAGTAGTTGATGCCTAGGCTCTACCCCCTTTAATTGCCTATAAATAAGACCAGCCTAGAATCATTATGCACATCAATGAAAGCTAATTATTTTAGAGTATTACATGGTTTCATAAAAAGAAAAAAAAAGAAAGCAAAATATATTGAAAAAGGGAAATATGATACACTATCATATGAGATGAGAAGTGTGTAGTTAGGTGATTTTGGTTCTGAAAGCTAAATGAATTGAAATCAAATGAGTTCAATTCAAATTACAGTTTGGGTTCCTTTAACACAATCATCTTATTATACATAGATAATTTTCCTACTTTAAGGACTCTCCAGCTAATAGAAGTAGAATTTTCCCCACTGCTTCGAATAGTCTTAGGTCAATACCAATTTGGCAAGCTTATTGCCTACTTATAAATATAGTATAGTGAAATACAACTTGTTAAAATGGAGAAAATACTATTGCAATTATTAACTAGAATAATTATAGACAAAGGAGAAATTATTTTTTGAGAGCTGGAAAGAACGACTATAAATAAAAAGGATCAAAATAACCAATATGAAAGGGCATCTATATATATGATCTAGGGTATCTTAACGATAGTGCAACATCTTGTGGTCTTATTTTATACTGCTTTTGACAGTCACCTAAACAAACGCTGATAAAGTAACGTAAAAATTACAAATAATTGATTCACCACTCAAAATTAGACATTGAAGATAAGTCCATAGCATTTTCTAGTTCCTTTGCTATTTTGATCCAGGAAAAATTAATTTAATTTCTATATGTTCCATTATGTCGAATTGCTTAGGCAATTTAAGATTCTTATGAGTTGTTGATGTCGAGGTTGTGCTTCTTGATAACCCAAATCCATTGTGCATGTCATTAAAGAAGAACAAACTTTCAAATTCAATTTGAATGTCATGCGTTCTTTGGTCGGACATCGACTAACTAATCCATCCATAAAGATGATTACACTTTAAATCTAACACAGAAAAAAGAGGGCATGTATAAAATAATATTGAATCAATAAAGAAAACCATGAAAATTATGTTAGTGGTAGAGCTTTCATCTCTTGACATTCTCATAGAATACATTAAAAATGAAGATGCTCTAATTTTTATATTCGAGAATATGATAAAGAAACAAGAAAGGACAATCTCCTCCTATACTCCACACTTCACACCTCAAAGAGGGGAAAAATAAAAAGAAGGCCGAAATAAATATCCAAGCTTTTATTCTATGGCCCTGGCGAGAATCAGCACCACCCAATTTACTGTTTTTATGCATCAATTTCCATCGACAACAATACATCTCCTAGAAACTTTTCTGTATTGTTGAACCAATTCGAGATAGATAATTGAGATTAAAACCCAAAATTTGAGATAAAACTTTGTAATCTCTAACACCCAAAATTGTTGATTCACATAGAACAAAATGCCGAATGCTATTGAATTAATGACTGTTTCATATGAATATGTGCGATCTTTATCTATTCTATTTCTTTGGTCTTGTGAGTTATGACAACAGTTATAATCTTCACTTCCCACAAATTGAGGGCATGAATTATGCACTAATGAAAACATGGAGGTTACAAACAAAGGAGGGAAAGACGTGAAGAGATATTGGACGGTTAGTTCATAGTCAACACGAGTTTTTTAAAAGAAGATTATGTACTTTTTTTTTAAGAGTTGAGATGACCCAATCCAGTAGATCAATAGTGATAATTGACTATAATTTCGAAAATTAACGGGAAAGGAATCAAATTAATTCTCCTCTTATTATAGATATAGAATTATGTACAAATTATAGATACAGATTATACTAGATTTTGAACCACCCCTTACAAAAAAAAGAAAAAAGAAAAAAGAGATGATGGGTCCATCCTGCAAAAGCATTCCAAAGTATAAGATTCATAATAAATCAACATTTGCTGGTAGAAAGGGTTGAACACCTAGAGAACTGCAGAAATCGTAACTTCTGTCTCCTTAAATTTGAGCCTGCGTCCATTCCGATGTGCGTCCAATCCGATGCTTCAGTCTAATTTCTTATCATAGTTTTATTGGATTCAACATATGCAGTTTGCATCAGCTTAAATGTTATTTTTCAATTTCGATCTATAGGTCTGTTTGATGTGTCTCGTGCCCCTTTCCTCATCCCGGTTGTTAACATGATTCCTCTATTATTTGATTATTACATGGTAAGTGATTCATTTTATATACAATTTTCTTTTATTCATATTTGTTGTAATTTCAGTTAATCTAATTGATGACTTCTCATGGTTTTAGGGGAAACTTTATCAGTTATTAGGTTGGGAGTACAGGACACCCAAGAGGGCGCCTCCGGCATGTCCTTACAAACTGTCATGGGTCAATAAGAGTAATATTGGTGTAACTGGACCTTTTTTCAGTGGATTTTTATATATGTAATACTCCAAACTACTATTTCTTATCCATCAAAGAGATTCCAAGGGAATATAATTTGCTCAAATTTTGAATCTGTCACGGATGCTTTTATGAGCCATTGTCTCTTGAATTGATCTTTTGTTTTATAAATCTGTGAGATGCATGCTTTTCTTTAAATGGCAAAATTTGATTAGTCAACTTAATTGTTTTTAAGTAACAAACGTGAGGTTCTTAGGGTTTATAAAACCCCATAGAGTTGTGGTGTATAGTTTAGAGAGTTACATTGAGTGATGGAAATGATAAACCTAATGGTTCATCTTGTGTAAGACTATTTCATGTAAACTTATTAGAGGATACTAATATCATGTTGGACCATGTCTTTTTATTTATTTGTGACTTCCACCATCTGACGATAAATAGTTTTAGGATGGTCTTACCTATACTTTGTAGAAACTTATTCTAACAGAGTTCGCCTGAAAGTTTTGAGTTTTAAATAGGACTTTTTTTGACCCAAATCCAAAGTGACCCACAAATTAATTAAGTCCAACCTAATTATAATTGACCCTTACATGTTGAAACACACGCCAATTCTCCTTACATCCCATTGCACTACAAGTAATGCTAAGAATCCTTATAGCAAACTTCCTCAAATTGGGTGGTGAAAATTCATAGGAACTCTACCAGTGAGCTATAAAAATGTATAGAATAAGCATTTAACTAAAATAAAAAAGACATAGATAATAAATCTAACAAGTGTAAAATTAATATTCTTACCGGTAGCTAATGACTTTCTTTGTCTTATTGCCATTGGCATTCCGAAGAGACCTTGAGAACTTCTGTAGGAATTTAATTCGGCAAGAATATTGGCTTGAGTCTCCAAATTTGGAATCGTCCCTGCAATATAGTCAAACAAACCCTTCATCACTTTACTACAATCCTCAATAGATGGGTTTGACTAATATATCTTTGGATTCAAATAATGTCCCGCTGTATGTAAAGGTTGATGAAGTTGACATTCTCATCTGTTGTCAATATACTTGATTGCGTCCTCATAGTTCTCCTCCTTATTTGAGAAGCTCTTAGCAATAGCCTCCTTAGCTCTATTCATAGTCTCATAAATATAACCCATGGGTGGCTTTTTGTCCCATCAATCATGGGAAGAATCTTGATGAGAGAACTTGTCAATTTTTTAAAAGAGAATAGAGAATATTCTCACAATAACTCTCTTGCAAGATATAGGATGCTATTTTCTTGCTCCCTGCATCTTGTAACCATTTGTTATTGCTTCATTCTTGATAAGTCATCATTTTTCTCAAATTGTTTTTTTTTTTTTGAAAAAAATCTGTGAATGAAGGAAAGAGTGATAAATGATGTTGCAAATCTAGATTAGTGAATCGCCTCACCAAGCTCACAAAGGCAACGAAGCTATGGATATAAGCATTGATAGCCATGACCTTCTTTAGAGCAATCTTGACTTTTGGAATATTCTTTCCAATGTCTTCCAACATAAGATCAATGCAATGATCGACACATGGAGTCCAAAAGAAGTGTTGCCTCTGAGCCATTAATAATTTTCCTACATACGCATTTTTATAAAAATTAAATTAGAAATTTGAACTTAGGAATACAATAAATAAATAGCTAACTCATCAGAAATATAGATAAGTAGATGATTCTTAGTTTCTTACGGGCCTTAGCATAGATGCATTGTCGGTCACTACTTAGACCATATTCTCTTCTCCAACTTTCTTTGTCATATGATCAAGAACCTTGAATAAAAGGTTTACATCCTTTATAACTTCAAAGACATTCATTAATCTAATAAAGAGTGAGCTTTTTGCAGAGCTGACAAGAAAGTTAACAATATCCTCTCAGATGGTAGTATCGCGCCATTCATCGGATAAGATAGAACAACCTACCTCAGCCCATTCTATTTTTTAAACTCCACTTTTGCCTTTTCCGTACTTCTACTTCTTTTTTAAGGAAAGGGACTCTTAACTCATGCATGGAAGGTTGTTTCGATCTCGGGCCAAATTGACCAATAGATTTATCAGTAATACCAAAAGTATCAAGAGTGGTAGCATGAAAAGGAATCTCGTCATCATAAAACCACCTTGCTAGTTCTCTACAAGCCTTTTCTCTTAACTCTTTCCTAAACTACTCATTGTTTGTTTTTTGCCTCCTTTGGTCCTTTCTAGCCTTGACAACATTCACGGGATTAGTAGTATAGTACAAATCTAACAGACCTTTTTGCCTAGGTTTCTTAGAAGGCACATTGTTACTTCCCTTGTTCCACTTCTACCGCTTGCATGTTTTCCACTTCCAGGATTCATTTGGACACATTCATCATGTTCATCTTCATCTTCATCAACAAAGTAGCCTTGTAGTATTTGTCGAGATATATTATATACCTCATTTATCGATTTGTTTAGCTCTATATATATTCTTGGATTTCTTTCCTCGCATGCTCAGGAACTGTCTTATAATATATGGTATTACGATATCTTCCTGTAAAATATTGCTTAAGCCAGAAGTCTACCCCCATGGTTTTCACTCCAGAAAAGTTGCAATAAAAATTATTTTTGTTAATTTCATATTGTCTACCATACTTTCTACCCGGATCTAAAGGAGAAAGGAAGATGACAATGGAAATATGGAAGGCGACAGGAGAACGAACCACTTATCTCTAGCTAGGGCTATGGTTTCGACTTGTGAGACGAAAAAGGAAAGGAGAAAGGAGCAACTAAGTTCACCAGCCACCACCAGCAGCTCGAGAGTGGTATTACACGAAGGTAAGAAGCAGTCGAGGCCTATGAAATTCTCTTTTCTAACCTTTTCTCTTTGGTAAGTTAAAATTCACAAGGCGCGGGCTTTCTGTGCCTCGAGCTTGGTTAGAAGTTTGAAAAATCCCAAAAGCTACTCTTTTCAAGGCACATCAATGTGGGATTTGGGCCTTCGTGCACCTAGGCATGCTCGGGGCACGTTTTTTAAACACAAAATGGTCCCCACCGTAACCCCCGACTTGTTTGGAGTTTGACCTCAAACTTAAAACTCATCTTCCTCATCATAGTGTGGACTAAGCTTAGCCACGTTAAAGGTGACAGAGACCCTACACTCACTAGGGAGATCAACCTTGTATGCATTTCGACCTTGGCATTAACTTGGATTTGCACCGGCTTGGAATCTTTCCTTTCTCATGTGGATCTAAACTAGGTTACTTGAGCCTCTTTCTTGTGCTTGTTGGCTTGATGTATGGCTTGATCATTAGACTTCTCAATCCCCTTCCTTACTTTAACATAAAGGTCTTGGATCTCCTTGGCTCTCTTCTCGGCCTCCCAACTAAACTTAGTTGGATTAGAGATTAGAATAAGATCTAAAGGGGTCTGAGGGTTGCATCCACATACCACTTCAAATGGAGAGAGGTTGGCAGTCTTGCTTGGTGCTTAGTTAAAAGCAAACTATGCATGAGAAAGCAACTCATCCTGTCTTTTGATGTTCCCTTTGACAAGGACTCTAAGCAAGATGCCTACAGTTCTATTATTAACTTTGGTTTATCCATTTGTTTGGGGGTGGCAAGTTGTGCTAAACTTAAGATGAGTCCCCATCTTTCTCCATAAGGTGAGGCAAAAGTGACTAAGGAACTTTGTGTCTTGGCCAAGACCATGCTCTTTGGAATACCATAAAGCCTTACAATCTCCTTGAAGTAGATATTGGCAATGTGGAGAGGCATTATTGATGGTGTGGCATGCTATGAAATGAGCCATTTTTGAGAATCTATCCTCGACCATCAAAATGGAGTCCTTGCTTCTTTATGTTCTTGGAAAACCGATGATGAAGTCAAGACTTACATCTTCCCTTAGGGCTTGAGGTATAGGAAGAGAGTAGTAGAGCCTTGAGGTAGTAGATGGCTCTTGGCAATTTGACATGTAGAACACATCTTCACAAAGTGTTCAACATCCCTAGACATCTTTAGCCGAACATAGTGATCCTTGAGCATGGAGCACGTCTTTTTAAAGCCAAAATGTCTGACCAAGGCTCCCTTATGGAGTTCTTGAATCAAGAGCTTTCTAAATCCACTTCTTGTTATGCAAAGTCGAGTTCCCTTGAATAGGAAACCTCCTTCTATATGGAATAACCTGTAGGCATGGCTAGAACACTTCTCAAAAATTTCTTTGAAATCTTCGTCATTGGCATATATTCCCTTCACACGCTCAAAGCCAACCACTTTAGTTTCTAGAAGGTAAAAGATACCTTCTTGACAATGCATTCGCCCCTTTGTTGAGTTTAGGAACCTTGTGATGGATCATGAAATGGAAGGATTGAAGGTACTCATCCCATTTAACATGTCTGAGGTTGAGTTTGTGTTGTCCTTAAATGAATTTGAGGGTCTCATGATCCAAATGCAAGATGAGCTCACCTCCTACTAAGTAATGCTGCCAATGCTCCAAAGTTTCATAGAACTCTATCATAAGTGGAGAGCTTTCTTTTGGCTTCACTGAACTTTTCATTAAAGAAAGCAATTGCCCGTTTCTCCTGTGACAAGACAACCCCATACCTACTCTGGAAGCATCATATTCAACTTCAAATACTTTAGAGAAGTTTGGAAGGTAAGAATAGGAGCGCTTGTGAGCTCAAGCTTGATTTCTTCAAGGGCTAAATGTGCTTGTTCATTCCACTTCAAGCTCTTTGCCTTCAGTATTTCAGTCACAGGTGGAATAATGGTACTAAAACTCCTCACAAATCTCCTATAGAAGGAGCCAAGCCATGAAAGGTCTGAACTTATTGAAGTAGGCATTGGCCCCTAATGGATGGCTTTGATCTTACTCTCATCAACATGAATACCTTATGCTGAGACCACATAGCCTACGAATATAACTTATGGGGAGAAAGAATGGTACTCCTCTAAGTTCCCAAAGAGCTCATGGGATAGGATGCTTAGGAGTTGATATAGATGTTGTGTATGCTCTTCTTCACTTCTAGTGTACACCAAGATGTCGTCAAAGTACACTGCTACAAACTTGCTTATGATAGGCTTAATTACATGGGTTCATGAGCCTCATGAAGGTGCTTGGTGCATTAGTCAAACTGAAGGGCATTACAAGCCATTCTTACAACCCTCTTTTGGTTTTCAAATCCGTTTTTCATTACTCCCCCTCATATATTCTTATTTGATAATAGCCTCTTCTAAGATCGATCTTAGAAAAGATAGTGGCCCCATGTAGCTTATCAAGAAGATCCTCTAATCTTGGGATGGGATAACGGTATGTGATGGTAATCTTATTGATTGCTCTTCTATCCAAACAGATTCTCATGCTACCATTCTTCTTGCGCACTAACAAGGCTGGAACGGCACAAGCACTTAGGTTCTCGTGGATTAGACCCTTGGCTAGGAGGTCATCAACTTGGCGTTAGATTTCTTGTGTTTATCGAGGGTTCATCCTATAGGTCGGTTTGTTTGGGAGGGTAGATCCGGGGACTGGGTCAATTTCGTGCTGGATGGATTTTTAAGGGGGTAGGTCATGGTATCTTGTATAGAAATGAATGCTTAAAGGTTTGAAGAAGGGGTGAGAGCAATGGGTGAGAATGGGTCATAGCCAATGCTGGTTCTTGGCCCAGGAAGATCCAATCCTTATAAGGCTTAAACTCAGGTTAGAATTGTAGAAGGGTAGTACAGAGTTTCTTTAGACTTACTTTGAGGGGTATATTGAGGGGAGTCAGTTCTTATGATTTTTAGTAAAAGTATAGGTGTTCATCAGGCCATCATGCATCACTCTTTTATCAAAGAGTGAAGGCCTTCCGAACAAGACATAATAAGCATCCATAGTAACTATGCCACACCAATTTCATCCTTGTAATTCTTTCTAATAGAGAAAGAGATCAAACACTAAGAAGAGATTTGCATTCCCTTCCTTGATTAAGCCATTGGATGGTGTAAGGGCTTAGATAGACGGTGACCATAAGTTTGAGCTTTCCCACCATGGTTTTGGAAGGTACATTAGCACAACTCCCTCCATCAACAATGAGGGAGCATACTTTCCCACCCACGGGGCATCTAGTGTGGGAGATGACCTTTCTTTGTTCCAAGTGTTCTTGGGCAGCCAAACCACTCAAACTTGTCCTAATCACAAGTAACTCTCCTTCATCCAGGCCTTCCTCAACCTCCTCTAGAGCTTCATTCAAATAGAACCCCTCTTCTCCTCCTTCCTCCTTTATTTCCTCAAATGAAGCATGGTATTCGGTCAAAGTCACAACCCTCTTATTAGGACACTTGGAAGTAATGTGTCTAAGCCCTTCACATCTAAAACACCTCCTTTTCTCCATGGGTTTTTTGGGGGAGGGGCGAGGGATTCATTACAGCCGTGGGCTGTAAGGGTCTAAGGGATGGACTTGCTGTGGGTTTTGGTACATTATAGGGGGCTTTTGGAAGGAGTAGGGCTTAGCAGTCAATCCCTTGCCTTTGGCTTTCTTTGGAGTTCAACGTGGAAGGGCAGAGTGCTAAGCTCATCAAGCGTGGCATAGGGGTGAAGTCTAACAGCATGAGCAATTTGCCCATCTAGGCCACACAAGTACGTCACCAGAGTTCGAGATTCATCTTCTCTTATGTCACATTTTAAGAGGATTTGTTCAAAGTCCTTGGTGTATTCTTTTATATTCTTAGAACCTTGCCTGAGATGGTGATGTTTAAGAAAGTTGTCTTATAGCTAGTGGGAGGGGAGAAATTTAGACTTAAGCTTTTCTTTCATCTTCTTCCAAGTCTTAATCTTCCCTTACCCTTTTCTAACTCTTTTGACCATCGCATTAGACCACCAAATAGAAGCATACTTCCTAAGTTTCAAGGCAATAAGTTTTACCTTGTCATCTGGCATATCTTTGTATTCAAAGATCCTTTTCGCGATGTGAAGCCAATCTAAGAAGAGATCCCGATTAAGTTGATCCTCAACCTTAGGGATTTCCACTTTGAAATCATTGTAACTTCTTTGCCATGGCCTATGTTGCCTCGTTGGTCTTGTTGCCTCGTTGGTCTCATTGAGTCCTCATCTTCACTTAAATTACCAAAGGGATTGCTTTCTTTTTCCTCGAATTTATCCAAGCTTTCATGCATGCTAGAGTTTCTCACATTTCTTCTTCTTTCATACATAAGGTGACCAAGTTGAGACTAAAGATACTTAACTGTAGCTTCCAATTCGGCCTTCTCTCTTAAGGCTTGCTCAGCCACTTGCCTCAGGTTGAGGCTAGAAGACGTGCTTAATAAGGTTCTTTGTGGACTATGTGTTTGGTTTATGGGATGTGTTTAGGCTTGGGAAGCTTTGGCCACAAGAGGATAGCCAAGCTCTGACACCATTTGATGTATCTCAACCCAATCAAACTAGCTTAAAGGCATTCAAAGGCAAGTTAGCTTTGGACATAACGGCACCAAGCTCAAAACAGTTTGCAAAGGGAAGAGGAAAACAGGATGAACGGGTAACAAGAGATAATCCAAGGAGTCACTTGTAATAGCCCGACCCTAAATCATGTTTATTTATTTAATTAAGCCATGTTATTCATTTTTCACATTCATTTATCTCATCTAGTTATCCCGATTGGGAAAATTCATTTTGGGCCCCACATTGCAATTCGAGTTTCATTTACTGAAAAAAAATTTTTCGGAGAAATTGATATTAGGCCTCGATAATTATGATTTAAAATATTAAATTATTTTTCATGATATCACATTTAATTTCGAGCTACGAAAAATTTAATCGCGCACGGTTTAATTTTCTTTCGGGCCCAAATTAAGTCCAATTTTAGCCCAACAGGTTTCTAACCCATTTGCTTATCTAATTACCATCATTAGGCCTTAATTATCATTAGCAAAAGCTGATTTCTTGTGCTTAATTTTCAGCCAAGTATTTATTTGTTTAAGTTTCATTTGCACCAAGCAATTTTTCAAGACACTTTCTCTCTTCTCTTGTCTCCTCCTTCTCTCTACCCCATGGCAGCAGCCCCTCCCTGCCCTATTATGGTGATTTCCGGCCACTTTTCGGCCACTCTCCAGCAAGGATTTCAATCCCTAACCACCTCCCTCCACCGGCTATCATCTTCCACCCTCAAAATCACCAAATATCATCTCCATCTCCACTTGTTTCAAGCTCAAAGTAAGTGACTACAATCTTGCTCTTTGGATTAATGGTTTATACTTCTTTTTTTGGTTGTTTTAATGAGGGATCATGTTGTTTTGATTGAAGTAAGAGTTATCTTGTGATGGATCATGATGGAGTTGAAGTTAGATTATGCTAGGGTTAGGGTTACTTCTTAATCATGCAAGTTTAGGGTGTAATGATGGATTTTGGCATTGGTAATAAATATCAAGATATTTATGCTGATTTATGTAAGTTAAAGAGTGATTTTAGTGGGTGGTTATGTGATGAAAAGATTGCAAATACGTGGTTATTGAGCTGTCAACAGACCTGAAACAGGGGTCACTTTGAGAGAAAACTGGTATTACTTGGCACATCCGAAATTCATTATTTTTGGTGTAATGATAGTTTGATGAGTTACCTTTCAATAGACTTTGGAATTACTCAATTTTGAGTTGTGTGGACAAAGTTATGGCCAATTTACTGAAGACTACGTAGAATACATTAAAACTGGGATAGTTTTGAGCAGTGGAATTTATGAAAAAGCTGGTATTGATTGGATCATTGAAAATTTGTGCTTTTTGGCGTGTGAATAGGTCAGTGAGTTAGCTTTCACATGCCTTTTGAATCACCTTAATCCGAGTTTTGTAGACAAAGTTATGATCATTTTGCTGCGACTACGTGGATTGAACTGAAATGGTGCACATCTGTGTTCTACCCTAATCTTAGGGACTTTACTATGTGAATCATGCTTTGTGTCCTAAATAAAAGTTTTAATGGACATTAGGATCTTTTCATATTGGGGTCTTACATCTTATTTGGAGGTTAGGAGTGAAAGAAATGGATTTTCTAATGCAAAGTATCAATCGGTAATATGAGTGAATACAAAAATCATGACATTTGGAAATATTTTTAGAAGTTCTATATAATTATGGGTATTATAAGGAAATTACAAAGTGTAGTGAGTTCAACAAGTTTGATTATGTACAAAATTTTACTTGGGTTGAAAACTGAGTTAAATAAGTATGAAAATACAATTTGGGTAGTGAGCAGAGTAATAACTCAAAATCAGTGTCCTTTGGACCAAGTTAGGGTGTTATATGAGCTTTTATGAACCTCACAACATCCCTTATGGCATAAACCATTTGTCACCCATTTCAGAAGCATTAACCATTCTATTATCCATTTCAGAAGCATCACACTTTTCATTATCCATTTCAAAATATCAGAACTCATATTTCAATTATATCAATTGAAATCTTTTATTAGCAGCTCAATCATTCCAATTGGTCTATTTTGTATTAGTTTGTTGTATCAATAACCCTAAGTGATTTATTTTTCAAATCATTTTGTTGTAACTTACCTTATATTGAATCATTGGAATTGTAGTAAATTATGTCAGTGAATATGGTTTACTAACTACATTTACCTATAATTACATTTCTTTAGCAGAATCAGGGCCTAGTCTATCATTTTCCTTTGTGCATACGTATTATCAAGCGAAATATTATCTTAAAGATTTTAGGTACGTTCATTGCCTGTATCTTTAGAAATCAGCACGTATTTATCGAAATCGTAATGTTTTGGGAAGTACATTAATGAATCAGTTTAATCAGTTATTTATCACATAATTAGTGACCCCATCAGTTATCAGTTATAGGGTATTGCCCTTTAGTTACCCGCGCAGCTTCAAGCCAGGTCCCCCGGTCGGCTTAGCAGGTGTACACCTATCCATAGATCGTAACAGTATCAAGGGGTTCACTATCAGATAATAGCTAGCAATGCAGTTTTACATCATCTCATTCACTGTTTTAACTTAAAATGAATTACAAAGCGGGCCCAACCAGTGTTTCAATGATCATTTAACAATTTAGGAATGCATGTACTGAGCTTCGGCTCACAGTTCGAAATGCTTTTCATGTTTTGTTTTAGGCAAGTGCTCAGAGAATTGCCCTCATGCTATCAAAGCAGCGGAAGAGGATAAGTTGAGCAAGGAAATCTCCACAGTGATACAGCAAATGCATACTTTAAAGTGGTATTTCGAATTCTTCGGTGTATGAGGATGTAGATTACATAGTGAATTATCTTACTATGGTTTATAAACCTTACATTGGTTAACGCTGGATTGTGAATGGACGATGATGTGTGAATGTGTTTGGTTGAGGTTATGCTTAACTATATTAGTCCAGGACACATACTTCAAGCCTTATCCTTTGGGACGGCGGTAACGCCCCTATCATTGGATTTATCAGATTACAATTGAGTGATTTATTAAGGAGAATATAAACAGTAGAACATGTTTAATTTGGGAGCGTTACAGATTTGGTATCAGAGCCAGGTTGACATTTTCTTTATGGGATATAGAGCATGGAGTTAAGATACTGAGAAGTTGGTTAGTGAGGAATGAAGATTATTATGATATCATGGGAGATTTGTTATACTGGTAATGTCTTCCTATCTCACACATATTTTACTCGTATATTCTTCCTTGTCAGATGGATCCATATAAAGTATATATAATTTGATCTCAAGTGGCAGATTTGATGGAGATTTTGAATAACAAGTTGAAGGTGCTCCAATGCATTTAGGTAAGTATGGTCATATAAGCCACCCATCTGAATGGTATATCGTCTTTTTAGCTGAATTTGTTTATTTTTGAGATGTAAACTCTTGTACTCCGAGTGTGTGGCCTGTAGAGTTGTGATCTCAGGTGTGTAGCCGTTGAGCTTGATTTGATATCCTTTTATGCTTCTATTCAATACAGGGAATGTGATGCAAGGCTTTAAGCCTAAAAAATGGCCAGTTTGCAGGCGAAACTCTGTCCGTTTCGCCCCAGAAATTTAGGAATCACTAACGCTCCTAGCCCTAGGGTTGGGGGTTGCTACAAATGTGTCCTATGAAAGGCTCTTGACTCATTTTGAGGTTAAATGCATAGGAAAAACCAAGTATGGGCGGAATACACAAGTTCAATCAACTTGGCAGTTTTGATCAGCGCACAAGGACCGACCTTGAAGTAACTTTTGTCCATGATCAATATGATTAACGTAAGGGTTCTCCATCCTAACTTTAAGTTTAAGGAGATATCTTTCATATAAAATAAGTTTCAAGTGGATTAGAGGTCATTTGGTTATTCAAAACTATTAGACAATTCAAAGTCTGCAAATTAGGCAGAATCCTAATGCACAAGGTCGGAGTTTAGTCCACTTGCAGCCTATGCATTCCATTAGATCGAGATGTTTCAGTTAGTTTATGTCAAAGCACAAAAAGTAAGCTTTCCAAGGACCCATATTGCAGCACATTTGGAGACCAGTGGTTAATTAAATTTAGCCTAGAAGTCTCATGGTACAGACTATTCAAGTCAGTGGATACATACAATTTTGAGCTTATATTTCCTCATTATATGGGTGCTATTTTATGCGCTTCCCGAATCCAAGTGGCAATTACTTCAATATGCCTCATTGATTGCAGATATTTTCTTCTGTAACCAAGAATCTCATCTGGGCGAGCTATAAGGGAGTTCTTGATGTCGTATCCCCTAAATTGTGAGATTTGGGAGAGGCTTGTTCTATGATACATAAGTTTGAAACCATTGACTACAGACTATTCTATATAAGAGAAACCAATGATACTTTAAAGGGACATTTTGCTTCAATCCAATGCAATTCAAGACTTGCTTAAATTGCCCAAACCCTTGTACACAGTCCATTGACCCCACCTCCATCTGTGAAGTAGGTATTACTCTTGAAAATATTTCACTGCACCTTCGGGTAATATACCATCTACCATTGTCCTTGTTGGATTATCAAATGTTGGATATTCCTCACTTTGACCAGGGGCTTCATCTTTTGCCTTCATGGCATCTCCCCATCAAATTGCATTGTCATTCACTCTCATGTTACATCTTCATCAGTTCTAGTCACCTTTTCCTCTTTTAAGAGCCCAATTGCTGCTAGTAGCTGGATTATGATTGGGTTGTTCCCATGTCAATAGATGATAATTTTGTAGCACGCTTGAATATAAGGTAGATCTTAGCTACGCTTTGTATAAAGGTTGGTTATTATCAAACTTGTGGAATCCATTGCTAAGGGGAACGCAATGTGTCTACCTTTTTGCCTAATGCAACCTCAGGTTTCTATTGAAGATCACTTGCATAAAGCTCAAGTTTGACAATCAAAATCTTTGCCACGCATTTGGATTGCGTCAGCGAGAAATTTTGATGAGTTACTGCCCATTGGACAAATGTCGTCAACTAATATAATGTATGTCTCAAGGGAAGAAGGATCCCAAGCTAAAACACATCAAAGGAGACCAAAAACACAAGGGAATGTGACGGCTCAAGGCATCACGGTCGTGCCTAGGAGCACGGGTAGGCCGTGCCAATATTCTGGTTGCCGTGACTGAAAATTGCTCCCTTTAACCCGGTTGTGAGTTCTTTGTGATGGATGTGTTTGCGAGGCCTTTTGGGAGATTTAGGCTGTGGATTGGATGGAATGGAGAGTATGAGGGATGTAAGAGTAAGGGGATTTGAAGGAGTTTCAAAGTAAGAGATTATTAACTTATAAACTCAAGTTAATAACCGTACCTTAATCCACCCTTAATTCGGTTGTTGCAAGCAAAAATAGGATAGACTAAACTCAATGAAAGGATACAGAAACACCACCAATCTTGAGTCTAGGGCCCTTAATCTTGATTAAGATACAGATATTACCACTTAATCAAGGTTAAGATTTGACTTGAACACCACCTTAATTGGCCTAATTAAGGATAAGCAAGCAAGATTTGAGAGAGAAAGCTACAAGCCTTCAAACTGATTTTTCATATGTCAAAGCTGAATGTCTTCCCCTAAGGGTCGTGCCTTCCCTTTTGTATACATGCCTAATCAAGCACACAACCAACCTAGCACCTCACTAACCTTTCCTTCCTAAGGAGGAAAGGTGTTACTTAGCTAATCACACCCGGTTTAGAGTAAACCGGTTACAATCTTGATTTTGCTAGCTTAATTACATTCTTTAACAATAAGGAAAGCAAGAAAAATGATGTTTACAATGTACTTAGCTTAAACACAAGCTTAAACAACCAAGAACTCAGCTCTCTTGCAAGTGGACAGCCGTAAAGTGAAGGTTACTTTTCGGCTAGCCAATGAGAAGTAAGGAACATCTTCTTTTGCAGCTCTTCTCTCATTGGTCGACCTTCTCAAGGTTGCAGCCCATCATTGATGCCTTGGGATGCGTGCTAAGCCTTAAGGAGTGTGCCATATCTGCTGAGTTGAAGGAAACACACTGGTGAAGGCAAAAACAACCGGAATAGCAAACCGGGTTCAAGGCCAGTTTTTCAGCTGGTTTTGTGACTGAGTTTAGCCATGACAAAAGTGAGTTTGACTCGCGTTTTAGACCATGGGGGGAAAGTTTAGGATGTGTATAAACCCCCCCAACCAAGAAATTAAGGTTAAACAAAGTCTAAGTGGGGTAATCAAACTTAAAGACAAAATCGTGCAGATTAGGTGCTAATCTAGCCGGTTTAGCAAAACACCTTGTTCTCCCTTTCTTCAATTTGTATAATGGTGAACTAATGTTGGGACATGAAAGGGGACATCTTAAGGTTTACCAAAATACAAAAATTAAGGACTTAAGCCTCCTTGGAGCTTAAGAAATCGAGTGCACAATACCGGGTAAATTCTAGTCCTTGTACCCGTGTGCACCTCCTTGGCTTGCTTGGACAATTTGGACCATTGCTTGTATTTTGGAGCTTGTGTTGGACCTTGATTGACTTGTTGGATCTTCTTCATTGCTAATGGTGGTGAGGACTACATCATCCTCCCCTTGTTGAGAAGATTTGATCCTCAAATCAGCAAGGTAATCATCTTCATGGTAAGCTTGTAAATCAGCTACATTGAATGTGGCTGACACTCCATAATCACCTGGAAAATCAACCTTGTAAGCATTATCATTAATACGTTCAAGTACCTCAAAAGGACCATCTGCTCGTGGCATAAGCTTGTTCTTTCGCTTGGATGGGAATCTCTTCTTCCTCATATGGATCCATACGAGATCTCCAGGCTGAAATGCAATCTTTCTCCTATGCTTGTTGGCTTGAGCTTGATAGGCTTCATTAGACTTTTCAATCTTGCTTCTTACCAACTCATGAACCTTCTTGATTTATTCTACCCTTGCTGCTACATCTAGATGTGGCTTTTGATCAAAGGATCGTGGAATGAGATCAAGTGGACCAAGGGGATCAATCCCATAGACCACCTTGAAAGGAGAGAGACCAGTAGCCCTGCCTGGTGTCCTGTTATAAGCAAACTCTACATGGGGTAAAAGCAAATCCCAAGCTTTGGCATGAGGTTCAATCAAAGCTCTTAGGAGAGTCCCTAAGGTTCGATTAGTAACCTCAGTTTGTCCATCAGTTTGTGGATGACAAGTGGTACTATATTTCAGCTTAGTACCCATCTTTTTCCACAAGGTAATCCAAAAATGACTCAAAAACTTGGTATCCCTGTCAGAAACAATTGACCTGGGAATACCATGCAACCTCACTACTTCTCTAAAGTACAATTCAGCAATGTGAGTAGCATCATTTGTTTTGTTACATGGAATGAAATGAGACATCTTAGAAAACCTATCAACAATAACAAAAATAGAGTCTTTGTTCCTTTGTGTTTTAGGTAATCCAAGAATAAAGTCCATACTTACATCAACCCATGATGAAGTGGGGATCGGCAATGGAGTGTACAAACCGTGTGGTAGTGAATGACTCTTTGCCACTTGACAAGTTCCACATCTTTTAAGTATATCTTGGACGTCTCTTTCCATAGCTAGCCAATAATAATGTTCTCTCAGCATGATGACAGTCTTGTTTTCTCCATAATGCCCAACTAATGATCCTCCATGAACTTCTCTAATTAATAGCTCTCTTGTGCTACACCTTGGAATACATAATCGAGCTCCCTTGAATAGAAAGCCTTCCTGAACATGAAAATCTCCCTTGGGGTGTTTAGAACATTTAGCATATAATGCCCCAAAGTCTTCATCCTTGTCATATAGAATCTTTAGATGCTCAAAACCAAGTATACAAGCATCTAATTGGAATAATAAGAGATACCTCCGTGATAGAGCATCTGCACCTTAATTGAGTTTACCTGACTTGTGCTTGATGGTGAAATGATATGATTGCATAAACTCAACCCACTTGGCGTGCCTGGAGTTTAATTTATGCTATCCTTGTATATACTTCAATGCTTCATGGTCAGAATGCAAGATAAACTCAATAGCAATGAGATAATGATTCCAATGCTCTAAACATCTCACAATAGCATAAAATTCTTTATCATAGGTGGAATACTTTCTTCTGGATTCACATAACTTCTCACTAAAGAAGGCTAGGGGTTTACCTTCTTGTGTAAGAACTCCACCAATACCTACACCAGAGGCATCACATTCAACTTCAAAAATCTTACTGAAGCATGGTAAGGCTAGGACAGGTGCTTGAGTAAGCTTTGACTTGATATCTTCAAAGGCAGATTGTGCATTAGAAGTCCACATAAATGATGTATCTTTGATTACTTCAGTCATAGGAGCCATAATAGTGCTAAAACCACGAATAAATCTCCTGTAGAATGAAGCTAAACCATGAAAAGCTCTAACATCATGTATGCTCTTAGGTATAGGCCAAGACCGAATGGCTTCTACCTTACTTTCATCTACCTTTATACCATCTTCAGTCACAATATAACCAAGAAATGTAACTTCAGGAGTGAAGAAAGCACACTTCTTAAGGTTACCAAATAATTTCTCTCGTTCTAAGACAAGCATAACTTGAGTTAGGTGATCTTGATGCTCATGCTCATTCTTAGAATAAATCAGAATGTCATCAAAGTATACTACCACATACTTGCCAATATAAGGTCTAAACACTTGGTTCATTAACCTCATGAAAGTACTAGGTGTATTAGAAAGACCAAAAGGCATTACCAACCACTCATAGAGTCCACCTTTTGTCTTGAAAGCTGTCTTCCATTCATCACCTTCTCTAATTCTGATTTAGTAGTAACCACTTCGAATATCAATCTTTGAAAACACCTTGGAGCCATGTAACTCGTCTAGCATATCTTCAAGTCTTGGTATAGGATACCTGTACTTGATTGTAATCTTGTTAATGGCCCTGCTATCAACACACATTCTCATTCCTCCATCTTTCTTTGGCATTAGAAGAGCTGGAACGGCACATGGACTCAAAGACTCTTGAATCAAGCCCTTTTCCTGCAATTCTACAACTTGTCTTTGAATCTCATTAGTATCTTTTGGGTTCATCCTATATGTAGGTTTGTTAGGTAGGATGGAACCAAGAATAAGATCAATGTGGTGTTGAATGTCTCTTTTTGGAGGTAAACCCGTGGGAATCTCATCAGGGAATACCTGACAGAAATTTTCAAGGAGTGTCTTTGCAATGGGGTGAGTGGGCATCATATTTTCTGGTTCATTTTGGACATTCAATATCCACTCTTTAAAGGCCTTAAACTCATGTTGAGAAGCCTTTAGGATAGGTTCACTCACAGATAATAAGCAATCAATATGCTTAGGCTTTTTTTGTGGTTGAATTTCATGGAGCTTGGAGGGGGATAAGGGGGCTAAAGTAATCTTCTTGCCATCTTTGGAAAATGAATAGGTATTAAGGTAACCATTATGCATAACCTTTCAGTCATACAACCATGGTCGTCCTAATAGCACATCACATGCATCCATAGGAATAACATCACACCATAGCTCATCTTGATAATTCTTTCCAATGGAAAAGGAAATCAAACAACGAGAGTTCACCTGAATGCCCTTGCTTTGATTTAGCTACTGGATGTTGTATGGATGTAGGTGAGTCATTGTTTGTAGCCCTAGTTTCTCAATCATGCTTAGAGAAACTACATTAGCACAACTTCCTCTATCAATGATCAAAGAACATATCTTTCCTTGAGTGGTACATCGAGTGTGAAAGATATTCTCTCTTTGTTCATCTTTAGCTCCTTTCTGATTGCTTAGAACTCTTCTTAAGACTAAGAGTTCACCTTCGTCTGCTTCCTCAATAACCTCATCCTGAGTTTCTTCAGTTTCTAGCTCACTTTCAACCTCGTTCTCTTCTTCTTTAAAGTCTTCCTTCACAGCAGTCCATTCAGCCAAAGTAATGACTTTTCTGTTTGGACACTCCGACGCAATATGATCGAGCCCTTGACACTTGAAACATCTTCTATTGCTCATGGGATTAGGGTTAGGTTGAAATGGGGTTGCTGGAGCCCTTTGAGGAGCCGGGGTTCTTTGTGGATTAAAGGGAAAGGGAGTTTGTGGCTTAGTAGGTGGGTTAGAACTCCCCTTGTTAAAAGGTTGATTCCGAATGAAAGGTTTTGTGTTTGAAGGTTTTTGGGGCTGTTTAGCCTTCTTTTGCTGTTCCACCTTGTGAGCTAATACACAAACATCATCAAAAGAAGCATAGGCCTGCAATTCCACCACATTAGAATACCTAGGATCAAGACCTCCTAAGTATCTAACTATGGTCTGTTCTTCAGGTTCTTGTATATCACATTTAATCATCAATTTCTCAAACTCACGAGTATACTCTTCAACATTCATAGTACCTTGAGTGAGATTATGAAATTGAGAATAACAATCTTGGATATAAGTAGGTGGGAGAAACCGTGCCTTAAGCTTAGCTTTCATCTTTTCCCAAGTGTGGATTCTTGCTTTTCTTTCTCTAAGCCTCTTAGCATTCAAGTTTGTCCACCATAAGGATGCATACTTTCTGAGTCTTAAGGCCACCAACTTGACCTTCTTATCATCAGGAATATCCTTATATTCAAAGACTCTTTCAACTGTATTTAACCAATCAATAAACTCTTCAGGATCAAGTTTACCTTCAAATTCAGGAACTTCAACTCTGAAGTCGTTGGTATTGGCTTGATTTCGTGGCTCTCTTCTAGCCATCCTAGGCATTTCTTCTTCACTTGATGAATCAACATCATGACTATGGACTTGCTCACGTGCCCTAGGTTCAGATTGAAGAGTTTCTTCATTCATTCTTTGCTTTTGCTTCATGAACGAACCCAACTGCTTCCTTAGGTACTCATTCTGTGCTTGAGCCTCTTGGTTTCTTTATGAATCCTCTCGAATTTTGCTTGCCAAGAACTCATTTTGCTTCATCAATGACTCAAATCTTTCTTCTAAAGCCATGCTTGTCGAAGACATGCTAGAATTAAAGGGGAAATTAGTTTTGTGGAGAAGAAGGGAAGTGAATGACTTGTGGAAGTGGGTGGGTATGCTAGGCCAAGGTGAAACCTTTGTTCTGATACCAAATATGATGTATGTCTCAAGGGAAGAAGGATCCCAAGCTAACACACATCAAAGGAGACCAAAAACACAAGGGAATGTGACAGCTCAAGGCAGCACGGTCGTGCCTAGGAGCACGGGTAGGCCGTGCCAATATTCTGGTTGCTGTGACTGAAAATTGCTCCCTTTAACCCGGTTGTGAGTTCTTTGTGATGGATGTGTTTGCGAGGCCTTTTGGGAGATTTAGGCTGTGGATTGGATGGAATGGAGAGTATGAGGGATGTAAGAGTAAGGGGATTTGAAGGAGTTTCAAAGTAAGAGATTATTAACTTATAAACTCAAGTTAATAACCGTACCTTAATCCACCCTTAATCCGGTTGTTGCAAGCAAAAGTAGGATAGACTAAACTCAATGAAAGGATACAGAAACACCACCAATCTTGAGTCTAGGGCCCTTAATCTTGATTAAGATACAGATATCACCACTTAATCAAGGTTAAGACTTGACTTGAACACCACCTTAATTGGCCTAATTAAGAATAAGCAAGCAAGATTTGAGAGAGAAAGCTACAAGCCTTCAAACTAATTTTTCATATGTCAAAGCTGAATGTCTTCTCCTAAGGGTCATGCCTTCCCTTTTGTATGCATGCCTAATCAAGCACACAACCAACCTAGCACCTCACTAACCTTTCCTTCCTAAGGAGGAAAGGTGTTACTTAGCTAATCACACCCGGTTTTAAGTAAACCGGTTATAACCTTGATTTTGCTAGCTTAATTACATTCTTTAACAATAAGGAAAGCAAGGCAAATGATGTTTACAATGTACTTAGCTTAAACACAAGCTTAAACAACCAAGAACTCAGCTCTCTTGCAAGTGGACAGCCGTAAAGTGAAGGTTACTTTTCGGCTAGCCAATGAGAAGTAAGGAACATCTTCTTTTGCAGCTCTTCTCTCATTGGTCGACCTTCTCAAGGTTGTAGCCCATCATTGATGCCTTGGGATGCGTGCCAAGCCCTGAGGAGTGTGCCATATCTGCTGAGTTGAAGGAAACCCGCCGGTGAAGGCAAAAATAACCAGAATAGCAAACTGGGTTCAAGGATAATTTTTCAACCGGTTTTGTGACTAAGTTTAACCATGACAAAAGTGAGTTTGACTTTGGTTTTAGACCATGGGGGGAAAGTTTAGGATGTGTATAAACCCCCCCAACCAAGAAATTAAGGTTAAACAAAGTCTAAGTGGGGTAATCAAACTTAAAGACAAAACCGTGTAGATTAGGTGCTAATCTGGCCGGTTTAGCAAAACACCTTGTTCTCCCTTTCTTCAATTTGTATAATGGTGAACTAATGCTGGGACATGAAAGGGGACATCTTAAGGTTTACCAAAATGCAAAAATTAAGGACTTAAGCCTCCTTGGAGCTTGGGAAATCAAGTGCATAAAACCAGGTAAATTCTGGTCCTTGTACCCGTGTGCACCTCCTCGGCTTGCTTGGACAATTTGGACCATTGCTTGTTTTTTGGAGCTTGTGTTGGACCTTGATTGACTTGTTAGATCTTCTTCATTGCTAATGGTGGTGGGGACTACATCAAACTGATTCATACTAATGCACTCTAGAGTGAACGTATAACCCAGTGGAACCTTTTCTCTGCAGTAGAGGTTCCAGAGGACAATAGGTGAATATTGAAACATTTTATCTAATAGGTGAAACCCATATTTGGTGGAACACTCTTATGAATAGGCTCTTAGGGCATGACTTTATTAGGAGCCAATTTGTGAAAGAACTAAGTACACCGCTCCGGATTGCTCAGTGGGAACTAACTAATGCACGTGGTGCAGTAGCCCAAAGCACTTCATTGCTGCCTGTTCCCGAAGGCTGAAAGCTATAGGAAGGGCTCTAACCTTCAAGGCCCGCAGCTGTGGGAAGGGCTTATATGCTGAGTAAGAAAGAAGCCGCCACCTTTGGTTCAGTAGTTACGGGAACTCTATTTCAATTTTGAAGCCTTTTTGTGTATTGCTTGCTTCAATTGCCACACAGTTATTTATATTCACCCGATCTGCCATACAAGTGAACCTTGAGAATAAGAAGGCAGAAACCAATTATGGAATCAAGTTATCTAACGACTCTAGAGTTGAGTGTTCTACCTCTCATAAATTTGTTTCAATCACTATTGGTGGGATAGTTTTCCCTGGAGTTTTGATTCAATTTGACTCGTCAGACTTTGATATCATTTTGGAAATGAGCTGGTTGTGCAGTTATGAGGTTAAGATAGATTGTTAGGACTCTAAGGTTATTTCAAGAGATGAACAAGGGAGAGAAATATGTTTCATGGTCACAGAAAGGAAAAACTTTGTCCTTCAAATTTTGTTATGGAAACAAGTGAGCTCTTATGTCAAGCATAAGTTGTGTATTGGTGTTATGCTATTAACATTCATCCTAAGGAAGGAAAAAGTAGAAGATATCCCTATAGTTTGTGAATCTATAGATGTTTTCCTGAAGAATTACTAGGAGTGCTCTGCACAGAGAAATTGATTACGAGATTGAATTAATCCTTGATGCTCAATCTATCTCCAAAACCTCATATGTTATAGTCCCAATTGAGCTTAAAGAACTGAAGTTTCAGTTAGATGAGCTATTACAGAAAGTATTTATCAGATCATCCAAATGTTCCTCAGTGGGACGCCTAGTTCTAATTGTAAAGAAGAAGGATGAAACCTTGTGGCTATGCATTGTTTCATGGAGCTGAACATGATCCCCATTAAAAAAAAAAAAAAACCATCACCCCAAGTAGGTGACTTAGTTGCTCAACTGTAAAGAACATGGGTCATATCTCATATTTATTTGAGGTTAGGGTACCATCAACTTAGGATTATACCTGAAGACATTATCAAAACCGCGTTACGGATCATGTTTGGGTCATGATGAATTCACTGTGAAGCCTTTTGGCTTAACCAATGGCCCTGCGGCCTTTACGGATCTTATGAACAGTGTTTCAGACCATATCTAGACAAGTTATGATGGTGTTTATAAAAGATATCTGGAAATACTCCAAGGATAAAGATGAGCATACTGTTCATTTGAGGACAGTGTTACAAACCTTGAGGGAGCATCAATTACATAGCAAATACAAGAAGCATGAGTACTGGTTAGAAGCAAATGTATTTTTGGAACATATGGTTCTAAAGGAAGAGATTAAGATTGAATTGCAAAAGGTCAATGTAGTTACAAAGTGCTCAAGACCCACCAATGCATTGAGATTAGAAACCATTTGAGGTTAGTAGGGAATCATCGAGTTCAGGAAAGATTTGATAAATATTGTACTCCCTGACCAATTTGTTGAAGAAAGCTATAAAGTTAGCAAGAAGTTAAACTGGTGGCTTATGCCTCCCAATAACTCAAGCCTTATAAGAAGAATTACCTACCCATGATATGGAGTTAGCAGCTGTAGTTTTTACAGTGAAAATTTAGAGACATTACTTATATAGAGTACCATGCAAAATCAATACTGATCATTAAAGCTTGAAGTGTATCTTCTCTCAAAAGAAGCTCAGTCAACATGAAACATCCGTTATGGCAGATCCAATGTCAATCAAGATAGAGGAATATTGTGGCAGATGCCCTGAATAGGAAGGCACAACATACCTTGAACACTGCAGTGACTACTCAATTGAATCTCTGGAGAGAACTTGAGAACTTGGGCATTCAATCAATATCACACAGGAAGGCGAATGTACAAATGCCGACACCTGCCTTACAGTCATCCCTAACGGAGGAAATTAGAGTGAATCAGCATGATGATCTTAAGCTCCAAAGAATAAAGCAAAACCTTGAGAAAGGGATTCCATTTCAATGGATTTCATCATGGGATTCCCTCAGATATTGTGTATGACCGAGATCAGATATTTCAAGCCTGTTATGGCCAACACTTCAAAGAGCCTTTAAACCGAGATTGAACTTTTACAGTTCTTATCATCCTGAAACAGATAGGCAAGCATCTAAAAAATATCAATGGATCAACTTTTCTAAGTTAGAGCCTATAGTATTTCATGACCTACGACTAATATTTGCATTTGAAGAAGGTATGGAACTCCCAGCAGTCAATGTTCTGATAGCACTAGTAGAGAACCCTTCATTAAACATCAGGATAAAATAACGGCAGACATTGACAATAAATCATCTTGTGGGTCATGAAGATCTTCTCCAACATTTAATAAGGTGACACATGTTAGAAGATTCTTGAAAATATCCTATTGAAAGCGATAGAAATGCTATGTTGATAAAAGAAGGAAATTCCTAGACTTTCATATATATAACAAGGTTTTTCAGAAAGGTTCATCAATTAAGGGCGTAAGAAAGTTTCACCATACTAGTTCATTGAAAGGTCGAATTCCATAACTTGTCTACCAGATCTGCCTATATAACTCAAACATGCGCATAACACGTTCCGTGTTCCTTACCTTACAACTCAGGTAGTACATTTTAAATTCTGACCATGCTATCATAATCAAATCCATTGCAATCATTGAGGGTCTTGTCTTTCAAGAACATCCAAGTTAGATATTGGATCACATGATTAAACAGTTAAGCATCAAGCAGATACCTTAAATCAAATTGCCTTGGACAAATTATACCTTCCCCAGAAGCTACTTGAGAAACTGAGCAAGAAGTGAAAGCCAAGTACTCTTATTTATTTGAAGTCACCTTGCATGATAGTCAAAGCTCATATGTTTCGAGGACGAAACTCTATAAGGGGGGAACGTTGTAATAGCCCGACCCTAAATCATGTTTATTTATTTAATTAAGCCATGTTATTTATTTTTCACATTCATTTATCTCATCTAGTTATCCCGGTTGGGAAAATTCATTTTCGGCCCTACTTTGCAATTCGAGTTTCATTCACTGGAAAAAAAAATTTCGGAGAAATTGATATTAGGCCTTGATAATTATGATTTAAAAGATTAAATTATTTTTCATGATATCACATTTAATTTCGAGCTACAGAAAACTTAATCGCGTACGGTTTAATTTTCTTTGGGGCCCAAATTAAGTCCAATTTTGGCCCAACAGGTTCCTAACCCATTTGCTTATCTAATTACCATCATTAGACCTTAATTATCATTAGTAAAAGCTGATTTCCTGTGCTTAATTTTCATCCAAGTGTTTATTTGCTTAAGTTTCATTTGCACCAAGCAATTTTTCAAGACACTTTCTCTCTCCTCTTCTCTCCTCCTTCTCTCTACCCTATGGTGGCAGCCCCTCCCTACCCTATTATAGTGTTTTCTGGCCACCTTTTGGCCACTCTCCGACAAGGATTTCAATCCCTAACCACCTCCCTCCACCGGCTATCATCTTCCACCCTCAAAATCACCAAATATCATCTCCATCTCCACTTGTTTTAAGCTCAAAGTAAGTGACTACAATCTTATTCTTGGGATTAATGGTTTTTACTTCTTTTTTTGGTTGTTTTAATGATGGATCATGTCGTTTTGATTGAATTAAGAGTTATCTTGTGATGGATCATGGTGGAGTTGAAGTTGAATTATGCTAGGGTTAGGGTTACTTCTTAATCATGCAAGTTTAGGGTGTAATGATGGATTTTGGCATTGGCAATGAATATCAAGATATTTATGCTAATTTATGTAAGTTAAAGAGTGATTTTAGTGGGTGGTTATGTGAAGAAAAGATTGCAAATACGTGGTTATTAAGCTGTCAACAGACCTGAAACATGGGTCATTTTGAGAGAAAATTGGTATTGCGTGGCACATCTAAAATTCATGATTTTTTGTGTAGTGATAGCTTGATGAGTTGGCTTTCAATAGGCTTTGCAATTACTCAATTTCAAGTTGTGTGGACAAAGTTATGACCAATTTACTGAAGACTACGCAGAATACATTGAAACTGAGAATAATTTTGAACAGTGGAATTTACGAAAAAACTAGTATTGATTGGCTCATTGCAAATTTGTGATTTTTGGTATGTGGATAGATCAGTGAGTTAGCTTCCACATGGCTTTTGAATCACCTTAATCCGAGTTCTATGGAAAAAGTTATGGCTGTGTTCTACCCTAATTTTGGGGACTTTACTATGTGAATCATGCTTTGTGTCCTAAATAAACATTTTAGTGGACATTAGGAGCTTTTCATAATGGGGTTTTACATCTTATTTAGAGGTTAGGAGTGAAAGATATGGATTTTCTAATGCAGACCATCAATCGGTAATATGAATGAATACAAAAATCATGACATTTGGAAATATTTTTAGAAGTTCTATATAATTATGGGTATTGCAAGGAAATTACAAAGTGTAGTGAGTTCAACAAGTTTGATTATGTACAGAAGCTTACTTGGGTTGAAAACTGAGTTAAATAAGTATGAAAATACAATTTGGGAAGTGAGCAGAGTAATAACTCAAAATCAGTGTACTTTGGACCAAGTTAGGGTGTTATATGAGCTTTTATGAACCTCACAGCACCCCTTATGGCATAAACCATTTGTCACCCATTTCAGAAGCATTAACCATTCTATTATCCATTTCAGAAGCATCACACTTTCATTATCCATTTCAAAATATCAGAACTCATATTTCAATTATATCAATTGAAATCTTTTATTAGCAGCTCAATCATTCCAATTGGTCTATTTTGTATCAGTTTGTTGTATCAATAACCCTAACTGATTTATTTTTCAAATCATTTTGTTGTAACTTACCTTATATTGAACCATTGGAATTGTAGTAAATTATGTCAGTGAACATGGTTTACTAACTACATTTACCTATAATTACATTTCTTTAGCAGAATCGGGGCCTAGTCTATCATTTTTCTTTGTGCATACGTATTATCAAGTGAAATATCATTTTAAAGACTTTAGGTACGTTCATTGCCTGTATCTTTAGAAATCAGCATTTATTTATCGAAATCGTAATGTTTTGGTAAGTACATCAATGAATCAGTTTAATCAGTGATTTATCACATAATTAGTGACTCCATCAGTTATCAGTTATAGGGTATTGCCCTTCAATTACCCGCACTGCTTCAGGCTAGGCCCTCCAGTCGGCTTGGCAGGTGTGCACCTATCTATAGATTGTAACAGTATCAAGGGGTTCACTATCAGATAATAACTAGCAATGCAGTTTTACATCATCTCATTCACTGTTTTAACTTAAAATGAATTGCAAAGCGGGCCCAACTAATATTTCAATGATCATTTAACAATTCAGGAATGCATGTACTGAGTTTCGGCTCACAGTTCGAAATGCTTTTCATGTTTTGTGTTAGGCAAGTGCTCAGAGAATTGTCCTCATGCTATCAAAGCAGCGGAAGAGGATAAGTTGAGGAAGGAAATCTCAGCAGCGATACAGTATATGCATACTTTAAAGTGGTATTTTGAATTCTTCGGTGTATGAGGATGTAGATTACATGGTGAATTATCTTACTATGGTTTATAAACCTTACATTGGTTAACGCTGCATTGTGAATAGACGATGATGTGTGAATGTGTTTGGTTGAGGTTATGCTTAACTATATTAGTCCAGGACACATACTTCAAGGCTTATCCTTTGGGACGGCAGTAACGCCCCTATCATTGGATTTATCAGATTACAATTGAGTGATTTATTAAGGAGAATATAAACAGCGGAACATGTTTAATTTAGGGGCGTTACAGATTTTGTATCAGAGCTAGGTTGACATTTTCTTTATGGGATATAGAGTATGGAGTTAAGATACTAAGAAGTTGGTTAGTGAGGAATGAAGATTATTATGATATCATAGGAGATTTGTGACACTGGTAATGTCTTCCTATCTCACACATATTTTACTCGTATATTCTTCCTTGTCAGATGGATCCATATAAAGTATATATAATTTGATCTCAAGTGGCAGATTTGACGGAGATTTTGAATAACAAGTTGAAGGTGCTCCAATGCATTTAGGTAAGTATGGTCATATAAGCCACCCATCTGAATGGTATATCGTCTTTTTAGCTAAATTTGTTTATTTTTGAGATGTAAACTCTTGTACTCCGGGTGTGTGGCCCGTAGAGTTGTGATCTCCTGTGCGTAGCCATTGAGCTTGATTTGATATCCTTTTATACTTCTATTCAATGCAGGGGATGTGATGTAAGGCTTTAAGCCTGGAAAATAGCCAGTTTGCAGGCGAAGCTCTGTCCGTTTCGCCCCAGAAATTTAGGAATCACTAACGCTCCTAGCCCTAGGGTTGGGGGTTGCTACAAATGTGTCCTATGAAAGGCTCTTGACTCATTTTGAGGTTAAATACATAGGGAAAACCAAGTATGGGCGGAATACACAAGTTCAATCAACTTGGCAGTGTTGATCAGCGCACAAGGACCGACCTTGAAGTAACTTTTATCCATGATCAATATGATTTACGCAAGGGTTCTCCATCCAACTTTAAGTTTAAGGAGATATCTTTCATATGAAACAAGTTTCAAGTGGATTAGAGGTCATTTGGTTATTCAAAACTATTAGACAAGTCAAAGTCTGCAAATTGGGCAGAATCCTAATGCACAAGGTCGGAGTTTAGTCCACTTGCAACCTATGCATTCCATTAGATAGCGATGTTTTAGTTAGTTTATGTCAAAGTACAAAAAGTAAGCTTTTCAACGACCCATATTGCAGCACATTTGGAGATCAGTGGTTAATGAAATTTAGCCTAGAAGTCCGATGGTACAGACTGTTCAGGTCAGTGGATACATACAATTTTGAGCTTATATTTCCTCATTATATGGGTGCCATTTTGTGCGCTTCCCGAATCCAAGCGCCAATTACTTCAATATGCCTCATTGATTGCAGATATTTTCTTCTGTAACCAAGAATCTCATCTAGGCGAGCTATAAGGGGGTTCTTGATGTAGTATCCCCTGAATTGTAGGATTTTGGAGAGGCTTGTTCTATTGTACATAAGTTTGAAACCATTGACTATAGACTATTCATATAAGAGAAACCAATGATACTTTAAAGAGACATTTTGCTTCAATCCAATGCAATTCAAGATTTGCTTAAATTGCCCAAACCCTTGTACACAGTCCATTGACCCCACCTCCATCTGTGAAGTAGGCATTACTCTTGAAAATATTTCACTGCACCTTCGGGTAACATACCATCTACCATTGTCCTTGTTGGATTATCAAATGTTGGATACTCCTCACTTTGACCAGGGGCTTCATCTTTTGTCTTCATGGCATCTCCCCATCGAATTGCATTGTCATTCACTCTCACGTTACATCTTCATCAATTCTCGTCACCTTTTCCTCTTTTAAGAGCCCAATTGCTGCTAGTAGCTGGATTATGGTTGGGTTGCACCCATATCAATAGATGATAATTTTGCAGCACGCTTGAATAGAAGGTAGATCTTAGCTACGCTTTGTATAAAGGTTGGTTATTATCAAACTTGTGGAATTCATTGCTAAGGGGAACGCAATGTGTCTACCTTTTTGGCTGAAAGCTATAGGAAGGGCTCTAACCTTCAAGGCCCGCAGCTGTAGGAAGGGCTTATATGTTGAGTAGGAAAGCAGCCGCCACCTTTGGTTCAGTAGTTACGGGAACTCTATTTCAATTTTGAAGCCCTTTTGTGTATTGCTTGGTTCAATTACCACTCAGTCATTTATATTCACCCGATCTGTCATGCAAGTGAACCTTGAGAATAAGAAGGCAGAAACCAATTATGGAATCAAGTTATCTAACGACTCTAGAGTTGAGTTTTCCCTGGAGTTTTGATTCAATTTGACTCGTCAGACTTTGATATCATTTTGGAAATGAGCTGGTTGTGCACTTATGAGGTCAAGATAGATTGTTAGGACCTAAGGTTATTTCAAGAGATGAACAAGGGAGAGAAATATGTTTCATGGTCACAGAAAGGAAAAACTTTGTCCTTCAAATTTTGTTATGGAAACAAGTGAGCTCTTATGTCAAGCATAAGTTGTGTATTGGTGTTATGCTATTAACATTCATCCTAAGGAAGGAAAAAGTAGAAGATATCCCTATAGTTTGCGAATCTATAGATGTTTTCCTGAAGAATTACTAGGAGTGCTCTGCACAGAGAAATTGATTACGAGATTGAATTAATCCTTGATGCTCAATCTATCTCCAAAACCTCATATGTTATAGTCCCAATTGAGCTTAAAGAACTGAAGTTTCAGTTAGATGAGCTATTACAGAAAGTATTTATCAGATCATCCAAATGTTCCTCAGTGGGACGCCTAGTTCTAATTGTAAAGAAGAAGGATGAAACCTTGTGGCTATGCATTGTTTCATGGAGCTGAACATGATCCCCATTAAAAAAAAAAAAAAAAAACCATCACCCCAAGTAGGTGACTTAGTTGCTCAACTGTAAAGAACATGGGTCATATCTCATATTTATTTGAGGTTAGGGTACCATCAACTTAGGATTATACCTGAAGACATTATCAAAACCGCGTTACGGATCATGTTTGGGTCATGATGAATTCACTGTGAAGCCTTTTGGCTTAACCAATGGCCCTGCGGCCTTTACGGATCTTATGAATAGTGTTTCAGACCATATCTAGACAAGTTATGATGGTGTTTATAAAAGATATCTGGAAATACTCAAAGGATAAAGATGAGCATACTGTTCATTTGAGGATAGTGTTACAAACCTTGAGGGAGCATCAATTACATAGCAAATACAAGAAGCATGAGTATTGGTTAGAAGCAAATGTGATGGAAATCCCTCCATCCCTTTTGTTAAAAAAGAATCAAATCAAATTAGGTAATCTTATTATGCTGGTTTAAGGATGAATAAATCATCCAAGTTTTGATTAAACATTGAAACTGCAGGGCAAGGGTTAAATCCAGCAGCTAACCCGTTTTTGTGTGCTTAATTTCTCAAACATACTAAGGGTTTACGTCTAATAATTTTTTATGCATTTGAAGATCAAGATGTTATCTTTCCAACAAATCAAGTTTCATCCAATTTGGACTTCATTTGGTCATTCAAATCAGCAATTAAACCCAAGGTGTCAAAACTGCCCAGCAGGGCCAGGATGAACCCGGTATTGTTCTTTTTATTTCTTATAATATAGTTTGGTTTAAGTCTTGAATTTTTACATATTTTGGGTCCCCAAGATCTTATCTTTCATGTCCAATTGGAATTACCAGATTTGGAGTTCAATTGGTTAGTGAACTAAGCTAATTAGTAAACCTGTGCTGTTTTGGAGTCCAATCTGCACGGTTTGGGGAATCAGGCTCATTCAAGGGGTAAACGACGTCCAATTGCTACGATTCAAAAAGGAGGGTACTCTAGACATCTTGAGGTTTCCAACCATGTAAGAAACGTAGCAATTAGTCATCATTTGAGGTGTCAAACATGCGTTGCAACGGGAGGAGAAACCGGCTGCTTGACACCCGGTTGCTTAGCCTGGTGGTTTTCCTCGTTCAAGGGGTTTGCTTAAGGTGGAAGGCTGCCAAGCAGGTCATTTTGAGCTGCTTGATTAAGCACCACTCAGCTACTTGAGAAAGAGACACGTGGAGCTAGTGAAACGCCACCATTTTGCAAGCTCTCATTCGACCACTCAAGCATAACATGGCACACATGCAATTTTCAGTCTTTTTGAGGTGGCTAGCCGTGCACTCTTGCCTCCCTAGCTGGGAAATTGAGTCATATACATTCCTTAATGCAAAGAAAAAGGCTTAGGAAGATAAATTAAGTGCTTTATAATATGAACTTTCAGCTTTGGTTTGTATTAGATTAAACCGTGTGCTAGGTACTGATTAGCAAGCTTAAATGCCTTTCCTAGCTTAGAAGGAAAGCTCTTTTAGTGTATTTTGAAGGCTATATAAGGGCCTTAGTTGTTCATTGAGTAATATAAGTTTTGAGTATTAAAGTTGAGAGCAAAGACTTTGTGTCTTGTGATTTCTTAAACACTTAACTTGCTTATCCTTAATTGTGGCCGATTAAGGTGGTGACCAAGTGAGTCTTGGAATGGGAGCAGAGGTTAAGGCTTCCTTAAGCTTAGTAAATGCCAAAAGACACTCCTCAGGGAAGTGAAATGGCACATCCTTAGCTAACAGGTTGGTCAAGGGCTTTGCTCTTTTACAAAAGTCCTTAATAAAACGACGATAGAGCCAACATATCCAAGGAAAGACCTCACCCCTTTCACATAAGTGGGAGGGCGAAGATTAATAATTAAATTGGTCTTAGCCTTATCCACCTCAATTCCATCTCTAGAAATGATGTGGCCTAAGACAATCCCCTTTTTAATCATGAAGTGACATTTCTCCCAGTTTAAATTCAAGTTTTTACCGTTACACCTTTCCAAAACATTTCTTAAATTAGACAGACAATCATCAAAAGAAGACCTAAACACAGAAAAGTGATCTATGAAAATTTCCATACACTATTCAATTAGATATGAGAAAATAGAAATCATGCACATCAGAAAGGTAACAGGGGCATTTCACAGTCTAAACGGTATCCTTCTAAAGCTATAAGTCCTAAATCGGCAGGTGAAAGTAGTCTTCTCCTGATCCTCAAGAGCAATATAGATCTGAGTATAGTCAGAATATCCATCTAAAAACCAATAGAAGGTATGTCCATCCCACCTCTCTAAGATTTGGTTAAGAAAGGGAAGGGAAAAATGGTCTTTTCAAGTGGCAACATTTAATTTCCTATAATCTGTATACAAATGCCGCTCAGATTGAACTCGAGTAGCGACTAACTCATTCTTGTCATTCCTAATCATGGTAATATCGGTCTTCTTAGGAACAACTTGAATAGGGCTAACCACTCACAATTAGAAATGGTTGTAAATAGTCCCATGGTCTAACCACTTCAGCACTTCCTTCCTAACCACTTCTTATAAATTTGAGTTCAAATGCCTTTAGCGATCTCAGTAAGGCTTAGCATTATCCTCCAAATGAATTATATGCTGCACCATTAAGGGACTAATACCCTTGATATCCCCTAAAGTTCAACCTATATCCTCCTTGTTTTTAAGTAAAGAAATCAATTTATCCTCCTAGTCCCGGTCAAGATCGGAAGCAATAATGACAAGTAAAGACTCATCGGGTCATAGGAATGCATACTTAAGAGAGTCAGGGAGAGGTTTCAATTAAAGAGCAGGAGGGAAACAGACTCATGAGTAGATTTAAAAACAGATACAAGCAGACAATCAGTAGCAAAGCACAAGTTATCAAATTCAAACACATCATATTCAGGCTCATCATCCATAAGAAATGACTCATACTTAGCAACAAACATATCATCAAAATCATCATTAAATACAGAATCGTCTACCCAGTTAAGAGTAGAAAACTCCATATCACCAAAACCAAAAGACTGTTTTTGCATGTTAAAGATGTTTAATTCTAAGGTCATATTGCCAAAAGACAATCTCTTCATACCATTCCTGCGATTAATGAGGGCATTGGCAGTGGCTATGAAGCTGCGCCCTAGAAACACAGGGACTTGACTAGCTACATTGGACACCTTCTCAGTTTCAATCACAATAAAGTCCACAGGATAAATAAATTCACCTACTATAATCAGAACATCGTCAACTATACCCCTAGTAACCTGGTCGATCTATTAGCTAATTGAATGACCATTTTAGTAGGTTTCAACTCACCTAACCCTAGCCTCTTATACTCAGTGAAAGGTATCAAATTGACACCTGCCCCTAATTCAATCAAAGCTCTGTGAATGAGCTGGTCCCCTCTAACTATGGAAATAGTAGGGCAACTGGGGTCCTTACACTTCATTGAGATCTGGTGAGATAGGATAGAACAAGTGCTAGAGGCTAAGAAAGCCTTCTTAGGGACACCAGTGGCTCTCTTGGTGGTACACAGATCCTTTAAAACCCTAGCATATGGAGGCATTTGCTGAACAGCATCAAGTGAAGGAATGTTGATTTTGACTTAAGAGAAGGTCTCTTTCATCTTCTCAACATGAGCTTAGTCTTTCTTTTAAAGCCTATAGGGAGAAGGAGGTAAAGGCTTATGGACTTTCTAATGTATGTTGAACTTGCAAGCTTAGAATGAACCAAACCTAGCAACTCAATATGGAAGATATGTCCTGGAATAAAGGAAGAATCCACCAACAAAGACTGAAGGAGATCACCACCAATCTTCTTAGAGCCAATGCACCAAAAGATTAGATAAAGAACTCACACACTAAACACCACTAATGTAGGATAAAGTTTAGAGAGATTTTGAGAAGGATTGCTTAAACCAGCAACTGAGCGGTTTTTCTTAATCAATAATCTGATGCTTACAATGGAAACAAGGCTTATATACTGAACCTTTTATACAACGTCAATGGCTAAAATAGAATATGCTAAGGGACAAAAACAGCAAAAACAGTTTGAATGAAAACAGCCTAAAACAGCAAACAAGCCTTGGTCTTTGACACCAAATGCCCTTACTAATCTCTATTACTGAGGTGTCCAGCAAATACCACTCCAAAGGACTACTAATGATGGCTTTGAAAGTGATTTGTAGCTACTTACAACAAGATTAGGCCGGCTAGTCAGCAAGTACAGCGCCCTAAAATCGATTGGATCAAAGAGTATTTCCTAAATGTTTATGTTGGTTAAAAGCTGATGCTAAGCGATCTGGTTCTGTAACTTTAGGACCTCACTTGATAATATTTTTGACACATTTCAAAGTCCTAAAACAAGCCAAAATGATATGCTAAGCTGAGGCTAAAAATGAACCTATAAAACAGCTACTACTGAACTGGAATGCTGACTGTTTCAGTAAAAGTCAAGCAACCTTTATCATTTAGGAGCTGAATTAAGGGCCAACAAATGATCTAGGCTACTTCCAAAAAGGACTAACGCTCCTTCGCTGAGAATGATTCACCAGCAGCTGTTGGGGCAACTAAAATGCACTAAATTTTAGACTGTTCTTATTGAAACTAAACTGAACTAGGCTGTTGGCCAGCCTCAAAATGACTTGTGCATGCTTGTAAGGAACTTAGGACATCTAGTATAGCAAGGACCTCCTTAGACAAGCATCTAAATTGCACTGCTTCCTTTCACAAAACTGATCCTTGTGGTGATCAGTAAGCAAAGTCTCTCCATGCCCTGGCTGAGGGTCTTGAGCTGAGGCCTGATCTGCATCATCTTCCCCTCAGCAAAAGGAGGAGAAAATGAGTCCTTAGGAAATGAAGGATCAGCTGAATTAGAAGAATCTTTCTCCTTAGGCTCCTTTTTGTTAGAAGGTGACTCATAAGGTGAAGGATTATCAGAATCATTGAGGACACCATCACTAGCTTCTCCTGACTTACTGGATTAATCGATTTTTGGAGAAAAAGAAGAAGAAGAAGAGGGAGAAGAATTTTGGAAGAAATGGTGAGGATACATGTAGAGTTCATCAGGATTTCTCACTTAATTATCAATCTCTCGACCAGATTGAAGAGATATAACTACATTCATTTTCCTCACAGGCTGACTAGGGTTAACATCAGAAGAAGAGGAGGCATGACCCTTAGTGTTCACCTTAGGCTAAGTTGAAAAAGTATTTGGCTCCCTAAAAGATGATGCTAACTAGGAAAACTCTGCGGTCATCATTCTCATCATTCTTTACATATTAGTATTAATCATTCACTCCACATTAATATTAATTCTCCTCTCAATTTTATCAATATTAGTGTAACCAAGAGGAGATTGAACTTGAGCTATATGAGGTGGAGGTTTAGGTGCATTGGTCACACCTGGAAAAGTCAGTCTTCGAAAAGCATCAAAGGGATGGGAGACGGGTTGGGAATTGTTTCCAACAAACACTCCAGGTTGGGAGTTAGGAACCATAGCATTTAGGCTACTATTCCAAGAAAAGTTAGGGTGATTTCTCCACCCTAGATTGTAGTAAGGGAAAAGAGGTCATTCTTAGGTCTCTAAAGGGCTATACTTGCTTACTCCTATCCAGTTGCTAATGGGTGGGCAAAATAAGAACAAGCACTCAGTGAATGATATAAGGCCTGATAGTAAGAACAAAACACGATAGAAGTCTGAGATAACTTGGGAGTTTGGGGAGACAACCCCTTCAACATATTCTCTAACATAACAATCTTAAACTCTAAGTGACTCACATCAGAAACGAAACGCAATCCACCCCTAGTATACCTGGAACTGAGACTGTCATCTCTAGCGGTTTCCAGCTGCATGGTCTTCTCAGCTAAGTTCTCTAATAATTCATAAGCAACAGTGATGCTCTTAGAAAGAAAGCCACCCTAACACATGGACTTTAACATGGTACTAGTCTACTGGTCAAGTCCTTTATACACAATCTGGCACAATCATGCTTGGTCTAAACCATGATGGGGACACTGGGCCAATAAATTTTTAAACTTGTCAAAGTATTTCCAAAATAATTCCCTATCTGGTTACACAAACTGATTAATCTCATTCCTTAACTTAACAGCTTTGGCATTAGAGAAATATTTTCTTAGAAAAAATCATTCCAAGAAGTGATAGAATTAGCAGCCAAGCCATACATCCAATGCTTAGCATAATGCTTTAATGCAAAAGAATCAATTTCATTCACACAACATCAATAGGGACACTAGGAAAATACATTATAGAACACACTTCTTTGAATTTCCTCAAAAAGAAATAAGCATCCTCTAAACCCGTGAATTTAGGAAGCATTTGGGTATAGTTAAGTCTCAACTCAAAAGTCGCATTTGGTCATACGTTAGGTAAAGTAAAATAAGATGGAAAAGCGGCCCTAAGAGGATAGAAAATATCACTCAAAGATCTCTCTTATGCCATGTGTTGCAATTCTAATTCAGGCTCGGGTTCTAGGTCAAGGTCAGGTTCACTCATAATAAGTCTACTACTTTTAGGGTCTCTAACCAAACCAGTCATGTAAATCCCACACCTTCACAAAAAGATATATCTTTGGTATTTTTTTCTTTTTCTAATTGTTTTGGATTTTTGATCTTTTCTGATTTTTTTTCCTTTCTTTTAACACACAAAACAAAATCAAAAAATGAATCAAACCTAAAAAGAGAAAGTGATCCAATCCTAGAAATAAAACAAAAAAAAACACAAATAAAGTAAAAGAAGATAGAAAATAAACCCAAATCTAAACAACCCAAATCTAAAAATAAAATTAAAATAGAAAATAAAACTCCTAAAATCAGAACTCTATACATAGTAAATTCAATACAATCACAAGGAACATGAAAATGTTTTTTTCAAATTTTTTTTGTCCCTAAACTTTGTAGAAAATTAGTTCCAAAAATCACAGAAAATTTCAGACAATCTAAAAATTTCAAAAAAATTAAGGTAGACTCTAAAACTCATCGAGAGTCCACGAAAAATATCATCACAAAAAAAATTCAGAACACAACTACTCTAAAAAATTCAAATAGTAACTAGAAATGTTGGAAAATCCTACATTAGAATGGTTATGTACTGCTTTGCTCTTTTCTATTCCTACACAGCTTCAACAGATCAGTTGGTACTGTTTTTTTTCAGCGGTAAAGCAGACACTAAAAATCAGATTAAATTGATCCCAAACAAAAACAAAAACAAAAACAAAATACTAACTCAAATTGAAAATCAAAATTAATCTAAAATAAACTAATCTAACACAACTGAAATAAACAAACACACATAAAATTGAAAATCAAAATATGAACCCAAACATGAAAATGACTCAAAAACGATGCAAGATAACTCAATACAACCTAATTTCACAAACTCATCCCTCGCAATAATGCTAAAAACTTGTTGTGATTTTAATAACAATTAGTTTTAACTGCAATCGCAAGGTTTATCACCGCAACACTTGGGGTGTCAATCCATAGAGATGGGCTGTGAAATTAGACCATTAAGACTCTAGCATAGACTTGAAATCAATAACGTATTCAACCAAATGAATTCAAAGGTCCATAGCATGATCAAGCAATGTAGTGCGATGAAGAAGAGCAACAGGGTGAGATGTCCAAGTCCTTCAGCTGTGATTGTCCGATCCAAACAAGGGGGCCCACAATTCACACCAAAGAAATTGTATCAAGAAGACAAAGGATCGACCCTACCAAGCCAACATTTGATAAAGCATGAAACTGGAACAATTCTAGCATAAATTGGAACTTTCAACTCAATTTCAACAACCAAAACCAGATTACACTAACTGTGAAAATTTAAAATTCTAATTCTAAGAATAAAACTCTAAAGAAAAACAATAATTAAACTCTACTTTCTACTTTTTGCTCTTAATCTCCTCTGCCTTCTCCCGTTGGCCACTAACCCTTTCTTTTAAGGCCCCAGAATCCCCCTCTTTGATTCCTCAAAACCGCGCTTTCATTCCCCCATTAACTGCTTCCATTAAGGCCCATGTAACCGCTCAACGCTTCATGATGATGATGATGGAAGGGATGGGTAACTATCACGAAGAGTAGTAGCAATGATTAAAGGAAGAGAGAAAGAGAGAGAGGCCATGGCGTTTGTTGGCTTGCGGGGTCTTAGGTTGGTGCTAGAGAAGAAAGAAGAAGAAAGGAAGGGGAAAAAGTCAGGCATCACGTGAGGCTCACGAGACCGATTAAGTGAGATGGGGAGGGGAACCTGGTTCTAGGTAGTACGCTGCTGGATCGAGGGTGAAGAAAATTGGAAACCCAACCCGAATTGAGGGAGTGAGGGCGCCTAAGTGGGGAAAGGAGAGCAGGAGAGCAATGCATTGGGCTGACCTAGTGGAAGACTGGAAAGAGAGAAAAAAAGAGAAGGGGAGCTAATTCTAGGCCAGGCCAACGAAAGAGGAGAAGAGGAGAGGAACGGGCGGCGGGTTTGAAGACGATGTTCGACCCGCAGGAGCTAGGAAAGTGAAGACTAAGGCGGAGAGGGTAGATTTTAGACTGGGCTTGCACATAGGCTTCAGTGCTAGCCTGTTCATTTCTTCCTCCTTCCTTGCTCAACTCAAAAAGCCTGATTTGCATGACCAAATTGTTTATTTTCACAAGTTTTTCCAATGGCTACATATAGATAAAACAATATTAAAATCCTAATTTATTCATTTATTCATTCATTCTCCCTTAGCAGAAATCAAAATTCCATTGTTACAGGTTGCCCTTGAGGGCTAGGCATCAAAAATTGATTGGATACACCACCTATGAAAGTATTAGTGGAAAATAGAAAGTGCTTTCAATTCAAGGGCACCTCCCAAGAATCTTAAGGTGGGACATAGAGTAGTGAAAGCCATACGAGTCCGTGTCATAATCTATAAGGAAAATTTGGACCATGTTGGACCATCAACCACTATATGAAAGAAATTCTCTCGAGAAAGGCTATAAAACTATAGATGTGGATGGATGTGAGCTATTGAACTTGCAAATTTTAGCTAAAAAAAGTTCAACTTTTAAAAAAGACTGTAAGGAAATATAAAAAAGGTGGTCAGTGCATCGGCGACATGAAGAAGGCATCTGTCGGACGACAATATTGCACAAAAAAAAACTAAGGCATATAGATGGATATGAGATTTTGCAACTCATAGATTTGTGCCAAAAAGTTCTACTTCTATAAAGAGACTAAGGAAATCAAAAAGGGGGGTTAGCATGTACGTGACATGAGGAAGAGAGCCAGTAAGCCTGGACGACATAAAAATTGGACTCGTCAGACCCTAACAACAAAAAGATTAGTGACACTAGATCACAGTGGCATAAAAGTCACTACTGCCAAGGCCTAGCAGCACTCTTCTTTTGTCACTAGATTCACGAAAAGCCCAGCAATACCTGTTGTTTGAAAAAATAAAAAACAAAAAGAGGAAAAGATGGGCTTGATTACCCATGCCTATGAAACAAAAGAAGGGGAACATACTACCTCAACCTCATTTAGATTCCAATCCAACATTTGCACAAAAGAGATAACCAGCAAAATGGGGGGAAAAAAAACAAACTGAGGATAGCAGTAACAAAATAAAATAATACAAAACATACCATAAAAAAATTGTATTTCATTAAGAGGTGTGGGGGGATTAATAACAAAATAAAACATAATTACTTAATGCCCTTAATCTAAAGAGCTCATTAAAATAAGTGCAAAACTAAATGCAGAAAAAAGTAATGAAAGGAATAATAAGAAGCACTAATCAATCATAATGAAAGGCATAATAAGAAGCTTCGGTAATTCCTTACTAAGGACATGCTACTTTTAGTGATTGTGACTAACAGTTAGCGTTTGGAAGTAGTTAGGAGCGATTGAAATTAGCGGTTAATAGTTGTGAGCAGTTGAGAGTAGTTATCGATAGTTGGGGAATAGTTGTCAGCATTAGGAGAATTTACAATTAGGGTTTATAAAATACGGTGACCAGTTATGAGTGGTTAGAAGCAGTTGGGAGCGCGCGAAAGTAGTTAGAAGCAGTTGAGAGTGGTTGGACGTAGTTGAGGGTAGTTAGGATTTGCAGTTAGGAGTTAGAAGCGGTAAGTAGTTAGAAGCAATAAGTTGTTAGAAGTTAAAAGTGGTTGCCATTGACCAAAACTTACAATAACTTCAATCTCACATATCAGCTCATGTTGTACCCCGTAATGGCAAATGATGTTGGTTGTACTGATGTACATAGCCTCTTTAGAGATGCAGGTTGTATATGATGCAACATCCACCTACTTGTTGAAGTAATCAGTGGCCACTAGAATATACTCATTACTGTAGGTCCCCTTTGGCATCATCTTATTCACCAAGTGGAGAATGATGATAGTGAAATTAGTGTACATAGCTGCAATGGAGGCAGGCAGTAACACCCCCAATGCTAGGGCTAGAAGTATTAGTGGTTTCATAAATTCTGGAGCAAAATGAACAGAGTTTCGCCCAAAAATTAACCATATCCAAGGCTTAAAGTCTTACATTAGGTCCTTGCAATGAATAAAAGCATAAACGCGTATTCATGAGCTCAACGGCCACACACCGAAGACCACAACTCTACGGGTTACACGCTCAGAGTACACCAAATAATAAAGTTCAATAATAGGAAAGAAATAAAAAGTACAACTCGATAAGCCACACATCCATAGTACTGGGGTTTACATCCCAAAAAAACTAACTCTAGCTAAAAGATGACTTACTATTCAAATGGTTGGCTAACCTGGCCATACAGAGCTGCTTCTGGACGATATGCATTACATGACTTCAGTAATTAGCTTGCATGTGCTCAAGAACTTAAGATACATCACAATACCTTGCTAAGCTTACAAGTTCAGGTACAAAATATATAATTCTACTTCTAAAGTAGCAAGGTAGACTCCACCTCGGCTTACATGAACCGACTTCTACATGTCATATTAAGAACCTGGGGAAAAGGGAAAATAGAGAGGGGATGAGCTACCACACGCTTAATGAGTGTTTCTCAACTCCATAAAACAAAAGAGTTACAAGTAATACCAATAAGTAGCAAGTAAATCACATATATACTAATATTATTGTATTAGGCAAACAGGACTTCAAAAGAAAACTCTATCTTCCAACATAAACAAATCCACTGAGATTAAAGGCCACGCTTTAACATCTGCACCCCACTAAGGAACGTCATTTGAACTTATAGCCAAACAAAGTGACTTAATGATGGTTAAAGAAAGGGAAGAAATCCACATTGATACGTTTAAAACATAATTAAACCATTTCACCTTAAAATGAGTAGTTTACATTCACGTTTCGTCCATTTAAGGAATTATACCCTTTTCTCAATTCCCGAAATATCTAAAGTAAGAAATCAAATAATTTACTTACATAATCTGAAAATAAGGTCATTTCTTCTGGAATAAGATTTCATAACGTGGTAATTAAGGGAGATCTACACTCGCCCTATGTGAGATCCATACTCACAATTCACATTATCCTCGGGGAATAACATAATAGTAGACCTTTACGTGTCTTGGCAAAGTAGTGTAGCGGAAGCCTCTAGCCTTGATATTGCCCTCATTGGGGGAAACATCTCACGTCTTATCCTACAGACACCCCCTCAAGGTTTTAACACACGTCACATAACATTAGACCTTACCCTCGTCAGGGTCTTCTAGGGTTCCCACTTCTAGATCTACTCCGTAGGCACTAGGGTTCCCACAACTGAGGTCTGGTCCCTAACCATGTCTACTTAATAAGCACTTATCTTAGCCACTTTATTCAAACCAAATCGTATTAGTTATTTAAACTTCTGCCCCAAGCAGTAAAGACTTTTCCTACCTTCAAGTAAGTTATAAGCCCTTATTCTTTCAATCATTCATTTGCAAAACCATAATTATGCTTGTTAGGCCAAAATAATTTTTATAACCGTAATATCGGTTTATAGTTCTTTACCTTCAAAAAGGGAAAGTCATCTAAGTTTATTCAAGTTTAATAACTCGAAATCTTACTCTTTAAATAACTTGCTAATATATATAAATCATAACTTGGTTTAGCAACTAAACATTTTAGTCGTTTCTAAATTTGTTTCAATCCTTCATAAATAAAAAGAAGACTTTTAAAACAAGTTCATGTTCTTAGATTATCACCTTGTTCAATTCAAGTTCTCATTTCAAGGGATTTAATTCATCAAACCATTCAATTGAATCATAATTTAGTTTAAAAAGTATCCATGCTTCAAGTAATTTCCACGACTAAGCAGGATATGGATTGATGGTAAATTGAAGTTACCTAAAGCACTTTAGGCTAGTAAGGAAGAACCTGTCTACGTTATTTCAATTCCACACAATTAACACATAATAGTTTTGTCACATTCAAGGTTTAGTGGTCGTAATTAACATAACCATTGTTAGTTTTAGTAATTCACCAGAATCAACTCAATGTTACACTCATGAAAAATAATTCAACACCACGGGCATCCTCCTCACCGCACTCCCATGAAAATCCTCAAACTCCAGTCAATGATTCAACCCCAAATTCATCAATTAGTCAAACTTAATTTCGATTCAATATCGTCATTGACTAAATTTCATACCGGACAATTCGAGAGTCACCAAACTAACATACAATAACTATTACAATGCATAATTAAAATCAGAAAATAACCAATGCATAATCTGACTCAAAACCTGCATTGTAATGCATTTAAATCTCACAACTGATACATGCAATCTGCTGAAATCCATGCGCAACTGCTAATAATTTGACAAAATTGAGAGCGCCCACCTCATTCCAAGCTTAGGACCTGATTAATGGGTTATAGGTGTGATTTTGGACACTCTGAAACCCAGAAATTTGCTTCCTTACTCGCTGTTTAAAAACAAGTTTGAATCAGCTCACCTAGACCCAGTTTCTGCCCCCTCTTTTGCTACTGTCGATGCTGTTACTATTACTACTATGGTGGTTGCCGAAACCGGGCTCAACTGCCAATGGTGGCAATCACAGTCATGGTGCGCATAGGGTTTCAAACTGTTAACAATGTATTTTTTTTATGGTAAATTAATTGTACTCCTATTATGTTTAGGAAAGTAAATTATATTTCCCTCATGATTAGGAAACTTAGATGGCTTAGGATTAGGAGATTATGTCAATTAGGGAAATTGTTTTCTTCTGGGACTCCAAGTTAGCCGTGGGAAGCCAATTACCAACCTAGGCAAGCATATATATATAAATAGACTATGTGATTGATGAATACAAGAGATCTTCTTTACTTATTTACATCAATACTCTTAACATGGTATCAGAGCATTAGGTTCATAATTCCGCCATGTCAAAGAAATTTGTGATTGATAATACCTCACCCTATTTCGTTCACCCATCAGAAGGGTCGGGAATCTCAATCATAGCGGTGATCTTTAATGGCGAAAATTACGATCTTTGGGAAAAGGCCGTTACTACGGCACTTAGGTCCAAGAACAAGCTTGGATTCGTGAATGGAACTATCAAATTGAATGATGGTGCAGACCAATCCGAAATAGATGCCTGGGTTGGTAATTGGCTTCCCACGGCTGACTTGGAGTCCCAGAAGAAAACAATTTTCCCAATTGACATAATCTCCTAATCCTAAGCCATCTAAGTTTCCTAATCATGAGGAAAATATAATTTGCTTTCCTAAACCTAATAGAAGTACAATTAATTTGCCATAACAAAATACATTGTTAACAGGCAGAGAAGGAGCTCACGCAGCATTAGCTGAGTCTTCATCTGATGTTATCTTTCCCAGCGGCGAGTCAACGACAGTAGTAGTGCTCAGATTCACTCGAGAGCAAATTTAGAAATTGCTCACTCTCATAGAAGCCTCTAAAGCCAGTGAGAATCATACAGGTAAGCCGTTGTGGCTAATCGACAGTGGGGCTTCCACCCACATGACAGGAGATGCTCAATTAATGAAGGACGTAACATACATACCACCGGTATTAATTGATCTACCGAATGGAGCAACGACCGTGGCCACAAAGCAAGGCACCATTGCTTTGGACAATTTAATCTTGAAGAAAACTTTGCTTGTTCCCTCTTTAAGTTGCAGTCTTGTATCGGTGTCTTGTATATGCAAGGATTTGAATTGTACAGTGACGTTTAATGATAATTCTTGTGTTTTACAGGACAACACTATAAGGATTCCGATTGGTATGGGTGAGCAATGAGGCGGGGTTTACTACTTCAAGAAGCGGCAAGAGAAAAATGATCAAGTTAATGTTGTCAAAACTGAGCACCTATGGCATCAGCGTATGGGACACCCCTCCGAGGAAATCACATCTCTTTTCAAAGGTTTAAATTATAATGGTACTTTTGAGTTAAATAAAGATGTGTGTGAAGCTTGTTATCACGCCAAACAAACTAAAAGTCGGTTTTCTTTAAGTGAGAATAAAGCCGAAACTTTGTTTAAAATTATTCATTGTGATATATGGGGACCCTACAAGGTCTTTTCTTCTTGTGGTGCGCATTATTTTCTTAATGTGGTTGATGATTTTAGTAGGGGTGTGTGGTTCTATATGGTGAAAGAAAAGGGAGAAACTGAGAAGCTTCTTAAGAATTTTATAGTTATGGTGAAAACTCAATTTGATAAGGTTGTTAAAATTCTTAGAAGTGATAACGGTTTAGAATTCAAATCAGGTGCTATGAAGGAATTCTATGCTAGTCACAGGATGGTACACCAAACAAGTTACGTGGATACCCCCGAACAGAATGGACATGTAGAACGGAAACATAGACATCTTTTGAATGTGGCTCGTGCCCTAAGATTTCAAGCTAATTTGCCCTTACAATTTTGGGGAGAATGTGTTTTGACTACGGCTTACTTAATAAATTAAACACCTAGCCAGCTATTGCAAGGAAAAACTCCCTATGAGTTGGTCTATAATAAGGTCCTACTTATGATCATGTTAAGGTCTTTGGGTGCTTGTGCTTCTGATGTAAGTCCAAGGGAAGGATAGCAACCCAAGTTAACTCACGTCAAAGGAGGCTAGAAAACAAGCAAACTCTCACGGCCAGGGGTGGCACGGCCGTGCTTGATGGCACGGGGTGACCGTGCCAATTCACTGCCTAGCTTGCCTAGGTAAGTCCCTTTCCACGGTTTGAGATGGCTTTGAAGATTAAAGGAAGTTCGATGTAATCAGCTAAGTCAAGGCTTGATTTTGTGTGGAAAAGAGGAATCAAAGGAGTAAAGGAAGTGAGGAAAGTAATGGGGGATGAAAAACACTAAGAAGATCACCAAAGAGGCTCATGCTTTAAGAGGAGAGAAACCTAGAGCTTGCTTATGAACTTCAAGTGTGTTTAATGAATGTAGGATAGTTCTAAGCTAGATGATTAGATAAGATACACCACTAATCATTTAGCTTAGGGCCCTTAATCTTGGATTAGGATAAGATACACCACCTAATCAAAGATCAAGACTCACTTGGTCACCACCTTAATCGGCCACAATTAAGGATAAGCAAGTTAAGTGTTTTAGGAAATCACAAGACACAAAGTCTTTGCTCTCAACTGAATTATCAACCTCCTTTCAAAATGAACACTCAAGGCCTTATATGGTCTTGACAATACACGAATGAGCTTTCCTTCCAAGGGAGGAAAGTCATTAAGCTTGCTAATCACTACCTAGCACACGGTTTAATCTAATACAAACCAAAGCTGAAAGTTTATATTACAAAGCAATTAATTTATCTTCCTAAGCCTTTTCCTTTGCATTAAGGAATGTAGATGACTCATTTTCCCAGCTAGGAAGGTAAGAGTGCACGGCTACCCACCTCAAAAGGACTGAAGAATGCATGTGTGCCATGTCATGCTTGAGTGGTCGAATGAGGGCTTGCAAAATGGTGATGTTTCACTTGCTCCACGTGTCTCTCTCTCAAGTAGCTGAGTGGTGCTTGATCAAGCAGATCAAAATGACCTGCTTGGCAGCCTTCCACCTTAAGCAAACCCCTTGAAGGAGGAAAACCACCAAGCTAAGCAACCGGGTGTCAAGCAGCCGGTTTCTGCCTCCACTTGCAATGCATGTTTGACACCTCAAATGATGACTAATTGCTATGTTTCTTACATGGTTGGAAACCTCAAGATGTCTAGTTTACCCTCCAATTGGAATCGTAGCATTTGGACGTCATTTGCCCCCTGAACAAACAGAAAACCAAAACCGTGCATTTTGCAGTGCAATCCGGACAGGTTCAAGAGATGAACTGTTTTAAGTAACCAAATGAATTCCAAATGATATGAAACCAATTGGACTTAAAAGTTAACACCCTGAACTTGATAATCATCCAAAAAACGGACACCAAAATATGCTTTAGGCCGATGTAATAAGATAGCAAAAACCAGGTAAAAATCTGGATGAGAACCCAGGTGTATCACCTTGTGTGTTCGCCATCAAGTGACTCATGGCCGTGACTTTGGAGTTGATTTCTTGATTATTTTGGACCAATGAAACATTATTAGACCTTAAGGATGGACCTCCATCATTCTCCCCTTGTTGGGAAGATTTGATCCTCAAATCAGAAAGGTAACCATCTGCTTCATAAGGGCTTAAATCAACAACGTTAAACGTAGCTGATACTCCATAATCTCCTGGTAACTCTACCTTGTAAGCATTATTGTTGATCTTCTCCAAAATCTCGAATGGACCATCCGCTCTAGGCATCAATTTAGTTTTCCTTTTGGAAGGAAAACGTTCTTTACGAAGATGAATCCAAACCAAATCACCTGGCTTAAAAAGCTTCTCCCTTTTATGCTTGTTAGCTTGGGCTGTGTATGAAAGTGTAGTTTTCTCAATCTTGGCCTTTACGAACTCATGCAACTTCTGGATTTCTTCCACTCTAGTAGCGGCATCCGCACTTGGCTTTTGATCTAATGGTCGTGGTACAAGATCAAGTGGACTTAGGGGATCAATTCCATAGACCACCTTAAAGGGAGATAGACCAGTAGCCTTGCTTGGAGTCTTATTATAAGCAAACTCAGCATGTGGAAGTAACAGATCCCAAGCTTTGATGTGGTTTTTAATCAGAACCCTTAATAAAGTACCAAGGGTTCGATTAGTAACCTCGGTTTGCCCATCTGTTTGTGGATGACAAGTGGTACTGTGCTTGAGTTTGGTACCCAACCTTTTCCACAAAGTAATCCAAAAGTGACTTAAAAACTTCGTATCTCGATCTGAGACAATGGAACGAGGAATTCCATGAAGTCTCATAACCTCCTTGAAATACAATTCAGTAATATGAGTGGCATCATTAGTCTTGTTGCAGGGAATGAAATGAGCCATCTTCGAAAATCGATCCACGACCACAAAGATAGAATCTTTATTCCTTTGCGTCTTTGGTAAACCAAGTATGAAATCCATGCTAACGTCCACCCAAGGCAACGTAGGAATAGGAAGTGGCGTGTATAGTCCCTGAGGAAGCGAATGACTCTTCGCAATTTGACACATACTGCACCTTCTAATGATGTCTTGAACGTCCTTCTCCATGCCTGGCCAATAATAATGTTCCCTAAGCATAGTTAGGGTCTTGTCTTCGCCAAAATGGCTAGCTAAAGATCCAGCATGGACTTCTCGAATTAACAACTCACGAGTGCTACATTTGGGGACACATAACCGAGCACCTTTAAAGAGAAACTCTTCTTGAATTAAGAAGTCCCCTTTGGGATGTTTAGTACACTCAGAATATAACACCCCAAAATCTTCATCATTCTGATATAACGCCTTTAGATGCTCAAATCCAAGGATACAAGCATCTAATTGGAACATCAATAGATAACGCCGTGATAGAGCATCGGCGCCTTGATTCAGTTTGCCGGACTTATGCTTGATAGTAAAGTGAAAGGACTGTAGGAATTCCACCCTTTTAGCATGGCGCGAGTTTAACTTGTGTTGGCCTTGAATATACTTCAAAGCCTCGTGATCTAAATGCAGAATAAACTCACTGGCAATCAAATAGTGGTTCCAATGTTCTAGACATCGAATGATGGCGTAGAATTCCTTGTCATAAGTTGAATATCTCTTCCTGGTAGCACATAACTTTTCACTGAAGAAGGCCAAAGGGCGTCCTTCTTGAGTAAGAATGCCTCCAATACTAACCCCAGAAGCATCGCATTCAACTTCAAAGACTTTCTCAAAACACGGTAGGGCTAAAACGGGTGCTTGAGTTAGTCTCTCTTTCACTTCTTCAAAGGCTGCTTGGGCTTTAGGATTCCAAGTGAATGAGGAACCCTTAAGAATCTCGGTCATAGGAGCTAAGATAGTGCTGAAATTTCGTATGAACCTCCTACAGAAAGAGGCCAAGCCATGAAAGCTTCAAACGTCATGAATGCTCTTAGGAACAGGCCAAGTTCGAATAGCCTCAATCTTGCTTTCATCCGCCTTAATACCATCTTCAGAAACAATATAACCTAAGAAGGTAACTTCATGAGTAAAGAAGGTACACTTCTTTAGGTTCCCGAATAACTTCTCCTTTTCAAGAAGGAGCATCACCTGAGTTAAGTGATCTTGATGTTCTTGCTCATTCTTACTGAACACCAATATATCATCGAAGTAAACAACCACGAACTTGCCTAAGCATGGTCGAAATACTTGATTCATTAGTCTCATAAACGTACTAGGGGCATTAGAAAGACCGAAAGGCATGACTAACCATTCATATAATCCGCCCTTAGTCTTGAAAGCAGTTTTTCACTCATCGCCCTCCCTAATACGAATTTGATAATATCCACTCCTCAAATCAATCTTACTAAACACCTTAGAGCCATGTAATTCATCCAACATATCTTCAAGCCTAGGTATAGGATACCTACACTTGATAGTAATTTTGTTTATGGCCCTACTATCAACACACATCCTCATACTACCATCCTTCTTTGGAACTAAAAGAGCCGGGACAGCATACGGGCTCAAAGATTCTCGTACCAACCCCTTAGATATCAACTCTTCAACTTGACGTTGAATCTCTTGGGTTTCTTTTGGATTTATCCTGTAGGCTGGTTTATTTGGTAGAATGGATCCTGGGATAAGGTTAATATGATGTTGAATGTCACGCTTTGGTGGTAAAACCGAAGGCATCTCATTAGGAAATAGGTGATTAAACTGATCTAATATGACCTTGGCTATAGGATGGGATGGAAGTGGTGTTTTTGGTTCATCTTGTACTTGCAATATCCACTCTTTTAAAGCCTTAAACTCATGTTGAGAGGCCTTCAAAAGTGGCTCTCCATACGTCAAAAGCAAGTTAGATTGATTTTGGCTTTTTTGTGGTTTCATTTTGTGGAGTTCGGATGGTGACATAGGATTCAGAGTAATCTTCTTGCCATCTTTGGAAAAGGAATAAGTATTACGATAACCATTATGCATAACCTTGTTGTCATACATCCATGGTCGTCCTAACAGAATATGACAAGCATCCATGGGGATAATATCACACCAAAGTTCATCTTGGTAATTTTTACCAAGAGAGAATGAAATCAAGCAACGAGAGTTAACTTGTAATCCCTTGCCTTGATTTAACCATTCAATGTTGTATGGGTGTGGGTGTGCCGTGGACTGAAGGTTCAGTTTCTCAATCATATTCAATGAAACAACGTTGGCACAACTTCCTTCATCGATGGTTAACGAGCACACTTTGCCTTGGACTGTACACCGTGAGTGAAAGATGTTCTCACGTTGTTCATCCTTAGCAACTCGTTGATTGCTCAATACCCTTCGAATTACTAGCATCTCACCTTCATCTGCGTTTTTCACAAACTCCCCCTGATCATCTTCATGATCGCTCTCAGCATCTTCTTCCTTTTCCTCTTCTTTCTCCTCGGCAAATTCTCCCTCTATGGCTTCCCATTCAGCTAAGGTGACTACCTTTCGACTAGGATAATCAGAAGCAATGTGTCCTAAGCCTTGGCACTTGTAACACCTTCTTTGGCTTACAGGGTATGGGTTTGGACGTGGGGGGGTTGATGGTGGTGGCCTTTGAGGAGCTTGGTTTTTTTGTGGATTAGATGGGAAAGGGGTAGATGATTTAGGCTGAGGTGTGGTACTCCCCTTGTTTAAGGGTTGCCCACGGGTTGGTGTAGAATAAGGCTTGAATGAATCACGAACATTCATTCTAGACTTTCTTTGTTGCTCCACCTTGTGTGCTAGGACCCACACTTCGTCAAAGGTGGTATAAGCTTGCAACTCAACCACGTTAGCTATCCTAGGATCAAGCCCTCCTAGGTAACGTACCATGGTTTGCTCTTCAGGCTCATGAATGTCACATTTGATCATGAGTTTCTCAAACTCACGAGTATATTCTTCAACACTCATCTTGCCTTGATTCAAATGGTGAAAGAGCATATATTGATCTTGGACATACGTGGAAGGCAAAAACCGTGCCTTCATCTTGGCTTTCATCTTGTCCCAAGTAGTAATCTTACTCTTCCTCTCCTTAGTTCTCTTAGCATTAAGGTTTGTCCACCATAAGGAGGCATATTTTCTTGGTCTAAGAGCAACTATCTTGACTTTCTTATCCTCCGGAATCTCCTTAAACTCAAAGATACGTTCCATTATTTGTAACCATTCAATGAACTCATCAGGATCTAGCTTACCCTCAAACTCAGGAATTTCAACCTTGAAATCATTAGAGTTGAAAAGTAGGCCGCATTCTTCTTGGTGTTCTTTCGAATGGTACATCCTCTTCAGAGAATGATAACGCATTGCTAGCTTCCTCTTCATGGCCATAATCCATCCCAATTCGAATGCTTGGTGGCTCTTGAAGCTTTTGCTTTTGTTTCATGTTATTCCCAAGCTGTTTCCTCAAGTACTCATTTTGTGCTTTGAGTTCTTGATTACTCACACTCATTTCTTGCATTTGCTTGGAAAGAACCTTGAGCTTTTCTTCCACAGACATGCTAGTACTCATTGTGATCGCAGGAATGAACGGTTTGTCCTTGATTATGTTTGAACTGATTTCAGAGATAGACTGGGAATGGCGTGGGGTTCAGGCAAAGATCTGAACTTGCTCTGATACCAAAATTGATGTAAGTCTCAAGGGAATGAAGCAACCCAAGTCAACTCGCATCAAGGACACTAGAAATCAAGCAAACACCCAACGGCCAAGGAGGCATGGCCGTGCTTAATGGCACGGGGGGACCGTGCTAAATTGCTGCCTAGCTCGCCTAAAAAGTGCCTCACTTCACGGTTTGAGATGGCTTTGAGTTCATATGGAAATCTGATGCAATGAACCTTGTTTTGGCCTTGATTATGTGTGGAAAAGAGTAAGCAAAGGAGTAATGAAAGTGAGGAATGAAAGTAGGATGAAGAACACTAAGAATCATTAAAGGAGCTCACGGTTTAAGAGGAGAGAAACCAAGAGCTAGCTTATGAACTTCAAGTGTGTTTAATGAAACTAGAATAGTTCTAAGCTAGATGATTAGATAAGATACACCACTAATCTCTTAGCTTAGGGCCCTTAATCTTGGATCAAGATAAGATACACCACCTAACCAAAGATTAAGACTCACTTGGTCACCACCTTAATCGGCCACAATTAAGGATAAGCAAGTTAAGTGTTTAGGAAATCACAAGACACAAAGTCTTTTCTCTCTACTGAAAATTCAACTCTATTCCTTCAAAATGAAAATACAAGGCTTTATATGGCCTTGAGAGTACACAAATGAGCTTTCCTTCCAAGGGAGGAAAGTCATTAAACTTGCTAATCACTTCCTAACACACGGTTTACTCTAATACAAACCAAAAGCTGAAAGTTTATTTTACAAAGCACTTAAGTTATCTTCCTAAGCCTTTCCTATGCATTAAGGAATGTAGATGACTCAATTTCCCAGCTAGGAAGGTAAGAGTGCACGGCTGCCACCTCAAAAGGACTGAAAATTGCATGTGTGCCATGTCATGCTTGAGGGGTCGAATGAGAGCTTGCAAAATGGTGGCGTTTCACTAGCTCCACGTGTCTCTCTCTCAAGTAGCTGAGTGGTGCTTAATCAAGCAGCTCAAAATGACCTGCTTGGAAGCCTTTCACCTTAAGCAAACCCCTTGAAGGAGGAAAACCACCAGGCTAAGCAACCGGGTGTCAAGCAGCTGGTTTCTGCCTCCACTTGCAACGTATGTTTGACACCTCAAATGATGACTAATTGCTACGTTTCTTGCATGGTTGGAAACCTCAAGATGTCTAGTTTACCCTCCAATTAGAATCGTAGCATTTGGACATCATTTGCCCCTTGAACAAACCGGAAAACCAAAACCGTGCATTTTGCAGTGCAATCCGGACAGGTTCAAGAGATGAACTGTTTTAAGTAACCAAATGAATTCCAAATGATATGAAACCAATTGGACTTAAAAGTTATCATCCTGAACTTGATAATCATCCAAAAAACGGACACCAAAATATGCTTTAGGCCGATGTAATAAGATAGCAAAGACCGGGTAAAAATCTGGATGAGAACCCGGGTGTATCCCCTTGTGTGTTTGCCATCAAGTGACTCATGGCCGTGACTTTGGAGTTGATTTCTTGATTATTTTGGACCAACGAAACATTATTAGACCTTGAGGATGGACCTCCATCATTCTCCCCTTGTTGGGAAGATTTGGTCCTCAAATCAGAAAGGTAACCATCTGCTTCATAAGGGTTTAAATCAGCAACGTTAAACGTAGCTGATACTCCATAATCTCCTGGTAACTCTACCTTGTAAGCATTATTGTTGATCTTCTCCAAATTCTCGAATGGACCATCCGCTCTAGGCATCAATTTAGTTTTCCTTTTGGAAGGAAAACGTTCTTTACGAAGATGAATCCAAACCAAATCACCAGGCTTAAAAAGCTTCTCCCTTTTATGCTTGTTAGCTTGGGCCGTGTATGAAAGTGTAGTTTTCTCAATCTTGGCCTTTACTAACTCATGCAACTTCTGGATTTCTTCCCCCCTAGTAGCGGCATCCGCACTTGGCTTTTGATCTAATGGTCGTGGTACAAGATCAAGTGGACTTAGGGGATCAATTCCATAGACCCTTTAAAGGGAGATAGACCAGTAGCCTTGCTTGGAGTCTTATTGTAAGCAAACTCAGCATGTGGAAGTAACAGATCCCAAGCTTTGATGTGGTTTTTAATCAGAACCCTTAATAAAGTACCAAGGGTTCGATTAGTAACGTCGGTTTGCCCATCTGTTTGTGGATGACAAGTGGTACTGTACTTGAGTTTGGTACCCAACTTTTTCCACAAAGTAATCCAAAAGTGACTTAAAAACTTCGTATCTCGATCTGAGACAATGGAACGAGGAATTCCATGAAGTCTCATAACCTCCTTGAAATACAATTCAGCAATATGAGTGGCATCATTAGTCTTGTTGCAGGGAATGAAATGAGCCATCTTCGAAAATCGATCCACGACCACAAAGATAGAATCTTTATTCCTTTGCGTCTTTGGTAAACCAAGTATGAAATCCATACTAACGTCCACCCAAGGCAACGTAGGAATAGGAAGTGGCGTGTATAGTCCCTGAGGAAGCGAATGACTCTTCGCAATTTGACACGTACTGCACCTTCTAATGATGTCTTGAACGTCCTTCTCCATGCCTGGCCAATAATAATGTTCCCTAAGCATAGTTAGGGTCTTGTCTTCGCCAAAATGGCCAGCTAAAGATCCAGCATGGACTTCTCGAATTAACAACTCACGAGTGCTGCATTTGGGGACACATAACCGAGCACCTTTAAAGAGAAACTCTTCTTGAATTAAGAAGTCCCCTTTGGGATGTTTAGTACACTCAGAATATAACACCCCAAAATCTTCATCATTCTGATATAACGCCTTTAGATGCTCAAATCCAAGGATACAAGCATCTAATTGGAACATCAATAGATAACGCCGTGATAGAGCATCGGCGCCTTGATTCAGTTTGCCGGACTTATGCTTGATAGTAAAGTGAAAGGACTGTAGGAATTCCACCCTTTTAGCATGGCGCGAGTTTAACTTGTGTTGGCCTTGAATATACTTCAAAGCCTCGTGATCTGAATGCAGAATAAACTCACTGGCAATCAAATAGTGGTTCCAATGTTCTAGACATCGAATGATGGCGTAGAATTCCTTGTCATAAGTTGAATATCTCTTCCTGGTATCACATAACTTCTCACTGAAGAAGGCCAAAGGGCGTCCTTCTTGAGTAAGAATGCCTCCAATACCAACCCCAGAAGCATCGCATTCAACTTCAAAGACTTTCTCAAAACACGGTAGGGCTAAAACTGGTGCTTGAGTTAGTCTCTCTTTCACTTCTTCAAAGGCTGCTTGGGCTTTAGGATTCCAAGTGAATGAGGAACCCTTAAGAATCTCGGTCATAGGAGCTAAGATAGTGCTGAAATTTCGTATGAACCTCCTATAGAAAGAGGCCAAGCCATGAAAGCTTCGAACGTCATGAATGCTCTTAGGAACAGGCCAAGTTCGAATAGCCTCAATCTTGCTTTCATCCGCCTTAATACCATCTTCAGAAACAATATAACCTAAGAAGGTAACTTCATGAGTAAAGAAGGTACACTTCTTTAGGTTCCCGAATAACTTCTCCTTTTCAAGAACGAGCATCACCTGAGTTAAATGATCTTGATGTTCTTGCTCATTCTTACTGAACACCAATATATCATCGAAGTAAACAACCACGAACTTGCCCAAGTATGGTCGAAATACTTGATTCATTAACCTCATAAACGTACTAGGGGCATTAGAAAGACCGAAAGGCATGACTAACCATTCATATAATCCGCCCTTAGTCTTGAAAGCAGTTTTCCACTCATCGCCCTCCCTAATACGAATTTGATAATAACCACTCCTCAAATCAATCTTACTAAACACCTTAGAGCCATGTAATTCATCCAACATATCTTCAAGCCTAGGTATAGGGTACCTATACTTGATAGTAATTTTGTTTATGGCCCTACTGTCAACACACATCCTCATACTACCATCCTTCTTCGGAACCAAAAGAGCAGGAACAGCACATGGACTTAAGGATTCTCGTACCAACCCCTTGAATATCAGTTCTTCAACTTGTTGTTGAATCTCTTGAGTTTCCTTGGGATTTGTCCTGTAGGCTGGCTTATTAGGCAGAATGGATCCTGGGATAAGGTCAATATGATGTTGAATGTCACGCTTTGGGGGTAAACCCAAAGGTATCTCTTCTGGAAATAGGTGACTGAACTGATTCAATATGACCTTGGCTATGGGATGGGATGGAAGTGGTGTTTGTGGCTCATCTTGTACTTGCAATATCCACTCTTTCAAGGCTTTGAACTCATGTTGAGAGGCCTTTAAAAGTGGTTCAACATATGTCAAAAGCAAGTCAGATTGATTTTGGCTTTTTTGTGGTTTCATTTTGTGGAGTTCGGATGGTGACATAGGATTCAGAGTAATCTTCTTGCCATCTTTGGAAAAGGAATAAGTATTAAGATAACCATTATGCATAACCTTCCTGTCATACATCCATGGTCGTCCTAACAGAATATGACAAGCATCCATGGGGATAATATCACACCAAAGTTCATCTTGGGAATTCTTACCAAGAGAGAATGAAATCAAGCAACGAGAGTTAACTTGTAATCCCTTGCCTTGATTTAACCATTGAATGTTGTATGGGTGTGGGTGTGCCGTGGACTGAAGGTTCAGTTTCTCAATCATATTCAATGAAACAACGTTGGCACAACTTCCTCCATCGATGATTAACGAGCACACTTTGCCTTGGACTGTACACCGTGAGTGAAAGATGTTCTCACGTTGTTCATCCTTAGCAACTCGTTGATTGCTCAATACCCTTCGAATTACTAGCATCTCACCTTCATCTGCGTTTTCCACAAACTCCTCCTGATCATCTTCATGATCACTCTCAGCATCTTCTGCCTTTTCCTCTTCTTTCTCCTCGGCAAATTCTCCCTCTATGGCTTCCCATTCAGCTAAGGTGACTACCTTTCGACTAGGACAATCAGAAGCAATGTGTCCTAAGCCTTGGCACTTGTAACACCTTCTTTGGCTTACAGGGTATGGGTTTGGACGTGGGGGGTTTGATGGTGGTGGCCTTTGAGGAGCTTGGTTTTTTTGTGGATTAGATGGGAAAGGGGTAGATGATTTAGGCTGAGGTGTGGTACTCCCCTTGTTTAAGGGTTGCCCACGGTTTGGTGTAGAATAAGGCTTGAATGAATCACGAACATTCATTCTAGACTTTCTTTGTTGCTCCACCTTGTGTGCTAGGACACACACTTCGTCAAAGGTGGTATAAGCTTGCAACTCAACCACGTTAGCTATCCTAGGATCAAGCCCTCCTAGGTAACGTACCATGGTCTGCTCTTCAGGCTCATGAATGTCACATTTGATCATGAGTTTCTCAAACTCACGAGTATATTCTTCAACACTCATCTTGCCTTGATTCAAATGATGAAAGAGCATGTATTGATCTTGGACATACGTAGAAGGCAAAAACCGTGCCTTCATCTTGGCTTTCATTTTGTCCCAAGTAGCAATCTTGCTCTTCCTTTCTCTAGTTCTCTTAGCAGTAAGGTTTGTCCACCATAAGGAGGCATATTTCCTTAATCTAAGAGCAACTATTTTGACTTTCTTATCTTCTGGAATCTCCTTGAATTCAAAAATACGCTCCACCGTTTGTAACCATTCAATGAACTCATCAGGATCTAACTTACCCTCGAACTCAGGAATATCAACCTTGATCTCATTAGAGTTGAAAGTAGGTCGCGCTCTTCTTTGCATTCTTTCAAATGGTACTTCTTCTTCAGAGAACGCATTGCTAGCTTCCTCTTCATAGCCATAGTCTGTTCCAATCCGAATGCTTGGTGATTCTTGAAGTTTCTGCTTTTGTTTCATATGGTTTCCAAGCTGTTTCCTCAAGTACTCATTTTGTGCTTTGAGTTCTCGATTACTCACACTCATTTCTTGCATTTGCTTAGAAAGAACTTCAAGCCTTTTCTTCCACAGACATGCTAGTACTCATTGTGATCGCAGGAATGAACGGTTTGTGTTTGATTGTGTTTGAAATGATTTCAGAGATAAGCTGGGAATGACGTGGGGTTCAGGCCAAGTTCTGAACTTGCTCTGATACCAAAAATGATGTAAGTCCAAGTGAAGGATAGCAACCCAAGTTAACTCACGTCAAAGGAGGCTAGAAAACAAGCAAACTCTTGCGGCCAGGGGTGGCACGGTCGTGCTCAAGGGCACGGGGTGACCGTGCCAACTCACTGCCTAGCTTGCCTAGGTAAGTCCCTTTCCACGGTTTGAGGTAGCTTTGAAGTTTGTTGGAAGTTCGATGCAATCAGCTATGTCAAGGCTTGATTTTGTGTGGATAAGAGGAATCAAAGGAGTAAGGAAGTGAGGGAAGTAAAGGAGGATAAAAAGACACTAAGAAGAACAAAGGTAATTCATGGTTTGAGAGGAGTGAAACCAAGACCTAGTTTGTGAACTTCAAGAGTGTTTAATGAAACTTGGATAGTTCTAAGCTAGATGATTAGATAAGATACACCACTAATCATTTAGCTTAGGGCCCTCAATCTTGGATTAGGATAAGATTCACCACCTAACCAAAGATTGAGACTCACTTGGTCACCACCTTAATCGGCCACAATTAAGGATAAGCAAGTTAAGTGTTTAGGAAATCACAAGACACAAAGTCTTTTCTCTCTACTGAAAATTCAACTCTATTCCTTCAAAATGAACATACAAGGCTTTATATGGCCTTGAGAGTACACAAATGAGCTTTCCTTCCAAGGGAGGAAAGTCATTAAACTTGCTAATCACTTCCTAACACACGGTTTACTCTAATACAAACCAAAAGCTGAAAGTTTATTTTACAAAGCACTTAAGTTATCTTCCTAAGCCTTTCCTATGCATTAAGGAATGTAGATGACTCAATTTCCCAGCTAGGAAGGTAAGAGTGCACGGCTAGCCACCTCAAAAAGACTGAAAAATGCATGTGTGCCATGTCATGCTTGAGTGGTCGAATGAGGGCTTGCAAAATGGTGATGTTTCACTTGCTCCACGTGTCTCTCTCTCAAGTAGCTGAGTGGTGCTTGATCAAGCAGCTCAAAATGACCTTCTTGGCAGCCTTCCACCTTAAGCAAACCCCTTGAAGGAGGAAAACCACCAAGCTAAGCAACCGGGTGTCAAGCAGCCGGTTTCTGCCTCCACTTGCAACGCATGTTTGACACCTCAAATGATGACTATTTGCTACGTTTCTTACATAGTTGGAAACCTCAAGATGTCTAGTTTACCCTCCATTTGGAATCGTAGCATTTGGACGTCATTTGCCCCCTGAACAAACCAGAAAACCAAAACCGTGCATTTTACAGTGCAATCCAGATAGGTTCAAGAGATGAACTGTTTTAAGTAACCAAATGAATTCTAAATGATATGAAACCAATTGGACTTAAAAGTTAACATCCTGAACTTGATAATCATCCAAAAAACGGACACCAAAATATGCTTTAGGCCGATGTAATAAGATAGCAAAAACCGGGTAAAAATCTGGATGAGAACCCGGGTGTATCACCTTGTGTGTTTGCCATCAAGTGACTCATGGCCGTGACTTTGGAGTTGATTTCTTGATTATTTTGGACCAATGAAACATTATTAGACTTTGAGGATGGACCTCCATCAGCTTCGCTAAGAACATTTCTAAGGGACAAGACAAATTCACATCTCGGAGTCGGAAGTGTTTATTTATTGGCTATCCCTTTGGAAAGAAAGGGTGGAGGTTGTATGACATAGAAAACCACATTTTCTTTGATAGCAGAGACGTTGTTTTCTTCGAAAATCACTTTTCTTTTGCCAGCAACATAGCCCCGGTAGAGCAAATGATTTAGCCAACGCCACCCTGGGCTGAGGAAGATGTTATCCTGCCTTCTAGCCCACCAAGAGAGAATGGGCTGCCTGGGATCATTAAGAGTCTGGCCGCATGAGGGTGTGAGGAGCACGAGCCTGGGTAGGGGTAGACTACTGGGCTTAAACAGCAAGAGGCATCTGGGTCCAGGGGGAGTGTAGATCACGGGTCCAGGGGGAGTGTAGATCACGGGCCTCAGCAATATGAGCTTACTGGGCCTGGACTGCCAACTACGCCTGGATCCCGTGAGCAAGAATACAGCACCCAGAATATTCTTGGGCCCGAAACTAAACCAAGGCCTGATAAGCGACCTAGGAGACCGCCTGCTCATTTGGATGATTATATTTGTTACAGTGCTCAGATCAAAAAACCCCGTCTCCACTGCACACTCATATCAAAAGGAACCTTCAGGTATGCACCATCCTTTGCATAAATACGTCACTTGTACTAATTTTTCGCGTTCCCATTAAAAATTCTTAGCAGCTATTATGAAGGTTCGTGAACCACAGTTTATCATGAAGTTGTACAGTAAGATCAATGACGGGAAGCGATGAATGAAGAGCTTTCGGCTCTAGACAAGAATGATACTTGGGATGTAGTGGATCTTCCCATTGGAAAGAAGCCCATTGGTTCTAAGTGGGTTTATCGTGTGAAGTGTAATTTTGATGGGACTATTCAATGCTACAAGGCTCGTCTAGTCATTCGGGGAGATCACCAAATAGAGGGTATTGATTACAATGAAACCTTTGGCCCGGTAGCTAAATTGACTAGTGTACGATGCTTTCTTTCAGTAGCTATTGCAAAAGGATGGGAGTTACATCAGCTGGATGTTAACAATGCATTCTTACATGGAGATTTGAATGAAGACGTATACATGAAACTGCCACCTGGATATACAGCCTCTTGTCCAACCAAGGTTTGTAAGTTAAAGAAGTCGTTGTATGGGTTGTGACAGGCACCCCGCCAACGGTTTGCTAAGTTATCTTCTAAGCTTTGTGAGTACGGGTTCACTAAGTCCTATGCAGATTATTCCTTGTTTACCTATCGACAGGGTGATGTTTTCATAGCTCTTCTTATTTATGTGGATGATATCGTTCTCGCCAGTAATAATTCCCAAGCATGTCAAAAATTCAAAGCCTATCTGAATGATTGTTTCAGTATCAAGGATCTAGGTACTTTGAAATAATTCCTTGGCACTGAGGTGGCTAGAGGACCTCAGGGCTTGTTCTTATGCCAGCGGAAGTATACATTGGAAATTATTAATGAGTGTCGTTTCCTTGGCGCAAACCTGTTGAGTCTTTTATGGAGCAAAATCATAAACTTGCTCTTGCAAAAGGGAAATTGTTAGATGATCCCTCTCGTTATCATCGACTTGTGGGACGGTTGATTTACTTAACTATAACCTGACCTAACCTCACACATGCAGTCGACATATTATCACAGTTTATGCAAGAACCAAGGGAAGAACACATGGAGGTCGTACGTTGGGTAGTGCGCTACCTTAAGGGTACTGCCGGGCAAGGAATTTTGCTACGCCAGGATTGTAACCTGCAACTTACACGATTCTGTGATGCAGACTAGGGTGCTTGCCCTCTTCTATGTAAATCTCTAACAGGGTATTTTATGATGCTTGGAGGTTCTCCTATCTCTTGGAAAACCAAGAAACAATCTACAGTATCCCGCTCTTCTGCTGAAGCGGAATATCGATCCATGGCTACCGCTACTAGTGAGTTAGTGTGGTTGAGGACTTTTCTAGTTGCATTAGGCATTTTTTTCACCAAGCCTATGCGTTTATTTTGTGATAGTCAAGCAGCTCTGCATATCGCTTACAATCCAGTTTATCATGAACGCACCAAGTATATTGAGATAGACTGTTACTTTGTTCGTGAAAAGATTGAAGCCGGCCTACTTGCCTTCTTGAAGATTCATACTAAGGACCAACCAGCAGATTTTACCAAGGCTCTTGGTCGGGATCAATTCATGTTTTTACGGTCCACGTTGGGCATTCTAGATCCTCATGCTCCAACTTGAGGGGGAGTGTTAACAATGGATTTTGTTATGGTAAATTAATTGTACCTCTATTATGTTTAGGAAAGCCGATTATATTTCCCTCATAATTAGGAAACTTAGATGGCTTAGAATTAGGAGATTATGTCAATTGGGAAAATTGTTTTCTTCTGGGACTCCAAGTCGGACGTGGAAAGCCAATTACCAACCCAGGCAAGCATATGTATATAAACAGACTATGTGATTGATGAATACAAGAGATCTTCTTTACTTATTTACATCAATACTCTTAACACAAACCCTAGCTTCTCAAACCCTCATCTCGCTCCCTCGCTCTCTCGCTCATTCTCTCTCTCTATTCTCGATGGTTAAGCACAAGATGGCCGATAGGGTGCGCGGCGGCTAACCAGTCACTGGCGTGGGGATGACGCACCATCGTCCCTTTTCTCTTTCTTCCTTTTTCTCCGGCTTGGGGGTCGCTAGAAAGCAGAAGCAAGGGCTTCTGTTCTTTCCTTTGGGCTAACCTCCCAAGTCCTCACCCCCCCTTTTTGTTTTTCTCTTTTTTTGTTTTAGTTGTTTTCTAGTTGAACCAAGTTTCGGTCTACTAATCTAACCTCGATCACTCTCGACCTCAATTATCCTAATCCAATTGCCAATCTTGGGTAATTAAGCACCGACCTAATTTTAACGAACTCACTAATTTCACGTAACTATGTAATAAATTGGGAAAAGTTAATAAGATTACAACGTATAAATGTCACACAAAAATAGTATGCAAAAAAAAGTCTAATAGGGCCAATTAAATAGAGTACAGTTAACGAAAACATTAATCTCAATTAAATGGAGTACAATTAATGAAAATATTAATCTAAACAGTTAGCCCTGGATTAAGAATCCCGGCTATTACATCCTCCGCCCTTAAAGGAATTTTGTCCTCAAAATTCTAAGGTTTGCTGTTCAGTCATTCACAACATGCGCGTACACATGGTAGAATCTATAAAATTCATGATAGAATCAAAATTCTTGCTTACAATTTAATTGTATCTTTTAAATTAAAAAAAAAGCCTTATGGTATCCAGTCTCTTCCTCGCCAATCCTCTTCGAGTGTCTACTCACTCTAGTTAGGCACCAAGGCCAATCGCATCGAAGAGAGGCAAATGAGTTGGCATAAAAACTATATTAAGCTTATTTTAAAACAAACAAAGACCCTCAATTATGTAAACACTGTCCACATAGTGAACAACAACTCTATGTATATGCATCGGTATGAATCGGCATCTAAAGGTATGACAATTGGACCATAACATATCAAGGTCATATGCAGGTAGTTTCATCTAAAACACGAATTCAAATCACTTTAATAGAATCGAGACGGTTAACCTTGAGACTCCTATAGCATAGAAGAGCAATAAGGGCATCACATAACATCATTTATTATCACCTTAGTGCAATGATATTGCATGGAATCAACAACTCAACATTCTCAAGCCCAAGAATCATAAGCAACATAAATCAGTCTAACACGTATATAGCAAGAAACTTACAAGAGGATAACATATGCAACAACTAATTGTCACGCAAGGAAACAACTTAGAAAAGTTACATAACAAGAATGTAGGTCGATGCGCAGTAATAAGCCTGTACACAAGCTACTTAACAAAGGCAAGAAAATTGATTTCTTGCTTAGGATATGTTTGGGAAAATCTATCTGGCTATCAATACCTTAATATAGGTTAACTACCATTTCATAAGAGCCTAACTACCAAGGTAAGGTGCTTTCGCATCGGCATTGTCTCTAGGAGGCTTATGGTTTTCATATGGAGATAGAGAAGTGTTCCTTTGGTGAAGATAGGTCTGATATCGAGTTCAATGTGATTATAGTCTAGCGGTCATAATGTTTGTCTTAGAGTCTCTGTTTAGAACTGATTATTTCCTAATCATGGAAATATGCAAATAGAGTGCTATGCTCATAGGCTTAAATCTAGGCCTCTTTTTATCCCAAGTAGATTATCCAATGAACATAACCTAACAAAATAGGTCACATCATATCTTACACTTCAATTAACTATATTAGCAATCATATTCCATAGATCAATTGCCGATATGGCTTCATTATCCAAGAGCACACCAAGCACTTTTGTATTTTACTCGAAATGCTTACAAGCAAGTACATAGATATGTAAATGGTAATCCTTGGTTCAAAAATAGTAGTGGTAATATGCAAAGTGATAGCACAACATCCTAATCACAAGGCACTCAAAGTTGAGGTAAAGTGATGTATAATGACCATAATATAGTAAAATAGTAGTGATAACAAGCATAATGGCTGGCATAGTACCACTCTAGAGTTTCCTAGGAAACTACCATAGGGCACATGACACTTATAGCTCAAAACATGGTACAAGATAACTTAGTTATATTATGCCAAGACGTTTAGTTGTGTTATACTAAGAATTATTATACACACACTCATTCATGAGCATTCAAGTTAAGAAGTCAACTATAAGCATCTGTGCACTAGCATGTCATTCAATCAAGCACAAAATACATAGGAAAGGGTATACGAATGCAAAATCCTATGGTTGTCATATCATGTATTAAATACGTGCATATACAGTTATTCAAGCTATCATAAGTGATCAAAGAATTCATGGAGTGTAGTTAATGACTCAAAGATAATTCTACGCAAAAAATTACATAAGTTAAATCATTTGGCTTCAACCACATGCTTAACCAAACTGAAGCCAAGTAAACACCAAGAAGTGCATGCACTATACAAGACACTTATAAAATATATAAATGACCCTGTATACTAATCTAAGCAATTATATAAGCTTCCAGGGTCTTTACATTGTGCATAATGCCATGGTTATGCTTTAAAACACATAGGTTCGCAATAGTGCGCTACAGAAGGTCATCTAGATGAGTATACATGATTGTAACCCTCATTTGCAACCCAGGATCGAACGTATGCCTTGAGGCTTGCGCAAAATCATTAGAAGTTGGCCATCGATCAACTAACAAAGGGTAAGAACAATGGCACTAATGTTCTTATGGATATACATTAAGGCTTTATGACACATTTGTCTCATAAGGTAATTGTACAAGTTTGAGGAACTCGTAGTACGGAAGGGAAGGGTCTACCTTCTACTATAGGGAATTCTGGCTTATGCACTTGGTGTTAATACTTAAGACGATGTTGGAAAGGTATGGATCATTGCCTCAAGAGTTAGCAAGGTGATGCATGTAGTATAACAATTCCAAAGTCTGTCAGGTTCTCCCTTTTATCTCCGCTCTAGGTGTGTTAGGTTGATATAGCTAGGACACTATCAATCCTATAATAAGAATAGTGTTCCATACCACGATAAGCATAACACCTAGCTAACTCTTGAAAAATAGTAATTACATGTTTGGAAGCAAGGAAGACTCTCTATGTAAATAACAATCCAGATTAAGGCCATATCTAAGTATCAATGGTAAGTATACAGAAGGCCGGGAATAATAGTTAGGCCACAATCAATAAGATCCTATGACAACTATGCATATTGACATGCATGTACATGAAGATCTCCTGTAGTTCCCTTAACAATTGAGAATTTATGAAAACGTAGCACCCTCTAAAAGAACTTTCAGTTATAAAAAGCAGTCTTTACTCACTTACCAACAACTTGTCAATAACACATCAAGCAACGTATGCATCTTGGCATGTAGGCATTCAAAACATCTGGTCACACATAGAAATTTATGCTCATAGAAACTTATGCTCTCAGAATAAGGCTCGAGCAGTATTGAAAAGCGAATGCAAGTTTTCAGATGCAATACTAAGACCTAATTGGATAATTAGAAAGGTCTTTTAAATGTCAAAGAAAAACCTTAACTCACTCAAAAGGAAAATAGTTTTACTGCTTCTGAACCTCTCTCTATCAACCATTGAGTACGTTTGCTTACCTTATTATGGGGCCGAAGAAGCAAATCATACATTAGGAGCAAAGGATGAGCTTCGATAGGTATTTTTTTATGTCAAAATTCTCAACTTGAACCTAACCCAAATAATGAAATGGGTTAAATGTGTCAACCCATTTAATTAAACGGGTTGAAAATCTTTACCGAAACCCACTTAATTTCATGTTCGGCTCAGGTTGGTAATCATGTCGGGTTAACTTTTCGAATAGTCAGCCATCTTTTAGCTAGAGTTGTTTTTTTTTTTTTTTGGGGGGGATGTAAACCCCAGTACTGTGGATGTGTGCTCCCTTGAGTTGTACTTTTCATTTCTTTCATATTATTGAACTTTATTATTTGGTGTACACCGGACATTGGGCCCATAGAGCTGTGGTCTCCGGCATGTAGTCGTTGAGCTTGTGAATGTGCCTTTATGCTTTTGTTCATTGCAGGGACCTAATATAAGGCTTTAACCCTGGGATATGGTTAATGTTTAGGCAGAACTCTGTCCATTTCGCTCTAGAATTTAAGAAGTTACTAACACTTCTAGCCCTAGGGTTAGGGGTATTACACGGGCGATTGATTGGGGCATACTTTGACATTTCTCACACCATTAGGCAAATTGAAACTAGTTGACATCCATGGTCGTCTAGTATTAGCCCTACTATTGTACTTTCTTATGTAAGAGATGTCCATCCATTGGATTCCGCAGTCACCCCATGGACTTTCTCCATAAGGAGCCTTCCTTTCTCAGCTTTTACATATAACAGGTTAGTCCCATGAGGAGCCTTTCCTTCTCTATCAATTGTGTGGCTAATCAATGCTATGCTTCTTCAATATATTAACATACAAGGCGCATGCTTCTACATTTTCCTGCTCTGCCTCTAACTAATATGCTGGTTCGGCTCTCCTATCAACGGTGATAGTCATTTCATACTCTTGATACCTTCTTTAGAAGTGTGTTAGAGTAAGGTACTGCATAGTTTAACTAGAATGTTTTAGCGATGATTGGAGCAAAGTTTTGCTACTGGAAAATGATTTTTGGGAAGAGAAAGAAAGAAAGTGCCTAAGGAGAAAGAGAAAGCTTTCTCTGAGGTGGTGAATGATGGAAACAAAATTATGTCAATTTTCCTATAGGTGCGAGATGGTCGTGAACAAAAGGAGAGACTTCCTTTTTGTAGTAGAGGGAATAGACTAGGCTAAGACATGAATGAAAACATTTTGGTTAGTAAAAATCAAATAAAAATCAAAATGATTTCAAAATTAATTTGTTTATTAATTAAAATCAATTTTATCCCATTATAGTAGAGGGAATAGACGAGGACAATGGCCAGCTTAGTGGTAAGCTAACAGGCCTAGGGAAAACTGCTAGCTCATTCAGCCAGTGAGTGCACCAAAGTCAAATTGTTCAGGCCATAACATTCTCGTCCGATGTCTAATTAATGCAATTCTTATTTTGTTAGAAAGCAGGTTTAGTTTAGTTTCTATTTTACAATGGGTGAAATATGATTAGTTTTGTATAAGCACAAAAAGCGTTATGAGCCAAATAACAAAGTAGTGTCAGGTTTTATGCACGTCTTGCTATCCGGTTCATGACTTTTCTATTGGTTACAGGAATTTAGCTTTTGATATATCACCGGAAAAATTATTCAATGATGAATAAATTCATGAAGACTATAGTATGCCTTAGATCTTGTCTAAGACTGAAAGTAAAGTGCAAATTATTAGGAAATGCTATCGGTCTGATTATAGGCCTAGCGCAGTGCAAATTATGAGAAAATGCTATCAACATGATTATAGGTCCAGCGATAACCACTAAGGCTCTCAAACTTGTCTCTGAGCCTCAATGGCACTGGTGATCATGTCGTCACCTCTCACTTTCGATTATACATATTTTGATGTTCTATGATTAAATGGATTTTTTTTGGAGTAGATGAGTGTGAGGCAATGCGCCTACTATGCCATGCTCTAGGTCATAGGTTGAAGATCACATACTAACAAATTACTCTAAAATTAAGGGTTTTGCATGTTTTGAAATGATTTTGCATCTTTTTTGGTTTTTAGTTATTTCTAAAGTATTGAAAAATTTTGGCCATCATGAAAGTTTTTTTTTTAATATAAAGACTTGTTCTTAGGAATTCAAGTATAATGTAGCTTTACCCTCAGTGGGTTAGGTTATTGTCATCAGTAGACAACAATGCATAAAACATAGAAGTATACAATCTCTCTAAAATCCTAAGGGCACCAATTTGGTGCTTACATCCACAAATTCACATGTATAAGTCAAAAAAAGTTGTCATAAACAAAAGTTAATGTTGGACTAGCTTTCACAAGTAGGCTGCTAGAAAATTAACTTATATGCATATCAAGCACATGTATAACATTAGTATTAGTAAGCAACATTGCAAAAGTGATTTATAAAGTGATATACCCTTTTCAAATGACAAAGGTGGATGTTGAGTTATCCATATAAACGCTGTTCACCATCGTTAATTTTTTTTCATAAGATTGAAACAGTATGTTGATGCCGATGTCATCAATCCATTCCATAATGTATCCAAGTAAAGTGGCTTTTGACAACACTGCAACAATAGTATTATGTTCATCATGATTGGCATTTCCTCCATACCTGGATCTGTAGTCTACGACCTTGTGACCATGTCGTCCACATTCATGGCGCCCTTTCCTAAATTTGTATTTTTGCACTTTTCTTAGTAATTTAAAGTCAGTTCTGTAATTTTTCTTTCCCTTGACCTTAAACCTGTTAAAATTGTAATATGCAAACTCCACAGGCTTAGTTCTAAAAAAACCATAATTATAATAAGTTTCATTTATGTCCTAGTCTATTTATTCCTTAACTTTTGGGTGTTCAATAAGTACTTCTAGAGTCTAATGTTTCTTTTCCATGCATGAGTAAATTTTGCTATTCTTTCTAGTGATGTGGTAGTTTCTCAATCAAAACAATAGCCAAAGTCATATCACATAGTTTTAGTCCTTTAACTAGAATAGTAGAATAAATCTTTTGATATTCTTGCGAATAATAAGCTTATCTTCTTCAAACATAAAAATTAGCATCGATCTATTGCACAACATTTAGACCTAGCATCATCACTAGCATATTTTTAGTTATGGTCGCCCCAGATATCCTTATCTTTTTTAAATTTCATATAAATTTGAAGTACAAAATTAGACATGTGAATCAACAACATGACTTATCAAATTTTATCACATTAAGCAAATTTCAGTCCATTTTTAGCTTTAGTAGTTTCATCATTAGGAATAACTTAACATTGTAAGACATATGTTATCTCAATTTGCCCAAGATAGTACTTCATCCTAATAGCACAAAAATTTATAATTTTTACCGTCAAGATGTTCTATTTTAGACATATTAAAAATTATATTTATAGAAGCCAAAGTTATGTATAATTGAAATCACTCCTAGGTCGTTAGAAAAATCATAAAAGGTGGTGTCATATCTAATTACAACTACGAAATATATTTTACCATAAGGTTAGATGAACCACTAGGCTCAAAATAAATCATCAGGTCTTGAAGCTTCATGATGGGCCTTTATTCTATTCTACAAAAATCAGAGCTGGATGGTAGGGGCTGGCGCTGATGACCATTGCGGGCTAAGATTTTCCTTTTTTCTATCCTTTACGTTTGATTTGCTTTTTGTATTTCTAGTTTCAAAATAGCATTGTTAAGTGCACATTTTATTGGAATTAATGAGAAATGTTATTCATTCAATTGTTTTCACTGCTCGTAATTTACAGTCATATGTTTTTCAACTTCCTATTTCTTTCACCCAATTAGAACTTTGTTCATAGAATTCTAACTTAAGGGTTTTATAAATAATGCACTATGAATTTGACTTTCACAACCCAAACCAGTCATTTCCCCCTCTCCCTTAATTTTGGAGAAGTTCTATGCTTTGATAATGAATTTGAACAATTTCCAATCGTAATTTCTCTAAGCTCTCATCCTCTTCCATTCTTTGTCACGTGGATTTTGTTTTTTCCAAAACAATTAAGTTAAGAGAATTAATCAGGTATAAAAATAAAGAACTTATGCAGAATTTTGAGGCTGCAATGTGGTTATGCTTTGTGCATGCTACTTATTAGTGCTTTGGCACTAGCAAAACTACAGGTATGCACTAGGAGTAGCAATGAGGTAAGTTTAGCTGTACGCTCACCCGTGCCCGTTTTCTAAATTAATACCTATATCCATACCCATACCAATAGGGCATTGCAAAGCTGCACTTATATCCATAGCCGTTGCGTACAATGGGTGTATGGGTTTTATTGAGTGTACATATGGACCAAAAAGAATTGAACTCATTTTGTACCCATATTCAACATCAAATATCGAATATATCACATCAACATCAAACATCCAACAACATATCATATCGCACCAAATAAAACTAAAAGTTTTCAAATCTAAGCAATAAATTAACACTTGACATTGACAGCTTCCAACAGAATGTCCCGCTAGAGTCTTGAATAAAATAAAACTCAAAGCAATAAGCAAAAAATTACGTATAGGGCTTATACCGGGCATACATGGGGAAAGTATAGGCTGAGATGGATATTGATAAAATGGATATAAGGTAGGTATGCGGTAGGTGGGACCTACACTCATACCCATACACATACCTGTTTTAGCAGTATCTGCCCTGTACCCATTTTTCCCATTTACAATACCATACCCATATCGATTTTGATGGGTTTGTAGGTTTTAAGTGGGCACATATCTTTTTGTCGGCCCTACTTGGCACTTTATGGAATGGATAGTGTGCAAAATTGATGCAGACCATCTTGTTAAAGGCCCTTCAACAAGCCTGTGGCAGAGTACAAGTGCTATTGAAGTTTCGGAGCTTAATGCCATAACCAGAAGTTTCCTAAATTAGCCCTAAGAACTCTTGATTTGCTCATCCAAAATTAAAGCCAACTTTGTCTATCTAGTAGAGCAGGTTCTAGAGGAAGGGGTTTCATACCACTCACTCCCTTTTAGTTTAAGGAGTCTTCTGTCTAATGAAACCAATTTTCAAGACCTTTAGGGTCATTTAGTGGGTCAAATAGTAAGAACTTACAAACATTATAGATTCCTCCTCAATCCACCTTTAAACAATTTCAAGAAGATTTATGGTCAACAAGTTGGCACCATCCTTTGTGCAACTTCAGGGCATGAGAATATATCTAAATAGTTATCAAAGGATATTCCTCAAGTTGAGCTAAAGGACCCCTTAGAGCTGCTTTTAGCCGGCCAAAGAAGAAACAAAAATATCCTTTTTCCCTGTTGTTCTTTAGCCATTTTCAGTTTGTTTTTGGAGAAAATGAGTAGTGTAACTTGCCTAAGATTGCTAGAAATGGCACTAAGAAGATGTATTGTAATTCTTACACCTTACTTACTAGTATATTTATCTAAATGAAGAGCCAAAGCTAGATTTGGTGTTTTAAATTTGCTTTTGTTTTTGCTGTCTTATTAGCCACTTACATGAATAAGCCATTAGGAATGGATGTCGGAGGCACTAAAAAAGCCCTCCCACCATCAGATGTCAACTAGATGAGTTTTATGAATGAGAAACCTATGTTAGTCTTAAATTGAAATCCTAGTGTTGTATATTTTGCTTAGTGTCTTAAGTGTTTAATCTATGTCTATTTATCTCATTTACGGGTGATTTTTATAACCTAAATTATCTTCAGCTTAGGCTCATTAAGGAGGTTAGTCAATCATTTCATTATCAAACTTATTGTTTGCTTAATGGACTTTTGTGTATCATATTTCACTCACAATGGCCTTCGAGAGTACTTTCCCATAGGTGATTAGGTTTTATTAGGCATTTTTAACCTCTTTAAGAACCTTGACCTCTAAAATGATGTCCCTTTCATCTCCTTCATTCGTACCTTTCCTAGGATTACACTACATGAGCTTCAATTAGTTGATTCCAATCTACTATCAAAATTACTCACGCTCATCCTAACTCGGCCCTGAGGTGGTATTTGTGATCCTTTTAAATATGACGGATGCTTTAGGTCTATTAGCTACTTCTCGTAAGCATGGAGAGCTAGAAAACTCTAAAAACGATAAAACCACATTATTTTCACTAAGGTTGTGTTGCTTAGAGACAGTTCAAAGGGCTTTAGACAACACTGTAAGTTCTTCCACATTCTTGAGATTGGTTGTCATCATAAGGTTAATTGATGGATTCTAAGTTGAGGGATAAGTCCAGTCATCCCTCATTTGTCTCTATACTAAGTTGATCCAAGGTTTTTTCCTCAACTTCCTCCATTTGAAACTAAGGTTACAGTCCTTGGAGACTATTCCTTTTAGGAGCTTCTAGCTAGCTACCCTGGGAAGAATGTTTCTATTGCTGGCAGCTACAAAGGAGGAAGGTCTCCTAAAGAGCTAGAATAATAAGATCATTTAAAGTGCAACGTTGGGATTGCTCACCTACAGGAGAACATTTCGTAGCTGGAGGTTAAGCCCAAGTTATCATTTAACTAGGCTCAACAAAGAATCCTAACCCTTGAAAAAGGGCTTAAGGGAAGAATGATTCTCTGGAGAAAACTATTGATGCTACTGTTTCAAAGAACCAACTTATCTACCTTCCTAAAGCATGCTAGGGGGGAAATTAGTGCAATGATCAAGAATTACAATAGGAGATGGATTAAATGGTTCCTTTCTTTTTTCTATTACACTATCTTTTTATGAATGTGTGTTACAAATTTATATATGGCCTTTAAATTAAGTTTCAAGAATCTTGTGTCTAGTGTTTTAGGTAGCTGTATTTCCCATATTCTGCTACAATAAAACTTGACACATATTTCTCACTCTATCTCATCCTTAGGTCAAAACATGATATATTAAGAATGTTGTGGCACTTTTTTTTTTTTGTAATTGGATTTTGAAGTGTTATAATCTTTTCACTATGAGTACAAAATCTTCAGATCCCCTAACCTTACTAAGGCCTCTTACTGGTAGTAGCTTAACCTTTGGTAACTAGCTTCAGTGTTGTCTTAATCTTGTCATGTCTTTGCTTTGAATTTCTTTCCATCCCCTTTTGCAAATAGGCATCCTATTTAGGTTCTTCCATAAAAGGGACTTCTGGTAGCCAAACCCCTTCTTTAAGAATGAGGTTCTTAGGTCTTTGAATAGATTTCTTTATGGTGTACAAATCACCTACCCTCTGTTCTTGCAAGAGTTTCTAAGAAGGGAATGTTTCCTTATAGGCTTCAAAGCTCTAGATGCAAGCACATGACATAGCCTGACATTCTTCGGCTGCTTCTGAATTCTGACCATGAAATATTCATTAGACTCAAAATGCATCTCTAGGGCATAAATTGATAATGTGGCCTTCAATGATTTTCAGTGATGATCTATGTATGATAATATTACATAAAGATGATGCATCCACCACCATAAAGTTTATGACTAACGGGCACTTAGGTCATTTTCCTTCACCTTGAATGTAATTTGGCCACACCTCTGAAAAACACAAGATATTAGTGAATCCTGTAAAGGGATATGGTGCTGGAGTAATATCCTTATCTAGCAACCTTAATCTAACAAGTTGAACATGATGTCCACAACGCTATCTATCTCATTGGCCTCCGACAGAGATAAAAGCTTGCCAAATATAGTTTCATCATAGGTAGGTCTTCGTCTTGACTAGGTAAGGATTTGACTTGTGCTGGTGCATCCCCTATCCCTAGGATTAATTTTCCCTAGGTTATTTAAGGCTCCCTTAGAATTTGCTCGAACTATCATTGATGGTTAGATATCATGATATTGTATACCCCCCAGAGCTAATGTAGTGGCAGTGTCTTCTCTTGTGTTCTTTTCACCATGAACCTTCCTATTTTTGTAAGGTCTGTCCCTAGATAGGCATCTAGGCACCCTCTTTTAGCCAAATCCCAAAGTGCTCTATCCAAGTCCTGACAATCCTTTATAATGCCCATGACCTCTTTGAAAGTCACATTACTTATCTTTGTCCTTCAATTTGGATTTTAATTTCATTGATGTTGGTTTGTGCAATGGAAATGTGCTCTTACTGTACATTAGAATCTCTCTCTCTTTAAAACTCTGAGAATGATACTTGGACTTGTCCTCTACTGGCTTTTATTCCTTGTTCTTTTCGTAACTCCTATTCCTCTTGTTAGGGTTTCCCCTCTCTTCTGTTACCGATGTCTCAGTAGGATTATGTGTCACCTTAGATTCAAGCCTCTTCTACCATGGGTGTCTTCTTTTAGGGTCATCTTCATCACCTAAGTGCAGCTTCTGAACAAGTTGATCATGGGGAGTCCTTTGCAGTCCTTGACTTATCTTCTCTAGATGAGGGAAGAGGAGCTGAATTTTAGCTCTCTTTCTGAGTTTATATATTCTTTCGCAATGCTTAGAGGGCAACCACAATGGATGGCTCACCTCAGTACATAGCAATTGAGCATCTAACTTCTAAAATTGTTCTTAATATTCTAGCACTGGTACTTCCCATGGGGAAAGTATGGCCAAGGATCACTCAGGGGTTGTGCTCTCTGAGGCATCCTCAATGACATGACTCTAGCTTTGCAACAAGTCTTTTGAGGTGGGTTAAATTCCTACCTTTCTTCTTCCCTCATAATTTATCTTTGAAAGGATACTTTTTCAAATCCCAACAAAAGATGCCAAATGGTTCAGCCCAGAAATTAAAGGATGCTTTCTCGGCCTGTGAGTCAGAGGGCCTATTGAAGGGGAGATACCAGTTAAGAGAGCTTGCAAAAAACTCAATAAGGAGAAGAGTGGTTTATCCCCACAAAAAGCCTTCGACACTCAGGTAAGAAGGGGAACTATAAGTAGAAGTCTAGTAGAGAAGAGCTAATGTTTAGTCTTCTTTCTCACCGTTAATCTTTGGCCTATCATTGCTTGTAAAGACCTAAGAGGAAATCTTTTAAGGATTTTGTATTAGGATTCCAGCCCCTATCATGTTAGATTTCTTTCCTACATACTTTTTCTATTACATATTTTGCATCTTATTAGAAGATTTAGTTAGGATTAACTTCACGTCGCCCTTTCCCCTTATACAAGATAGGTTAAGGTGATTGTGGCAACAATTAGGCCGTGTTCCCCTTAGGCTTCTCTATGAAACGCTCTTAAGGGCCAAAGGTGGAGCTTAATATTGCCATGATAGCATAGATAATTATGTTATGGTGATCTTACAAGTTACCAACAAAGATTTCAAATATACTAGATGCCATTATTTCCAAATTTTGTTTAAGCAATCATGGAAGATAATAGCTCAGTCTACTAGGTTCAAAAGGACGTTCTATAATTACTTAATGACAAGGGAGGATTCGACATTACATGCATTTTCTCATTTTGATGAGGCATTCCTTATGAGGATAAGTCTCATTAATTAAATAAGACATTTAAGTAAGAATTTAGATGGTTAGTTAAAAACAGTAAAGTGCAAGAATCTTCCTAGTTTTAGACCTTAAGTGGATTGTCCCAAGGAGCTCATCAAGTTAAGGATCATTTTGCTAGTATTCCTTAATAATTGAATTGCTCCCTAGTATGCCATCTTTTTACACATGAGTTTGTTGATCAAATCCTACCTATAGCTTACTGGCTAAATACAAAGCATGGTTCAATGATTTGAGAGGTTATAGGATTAGGCAACTCATTAACTAAAATTACTTACGCATGAATTATTAATAATAAAACTCTGCTAGTGTTGAATGCATGTTTGAGAAGAATGTAGAACTAGATGGAATTTCTTTGATTACAACTAAACAGAAACTTCTTTTTGAAGATTATTCATGATAGACCCCCTTTAAAAGAAATATGAGAATTTGGGGTTTGGGTCAGAATTTTTTATATTCATTTTGCACGTAATGGAGGAGACAAAAGAGCATCTCAAAAAAGTGCCCCTTTGTGGGACAAATTTAGTTTGCATCTTAGCTTTGAATTCATGTTGAGGTTGTCACCAACAGGGATTTCGTGGGTTGGTGTGTTTACTTGGTGTTGGACTGTGAAAGTGGGTGTTATCCCACATTGATAAAATAAAAGCATATGAAAGTGGATGTCATCTCACATTGATAAAATTAAAGGGTTTAAGCATATATATAAGCTCGTGAGTTACTCTACCGATTATCAATTGGTTTTGGGTTAGAACCTCATTTGAGCTTATATGCATCACTTTTTATTTATAGCCCAATTTATATAAAAGATTTAACATGGTACCACAATAGGTTTGCTCAATCTTGATTTGCCACCGTCCCTTTTTGATTAAAATTGTGTGTACATGTTAGGCCTTGTTAGTGGTCCACACATGAGGGAGTGTATTGGAGTATAAAACTAGGTGTTATCACACATCGATAAAATAAAAGAATATGAAAGTGGTGTCATCTCACATTGATAAAATTAAAGAGTTTGAACATGTATATAAGCTTGTGAATCACTCCACCTATTGTCAATTGGATTTGCGGTGGAACCTCATTTGAGCTTATATGCATGACTCTTTGTTTATAGCCCAATTTATATAAAAAAAAATTTAACACTTGGCAAAGTTGGATAACTAGGATAAGAGTTCTTTAAGATAATATATGCACTTTATGTGGACTGTCTTATACTAGAGGAATTAGTATTAATTTAAAGATACTTATTTGATGCATGGCCAGTTTGTATATGTTGCTGATGTGATGCATAAGTTTTATTATTAGACCTCATGTACTGCAAGAACTTGAAACATTACTATGTCACTAGTAAAGGAGGTCATAATTCCATAATGTAATGTTGATAACTCAAAGATGAAGTCCACCTCAACAAGTAACGGGGTTGCTTTCTTAGTTGAACACGAAAAAAAAGTAAACAAGAGCATTAGTTAAGTCGATCATTATTTACACATTGTAAATGGACTTGGAAAATTGACCTTTCATCTAAAACCCAATAGGATGACCCAACTATTCGACCTAAAATCAGAAATAAATATAACCAATTTGGACTTGTAACTTCGATTGAGCCTAATTCATAAACCATACGTGATTCAAAATATTCTTCAATGTTATTTTACTTTGCAAAAGAACTTTATTGAACCCAACATCAAATGACTTTCAGTTGACACAAGCGTGGCTCGAACAAGTAATGACCTGCGTATTATGCCATCTTTATTTTGGGTTAAAATATCTACAACCTGAACCCATCAAAAACCTAAGTTAAGCTCGCCTGAACAACTTGTTGGTCAAATCTAATCTTAAATAGTTTTTTATTGGCTAAATATGCATGGTATACCCATGACAAAAATAAATTATTTATGCTTAGTAAAACCTCAAAAATTTGAGCATTGTGCATACTTTTGGGGGCGGAGCTTGAAATGAAAAGAGCTTATAAGAAAAGAGAGCACTCAAGGAATCATTGAATATTATTGCAACATATTCTGAACATTGGCTCTGTTTGGTAAATAGCTGTTAGTTGTTAGCTATTAGTTGTTATCTTTTTGTTGTTTGAATTAGTTGTTTGAATTATCTGTTTGTAGAAAAATTATGTGCTAAAGTTAGTTGTTTCTAATAAAGATATCTGGTAAAATTCTATTTATATCCTTATATCTAAATTATTTCTTAATAGAACATAACTTTTTATTTATTGCCCAATTTCTTTTTAAAAAGAATTAAATTGGTATCATCGGTATAAATTAACTTCATTTGACATCACAAAAAAATAGAAAAAAAACCTCATTTATAAAACTTTGCTTTCTTATTAAATTTTACATATATAACTTGCTTTCCATCTATCTTATTTCTTTTCAATTTGTAGTTCTGTAAATGATGCTAATGTTTTATAACGTTATTTTGTTATTTTTTAAATTTTTTTGGTTTATAAATTGATGAAATTTATACAAATTTCTAATGACTTTATCTTCATTAGATTCAATTCATACAAAACATTGCATCAAATATTACTATTTTGCATCGATCCAAAGCTCATTGTTGAGGTAATTGGAAGGGAGATTGAATAATCTAAAGTATAAATATCATAATAATAGACATTCATAAAGGTGCATGGTGAGAGAACCAAATAAGCTTGATAAAATACGCTAGCAAAATTAGAAAATCTACACCAAAAGGTATACTAGTTGGCTAATATTATATAAACATGATGTAATTGCATGTAATATAATTTGTTTAAAATCTTGGGTAATTGTGTCATTTCTACAAAAAGCTCTTTTGAAAAGGCTAATGAAAACTTCCTTTTCAAAAAGAGTTGTTTGGGGCCAAATAGTTGTTTCAAACAATTGTTTAACAAACACCCACTTAGTTGTTTGAGTTTGTCAAAACAGCTAAAATGCCCCCAAACAGCTCTTTTTCCCCAAAAGATTGTTGTTACCAAAAACCCTCACTATTAAAAGGCTATAGGGATAACTTTGTTTATGTTGGGAGGGCAGTTATCTGACAAGTCGAGCCCTTCCTTGGCTGGGTCTCACATGTACGACCCCTTCTGTCTAATTGCCTTTGCATGATGATTAGTTAATCAATTGTTGGGATAAATAAGGAGTCTATCTTACCATTTCATGGACCAAAGCCCCTCTCTTTTTGGATTTAGCACAAAGTTGTAGTGCAGATAGTTTTTTTCCCACATTATACCATTTGGCCCACTAAATTCAGTCATAACTGGATCCAGAACTTTATGTGAGAAGAGTTTGGTGAAAGATCGTTAGGCATAACATCTAACTCCCCTCTCCTCAAGCTATCAAACCTAGCTATGTGGATCTAACGTACCAGTTTACAAGACTATATACCTGTTTAAATGTTTCATTTGGATCTAAAACCTCCTATTGTGATATTTTCAAGATAGGTTAACATCATAAGTAGAAGAAGATTGATTTAACGCTGCTCTGGTTGGCTGGCTGTCTTTTATTATGTTCACGAGGTCTTCAGCTTTAGCCTTTATATTAGCAAACTCACCTTATTTGCCCATTTTGAAAAATATAAAGTATGGAAATACCTTTTTGAAAACATTTTATGTAAGAAACAACTCCTTGGATCTTGTGAATTGACTGTTCTGCCACCAACAAGTGTAACAGGCGTCCTTATTAGGTTGCTATGAGCTTGTCATATGACATGGCATTTTTGCATGCATACAACATGTTCATTCAGGGTCCTTTAGTTGACATATTGGGAGTAACTCTTTAGTCTTCCTTTTGATAAACGACAATACATCTTTTTAGGTGATGCATTATGATCAAACAATACTTTGATAATAATTCAAGCATAGTTAAGCATGCCCAAATCAAAGTATTCCTATAATCAAACTGTAGCATTCAAGCATGACAATTATTGCTTTTCAACTTGGCATACTATCCACTACAGGCATTATCTAAAGCAAACCAAATAAATTGTATAGGTAATATCAATTGACCATGCCAAGCATTATCTTAAAGTATAAATGTGAGATTATGCAAATACCATTGTGGGATTTTGTAAATTCAATAGAATGCATGGCATTGTTTACAAAATATAGACCATAAAATGAAATTATCTTCACATAATAAACTATGTATGAACCAAATAAGAGAAATTATTTTCAAAATTTAAGGGTAGAGGTGGGATCAATGAGGTAGAGGTACCTGTAATGAGTGGGAGTAACACCTAGAGGCTTATAGGGTGATTTAGATAGACTAGACATAGTGGACTCCACTGGCCTGATGGCAGTTGAGCCACTAGTAGTTATGGAGTCCTCTACACCATCCACAACATTCTTCCTATCCTTGTTCTTCTATTTGGCCTCTCTTTATGTTAAGTAGTCTCTGCCTCTTCATCTCCTTGTGCAAGCTCTTCACTTGCAAGCTTGAGAACTTCTTTAAGAACATCCCCAAGGGGGCTACTAGATCCCTCTATTATCTTTCTTAACAACTTGGATATGATGCTTCTCTAAGGTTTCACTAGATTGTTTAGAGATTGAACACCCCAATAATTTCAGAGGAGAAGGCTTGAAGAATGTTAAGCCATTTTTTCAAAAATTTTCATTATAAAAGGCTATCCTGGTCACTTCTGGCATCAGTGTTCCCATTTTCAGAGCTTGTGAACTATGAGGGATCTACTTGATTTTCGTGCAGCTTATTCTATCTTCCTTAAACGCATCTAGGAGGATGTAAATTACCCTTTTTTTAAGTGAAAAGAGTCTATCATGGAATCGTGTAATTTATTTGTGGCTGCGTCGAGTTCTGGTAGTCAAAACAAGGCTTTCAATACAAACTGTAATCATATAGTGCAGTTTAATGTTTTTTTTTTTTTTTTGTTAATTTCACTTTCTCAAAGTGTAACATTTTGTGCCCAAGAATAGTTATGTACAAGCATAAGATGTTCTAGACACAATAATCCTTTCCTCAGTTGACTACATACTTGTGTGTTAGAGCATTCCTAGTGGTGAGCCAGTTTTTTGGCTTATCAGTGGGGGCCTACCTCGGCCACATCAGCTTGTGAACTAACTTTTTGAGTCACAATCCTTCCTCTCTCCAATACAAAGCTCACTACTTTGACTTATCAAATAAAATAATATCCATGGACCCACTCCATAACACACAATTTTATTTTTAGAATAAAAAAAGAAAAACTAATTAAAAATATTTAAAAAAACAAAAAGAAGCTCGCAAGTTGGTCACGGGCCACAAGGTTCCTCACAAGGCACAGGTGACGAGGCGTCCATTCGAGCAAATTGCTCGTCTCACCCGCTTTTCTCTCTCTTCCTTTTTCCTTGCGAGGCTAGTGTTGGAGAAGCTCCTATATGAATCATCCCCTGGTGATGACAATTACTACCTAATCCAGCAATGTTGAAGCGATACTTCACTTTGAGTTTTTAAATACTAGTTTATACAGACGTATTCCTCCGCTAGCTAAAAAGGTATTTTCTCATATAAACTGTAAGGGACTCCCAAAAATATTTTAAATAAATCCAAAAAGGTGGAAACCCAATTTTAAATGATCTTATAAGCATATGGGCTTAAACCTATGGCCAAAGGCAACACATAGTAGGAATAAGGCCAGTGGGACGCTTCACACTAATTAACTCTAATACAGTCCATTTGATCTTTGACATTAAATTATAAGTCTGGTAAAAAGTGTAACCGAGAGGCATAATCATGAATGCCCTTAAGGCCTAACGGTATGTTTTAAAGCCCTAGCAGCTCCCTCTAGGCTCATAATCGTACGAACAGCATTTTTTTTATGATTTGAACCTAGCTTTCAGCCCCAAACTAGGAGAATACTTAAGTCTACATCACTTGAATCCTCATTGAAATCTTTACAAATATATATTATAAGCTCAGTCCTGATATGCAACGAAAAACTTATGAGTTGGATAGTGACATGTGTAAAAACCTATGTTTCTTAAGTCTTAACACCCAAAACTCCTTCAAACTTCATTGAAAGCTCATGAAACTTCTTTGATTGAAAGCTATACTCAATAATCTTTCCAATAAGGAAAGAATCGTATCTATAGATAGGGGGCAAAATAGTTATGACCTAAACAATTTGATCCTGTCACACTAAATAGCCAGTGACATAATTTAGACCCTAACGGCTATAGCCCAAGTGACTCTACCGGACCTGTTACCTACCATTTGGCGTTCGTTGAGCTCAACTTCTTAGATTAATGCACGTCTTCATTGTTCACTCAATCAATTACCCTAATTTGCTGCTAATTTGGAATGATGCTGATTTTGGTTGATAAAATGATTTTGATTTTGATTTCATTTAATTGATTTGATCCTTTTCTTAGGGAGATCATTTCTTAGCCTAGTCATTTTCCTCTTCTATAAAAAGGGAGCCTGTCCTTAACATTGTCACAATATTTTAATTTTTATTTCATTTGATTGATGTGATCCTTTTCTTAGTGAGATCATTTCTTAGCTTAACTATTTTCATCTATTACTAAAGGGGAATCCTACCCCTATCATTTTCACAAAATTTTTTACACAGAGGGCACTCTACACTTTTCTGTTGTCATCATTTGCCGTCTACCTCTTTTCCTAGACAGTATCACTTTTTTCTTAGAGAAGCTCTTCTCAAATAACTTTCTAACAATGAAACTCTACCAAATTCTCTACTATGTTTTTTCTAACAATGAAACTCTGCTAATTATCTACTCTGTTACAAAAGGATGAAAATGAGAAGCTTTGAGAAAGGTTTAGCTCTTTGTATTTGAAACCAATTAGCTGGTCAACCAATTCAAGCCTATTAAGAGTTGTATGAACAAGCTACTAAGGTGGAGTAACTGAAGAGTGAAAGGAGGGCCTAAACTCAAGGAATCAGAAAAGGAGGCGGAATGACTACGGGTATCAAGTGAGAGTGTAGCATAGAAGAAACCTATTGTTGGCCCTGCTAAGAGTCGTCTAGTAGGCCCAACAAACCCTTATGGGAAGTGCAGCCAAACGAACTATACTACAACAGAGTGTTGTGTAGGTACTAACAAATGCATGTGGTGTAGAAGCCCTGATCACGTGATAGCTGCTTGCCCAAGAGGAAATAAGGCCATCAAAAAAGGAGTTACAAGGCCACTAGCACCACCATATCAAGGAACCCTACCCTCTAAACGTACAACAGTAGGCTGAGCTTATGTGATAAGCAATAAGGAAGCTACAGTTTCTAGCATGGTTGCCATTGGAACTCTCTTTTTAAATTCAAAGTTATTTTGTGTTGTGTTTGATTTGGATGGTAACCATTGGTTTATATCCACTCGAAGTGTATTGCAATCGAACTTGGAATAAAATAAAGTGTGGGCCAACTATAGAATTAGTTTACCAAATGGACAAGTGATAGAATGTCCCATTCTTTATAAGCATGTTCCTATTGTGATAGTTGAGCATGAGTTCCCTAGAAATGTGATCCAATTTGACATGTTGGAATTCGATGTAATCTCAGGGATGGATTGGTTAACTACTCAGGGGGCAAGCCTAGATTGTTAGGATCTTAAGGTCACTTCAAGGGACCAAGAGGGTCAAGAAATATGCTTTTACAGTGAAAAGAATGGGAAGAGTATCCTATAATCTCAATTATTAAGGCAAGTAAGTTATTAAGGTAGGGTTGCATAGGAGATTCATGTTATGCTACTAAAATTGAGGAGGGAATGATGAAAATAGAAAATATCCCTATGGTGTGTGAGTTTCCTAATGTCTTTCTGGATGAGCTACCTGGTTTACTTTCCTAAAGAGAGACTGACTTTGAGATTGAGCTAATTCCTAGTGCACAACCCATTTTGAAAGCTTTATACAGGATGACCCAATAGAGCTTAAAGAGTTGAAAACCCGACTAGAGGAATTACTGCAGAAAGGCTTTACCAGGCCAAGTATATCACCTCAGGGAGCCTCAGTTTTATTTATTAAGAAAAAGGATGAAACTTTGAGGTTGTGTATCGATTATAGGGAGTTAAACAAGATTACTATTAAGAACAAATATCCTTTGTCCTGGATAGATGACTTATTTGATAAATTATAAGGAGGTGGGCTATTTTCAAAGATTGATTTGAGATCTGGCTACCGCCTGCTTAGGATTAATTCAGAAGACATTCCCAAAACTACCTTTAGGGCTAAATATGGTCATTATGAGCTTACAATGATGCCTTTCAGGCTTACTAATGCTCCTACTGTAGCCATGGATCTTATGAGTAGAGTTTTTAGACCTTATTTAGAAAACTTTTTTGCTGGTATTCATAAATGACATTCTGTTGTACTCCAAGGGCAAGGAGGAGCATGCCACTCACTTGAGGACCATGTTATAAACCTTGAAGGAATGCCAATTATATGCTAACAGAAAAACCATGACTTTTGGTTGACTGAAATGACATTTTTGGGGCATGTTGTTTCCAAAGAAGGGATTAAATTTGACCCTCATAAGACAAAGGTGGTGGTCGAAAGGCCCGAGCTAACTAGTGTCACAGAAGTAAGGGCTTTTTTGGGCTTAGCAGGATACTATAGGAGGTTCGTGAAGAATTTTTCAAAAATAGCATCTCTATTGACTAACATGTGAAAATGACAAAGTTTGAGTGGCTAGACAATTGTGAGGAGGCATTTCAAGAATCAAAGAGCTACTTGATGACAACCCCTATCCTTCCTTTGCCCGTAGAGGGTAGACAATACACTATTTATAGTGATGCTTTTAAGAATGTGTTAGGTTGTGTGCTAATGCAAGAAGGCAAGGAAATGACCTATGCCTCCAGACAATTTAAACCTTATGAAAAGAACTATCCAACTCAAGATCTGGAGTTAGCTGCAGCGATTTTTACCATAAGAATATGACAACACCACCTATATTGGGTGTCATGTAAAATCTACACCGGCCATCAGAGCCTAAAGTATATGTTCACTTAAAAAGAGATCAACCTAAGGCAACGACGATGGTTGGAGTTGCTCAAGGATTATGATATACAAATTCAATATCATCCTGTGAAGGCGAATGTTGTAGGAGCTGCACTAAGTAGGAAGGCCCAACATAGTTTAAGCACAATGATAAGTACCCAACCTGCCATCTTAAGAGGTCTTGAGAATATCGGTATTGAATTTGTGTTGCGAAGGTTAGCAGATGGGCTAATGTCAGCATTGGTAGTGCTACCTTGAATAGTAGAAGAGATTAAGTCGAGTCAAAAAGATGATTTTATGTTAGAGAGGCTTAGATAGAATGTCACATATGGGAAATTGCTAGCTTTGTAAAAGACGAGGATGGAGCCCTAAGGTTTCAAAACCGACTATCTATGATCAACTCAGAGGAAATGAAAAGAAAGATCGTAGAAGAAGCTCATAATACTCGCTATTCAGTGCATCTAGTAGGAACAAAAATGCATAAGGATTTGAGACAATTTTTTTGGTGGGACAACATGAAGAAAGAGATTGTAGAATATGACGACAAGTGTCTAACCTATCAATGAGTGAAGGCTAAACATCAGCATCAAGTAGGCGAACTGAGGCCTTTTTATATTCTTACTAGTAAGTGGGACTCAGTCTTAATGGACTTTGTTATAGGATTGCCCCTTTATGCTCTGAAAAAGAATATTATTTGGGTCATTGTTGATAGACTCATCAAATCTACCTATTTTCTACCCATTGATAACACTTAGGGTGTAGAGAGACGAGCACAATTACATGTAAAAGAAATAATCTGATTACATGGACTACTAAAGTACATAGTATCCGACAGAGGTTTCAAGCTCGTTTTTTGCAACCCCTGCAGAACCCTAATCCTGCTTCACACGATGCTCGGGTTTCCTTATCGACCTAGTGACACACGAACTGCGCCCCTTCCCTTTCTCCGATCATCAAGCTTTTGGAACCAAGCTAAATTTCAGTACTTCATCTTACCCTGAGACTGATGAATAGACTGAAAGAGTGAATCAAGCCCTGGAGGATATGCTGAGAGGGTGTGTGCTTGATTTCTAGGGGAAGTGGGAAGATTACTCACCCTGGGGGAATCTTTTTACAATAATAGTTATAAATCCACCATTAAAATGGCTCCTTTTGAGGCATTATAAGGGAGGAAGTGTAGAACGTCCTTGTGTTGGAGTGAGCTGAATGAAGCATTAATCATAGCACCTACATTAATCCAAGATACCACGGAGAAGATAAGGAAAATTCAAGAACATATTAAAGTGGCACAAAGCCAATAGAAAAGCTATGCTAATAAAAGGAGGAGACTATTAGAATTTCATATGACAAAGTGTTCTTAAAGGTACCCCAAGTTAAGGGAGTGAGATGGTCCAATATCAAGACTAAACTAAGCCTTAGATATATTGGGCCTTTTGAAATTATTGAGAAATTATATGTGCACAATGGTTTCCATATTTCACAGCTCGTAAAGTACGTTCTAGATCCAAACTATGTCATCATGAGCTTGTAGAGGTTGTTAAGAATCTGATGTATGAAGAGTGTCCTGTGCTAATATTAGCTTACATGATTAAACAACTTCAGAACGAAAGCATTCCTATGGTAAAGCTCCTTTGGGTAAACCATAGCTTATCTTAGGCCACATGGGAGACGAAAGAAGACAAAAGAAACAAATACCCATACTTGTTTGAGCTAAAGCCAAGGTTCCTTTCAAACATGCAAGTTTCGATGACGAAATGTATTTTAAAAGTGGAAGGCTGCAACGGTCTGAACCTAAAATTATGTTAACTACCTTGAATTATCTTAATTAAATGTTAAATAAAGTTGGAAACTGCATTTCAATTTAGTATTTTATATATGTATATTTATTTACACAATTGTGGGTTGAATCCGTAGAGTGACCTCAAAACGAAATTTTGTGATGCTCTTGGATAACTCATTCTAAATGTTAATAAATACCTAAACGATAGCTAAATAAAATTAATTTGATCATAAAAATGGGTAATGCTAGAAAAAAAATAACATTAGCATCTACCTATAACAACAAAGTATCAATAATAAAGTATGAAATATATAAAAAGGAATGCAGTGAGTGATAAATTGAAAATAGAAATTCTTTCCCTCAAGTTTTACACCAAATGGTGTGAAATTAATCCATAAATTCTAGCCAAGGAATTAGCCCAAAAATATATGTATAGGACGGGGAAAAAAAAAAAAGAAAAAAGAACATTATAAGGGTCAAAATCACAAAAATCTAGACAAACACTAAGTTTATAATTTACAAAAAATAGGAAAAGAAGACAAAAAATCAAATTAAATAAAGCAAACCCAAACCTAAAATGCCCCCATACCCATAAACCCCCCTCTCTTTGCTTTGTCCCTTGTTGCCTAGAAACCCCCCACTTCCTGTTCCTCGCTTCTCTAACCGCTAGCCTGCCGCACACACCATGTATCACTGCTGATCTCACCCAAACGTCGTCTACTGTGCCCATCGTCCTCGCTATTCACCTATCTTGAGTGGTCAGACAATTGTGAGGAGGTATTTCAAGAACTAAAGAGTTGCTTGACCACAGCCCCTGTCTGTACTTTACCTGTAGAGGGTAGAGAATACACTATTTATAGTGATGCTTCTAAGAATGGGTTAGGTTGTGTGCTGATGCAAGACGGCAAGGTAATAGCCTATGTCTCTAGGCAACTCAAACCTTATGAAAATAACTACCCAACTCATGATCTGGAGTTAGCAGTTAGCTGCAGTGGTTTTTCCCTAAAATATTTGGAGACACTACTGGTATGGGGTGTCGTGCAAGATCTAAATCAACCATCAGACCCTAAAGTGTGTCTTCACTCAAAAAGAGATCAATCTAAGACAACAACGATGGTTGGAGTTACTCAAGGATTATGATCTACAAATTCAATATCATCCTAGGAAGGTGAATGGGGTAACAGATAAACCAAGTAGGAAGGTTCAACATAGTTTAAACATAATGATAAGTATCAAACCTACCATCTAGGAGATCTTGAGAATATGGGTGTTAAACTCGTGTTATGAGGGTTAACAGGTGGGTTGATGTTAGCATTAGAAGTGCAACCTTTGATAGTAGAAGAGATTAAGTCAAGTCAAAAAGATGATGCTACGTTAGAGAGGCTTGGACAGAATACAAGGGAAATCGCAAGCTTTGTAACACACCAGGATGGAACCTTAAGTTTTAAAAACCAATAGTCTATACCCAATAAAGAGAAACTATAAAGAAAGAGATTGCAGAGTATGTGGGCAAGTGTCTGACCTATCAATAGATGAAGGTTGAACATTAATGCCTACTGAGCGAACTAAGGCCTTTTAAGATTCTTACCTATAAGTGGAACTCAATCTCAAGAGATTTTGTTATGGAATTGCCGCTTTCTGCTTTAAAAAGAATGTTATTTAGCTCATCGTTGATAAACTCACCAAATTTGCCCATTTTATACCTATTTATGGCACTTTGGGTGTAGAGAGTGATGTATATGTGGGTGGAAAGTGATCCAAATCAAACTCAAATCAAACTTAAGCAAATGAAAAGAGAGAAAGATGCGAAAGATGAAGAATATCACCAAACAGGATAGAGATGGATAGTGCAAGACTTTGAGTATGAGATAATCCTTCCGGAGCCACACACACCTTGGTCTTTGGCTAATTCCCTTCACTCTTCTGAGGAATCACTCCAAAGAAAAGAAGGAGAACCTAGAACACCACTTGAATTAGCCAAATTCAAGATATAGAACTAGGAATTTTTGGGACACAAATGAGAATCACTCTCAAAGGTGCTTGAATTACTCTTGAAAATGCCTTAGAAATCTGATCTACAATGCTCACACGCCCCCCCTTTATATAGGCTCAGCAAAAGACAACAAAAGGACTCAAATAACTCCTAACAATTAAAACTAGTAAAATGAAAAGACTAAGATAAATGGAAAGACACATCATAAAAGGGGTGGGGGAGGTTACAAGGAATATTCTAGGATTTCTTAGCTGATTACACCAATCTAGAAGGCTCCAAAAACGTGCACAATGTCAGCCACACAATCACATGTAACCGAAGACTCTTTATATTCCCAGAATTAATCCTTGCAGCTGCCTCAACTTCAACAGAGCATAACTTCCAGAATACGCGGCCAAATCACGCGTTCTTGGGCTTGATAGAAAGCCCTGGAAGTCTAGTGTCCAGAATGGGCTCATTTGCTCAATTTGGATAAACGGTTTAAAGTTATGGCCCAAACAATGCACCTATCTCAGACTAAACTGGATCAGCATAACGTATCTTTGAGTGATATTTTGCCCAATCAAATGATGTCCAAATTAAACAAACTTGGGCTTATTTGAAAGATGAAATCTTGATCTTCAAAAGCACATGGGCCCTCAAGTTGTGGGTCCACTTGAGCTTGTCCAAAAGTGGTCACAAAAATCGGGTTCCGCAGGGATGAATTCGGCACCAAATTTCTAGCAAAGCTTAACCTCTTTTTGACCTCTCCATAGTGTCGCGAGTCTTTGAACTCACTTAAGAAGACCAAATAGGCACATTTCCATGCATGATCTTCTTTGACCCTTTTCTTCTTTGAAATTGGACTTGAATAAAAATGATGCATATGAAAATATGCATCAGAGAGACAAGAACAATTATATGTAAAATAAATGGTCCGATTATATGTAATACCACATGACATAGTTATCCAACAGACATGAAAAATTTCATGGTCATTTTTTACAAGCTCTGCAGAAAGCTTTCGGAACCAAGCTAAATTTCAGTAGTTTATATCACCCTAAGTTCGATAGACAGACTGAAAGAATGAATCAAACCCTAGAGAATACGCTAAGATCATGTGTGCTTGATCTCCAGGGAAAGTGGAAAGATTACTTACCCTTGGTGGAATTTTCATACACTAACAGTTATCAATCTACCATTAAAATGGCTCCTGTTGAGGCTGCGTACGGGAGGATGTGAGGAATGCCCCTGTGTTGGAATGAGTTGGTTGAACCATTAACCATAGGGCCTTAGTTAATCCAAAAGGCCACGGATAAGATAAGGAAAATTCAAAAACATATAAAAGCGGTACAAAGTCGATAGAAGAGCTATGCTGATACTAAGAGGAGAGCATTAGAATTTCAAGTAGGAGATAAAGTGCTCTTAAAGGTATCCCTTGTTAAGGGAGTGAGAAGATCCAATATTAGGGGTAAACTAAGCCTTAGATATATTGGGCCTTTTAGAATTATTGAGAAATTAAATCCTGTGGCTTAGAGATTGGATTTACCAGCAGACCTTTGAGCATGTGCACAATATTTTTCACATTTCAGAGCTCAGAAAGGACGTTCTCGATCCAAACCAAGTGATTGTGTACAACCTGTTAAGGTTGCTGAGAATCTGATATAAGAAGAGCACCCTATGCAAATATTAGATTATAATGTTAAATAACTTTGAAACAATAGCATTCCTCTAGTAATAGTCCTATGGGCCAACCATACCTCATCTGAAGCCACATGGAAGATAGAAGAAGACATGAGAAATAAATACCCATACCTTTTTGAGGTAAAGCAAAGCTTCCTTTCAAATCTGCATGTTCCAATGATGAAACTTCTTTTAAGGGGGGAACGCTGGAACGGCTCCAACCTAAAATTATGTTAACTCTCTTGAATTATCTTAATTAAAATTTAATTAAGTTGGGCGCCACATTTCAATTTAGTAGTTTATATATGTATATTTAATTATGCACTTGCAGGTTGCATCGGCAAAGTGGTTTCAAAAAGAAGTTCTGTGATGCTCCTAGATAACTCATTCAAAAATATTAATAAATACCTAAACGATAGCTAAATACAATAAGCTTAATCATAAAACTGGCTACTTCTGGAAAAATACATATATATAAGTATCTGCCTACAACAACGAGTCATCAACAATAAAGTATGAAATATATAAAAAGGAATACACAAAGTAATTAATTGAAAGTGGAAATTCTTTCCTTTGAGTTTTACACCCAAATGGTGTGAAATTAATCTATAAATTCTAGCCACAGAATTAGCCCAAAAATATATGTATTAGGTGGGGGAAAAAATTAAAAGGACTATTATAAGGATCAAAATCACAAAAATCTAAAGAAACACTAAGTTTATAATTGACAAAAAAAAAGGAAAAGAAGACAAAAAAATAAATAAAACCAAAGCTGACATAAAATCCCCCAATACCCGTGAATCCCCCTCTCTGTACTTCTCCTCCTACTGCGCAGAACCCATCCCTGCTGCCTATTTCTCGCTTCCCTAACCACCGTCCAGTCGTGCGCTCCACCTGTCAATACTAGTCTCATCCAGACGTCGTCCGCCATGCCCACCGCCCTGCCTCTTCACCTCTCTTGAATGGTTAGACAAGTGTGAGGAAACAGTTCAAGAATTAAAGAGCCACTTGACCACTATACTTTGCCCTTAGAGGGTAGAGAGTACACTATTTATAGTGATGCTTCTAAGAATGGGTTAGGTCGTGTGCTGATGTAAGATGGCAAGGCAATAGCCTATGCCTCCAGCCAACTCAAACCTTATGCAAAGAACTACCCAACTCATGATCTAGAGTTAGTTGTAGGGGTTTTTGCCTAAAAGATCTGGCAACCTTAGTAGTATGGGGTCCAGTGCAAGAGCTACATCGACCATTAGAGCCTAAAGTGTTTCTTTACTCAAAAAGACATCAACCTAAGGCAATGATCGATGATGGTTGGAGTTACTCAAGGATTATGATGTACAAATTTAATATCATCCTACGAAGGCAAATGTGGTAACAGATGTACTAAGTAGGAAGGCTCAACTTGGTTTAAACACAATGATAAGTACCCAACTTGGCATATAGGAGCTCTTGAGAATATGGGTGTTGAAATCATGTTATGAGGGTTAACAGACGGGCTGATGTCAGCATTAGAAGTGCAACCTTTGATAGTAGAAGAGATTAAGTCGAGTAAAAAAGATGACGCTAAGTTACAAATGTCACACAGGGGAAATCACCTAGCTTTGTAATACACGAGGATGGAACCTTAAGGTTTGAAAACCGACAGTCTATGCCTAATAAAGAGGAACTATAAAGAAAGATCCTAGAAAAAGTTCATAATACTCGCTACTCAGTGCATCTGATAGGAGCAAAAATGTATATGGATTTCTGACAACTCTTTTGGTAGGATAACATAAAGAAAGAGATTGCAGAGTATGTGGACAAGTGCCTCACCTGTCAATGGGTGAAGGCTGAACATCAATGCCTAGTAGGCAAACTAAGGCCTTTTGAGATTCTTACCTGCCTAATGCCTAGTAGAAGCAAAAAAGTATTTGCTAGACTTATACTTGTAATTAGCTTAGGCTAAGCTTGTTTTGTATTTCAGTTTGACTAAGCTCGTTTAAGGTTTCCTAATCATTAAGGAACCTTCCCACTTGCTTGGTTGCTTAGGGGGACATGTATATAAGCTTGCTTAGCTACTTATTGTAACCAGAATCCATGAAAGAAAAGCTCAGCTTCGTGTTTTTAAACAGAACTCCTATATCTCACTTTAAGCAATCAATTTGACTGCTAACATTCTGTGGTTTCCTTTAATCTGAACTTGGTGGCTTAGCCTTTAGAGTTTAGAGGGTGGAATCCTCATTTAGCTTTGCTGGTGGCATTGCCTTTATCCCATTCTTATCCTCTGTTCTTGATCAAACTCCATTGCTGGACCAAAAACTAAGTTGTAACCTGATTGCAAACTTCACTTGCTTGAGTTTTCATTAGGCTCACACACCACTCGTATTATTGGGTTGTAAGCTACTGTAGAAAAAGGAGTATAGAATCTACAGTCATATAGAGACTCCAATTTGATAGTCAATCAAATCTCATAGAAATGAAAAGTCAGAAGTAAAGCCTTGGCACCTTACTAAGCTCACCTGGTGCCCCAGTGGTCTTTACCAGGAACTTTACTCGCATAAGTTATACTTATCTTCCTTGTGAAGATAACAATTTGTTGATGCCCTAGCAAATCTATCTTTATTGATTAACATTTCTAATGGAATCCATTCGATGTTGTTATTAGTTGAGAGGAAATATAAGCCAGCCCATTGCTACACCATTGAGGTGTACATCGTCTATCTTATTATCTGATATTATGACATTTACCAGTATTTAATGAAGAAGGAATGCCCACTAGGGTCCTCTCTAAAACCTCAATGAGTGTTAACGTTGTTAGCCTCATAGTATTTTGAGGATAAAGGGAAGCTGTACAAGAAGACAGATATAGCCATAAACCAACTATGTGTAACCCAAGAGATAGCACAAGAAATCATGAAGAAAGTCCATGGTGGACTATGTGGGCCACACTTAAATGGTCGAATGCCGGCCAAGAAGGTCCAAAAAATGGGGTATTATTAGTCCACGATGGAAGTAGATTGTTATGCATATGTGAGAAGATGCCATAAATGCCAAATTTACAGTAATTTGCAGCATCAAACCTCCTCCTTTATCTCAACACTCACTTCCCCATGGCCTTTTTTGGTCTGGGGAATAGATATCATCAGAAAGGCCACACCAAAGGGGTAGGCGGTCATGCGTTTGTGGTTGTAGCAATCAACTACTTCACGCAATAGGTAGAAGCAACTTCTTATGCTATGATTGCCTCAAAACATGTTATAAAGTTTCTCATCAGAAATATTATATGCAAATACGGTGTACTGCATTAGTTGATAAATTATCAAGAGAGCTATTTTTTAAAGGACGTAGTAGCCCTACTTGAAAAATATAACATTTGGCATCATAAGTCATCCCCTTATCGTCCGAATGGAGCAGTCGAAGCAATTAATAAGAATATCCATAGGATAACCAATAAAATGGCCGAGAATTACAAGTATTGGCCTGATAAGATTCGATCTGATCCATAGGCGCATAGAACTTCAATTCAGACGTCAACGAAAGCAATGTTATAATCCTTAGTATATGGAATAGAGCAACGTCTAATTAAAATAGAAATACCTTAACTAGGGTAATTATGGAAAGTTAAATCGTAGAGTCAGAGTGGCTGAAGGCTCGGTAAGAAGAGTTAGTAAAGTTAGATGAAAGGAGATTAAGGGCATTATAAAATATCCAAATTTAGCAAGCTCGGATTTCAAGAGCTTTCAATAAGAAAGTAAAGCCTACGGATATACAAGAAGGTGATCTAGTCCTAAAAGAGATAAGAGATTCAACGCAAGACCCAAGCGGAAAATTCAGACCCAATTGGTTGAGCCCATACAGCATAAAAACCATCTTGTTAGGCAGAGCAGTAAAACTTATGGATATGAATAGAGACAGATATACTTATTACACAAATCCTGATCGGCTGAAGAAATACTGCACGTAGTTGCTTCACTCATTACTAAAAAGCCCATAATAGGCTTTAAAAGTAAAAAAGAAAAGAAAATGTGTGCATTGGACCCATAACATGTTCACCAAGCCCATACTATGTCCACAACAAACAATGATAATAAGATTAATGAACTACGAAGGCCTGATCATACAATGTATATACGTAGGAAGTCCAAATGGCCCAGCCTAATCACTAATTATTAATTTGATGCCCCTACTCAAAGAAATCGAAAAAGAAAAGAAGGGGGCTAAGCGGGCTACCGAAGCTCAAGGGGAAAGCTCAATGGTTATCATAGAGCATCAGGTCAGGTTCCTTGCGGAAACTTGGTCGAGTTCTCAACAAACTCATGTCGAGCTCCCTCAAGGTGAGTTGGGCCAACTCTAGCCATGGGAAATTGGGCTGGATCATGTGATTTGAAAGTTTAAATAATTTAAGGACTTAAAATAACGGTAATATGAGCAAAGCTATAATACTAAGGCCTCGCAAGACTGACCCGAGACCTGAAACCCGAATCAAATGACTCGAACCCATACCTAAACTCGACATCTAAAATATACTCACCTGAAAGTAGACCCAAAACCCGAATTGACCCGAACCGAATCATACTGAACTCGAAATTTTCTATAAAGTTGCTTGTTTGTGCATGATAAACGTATTGGACCAAAAATTGATTTGCCTGAAATCGACCCAAAATGTCACTTAACCCAAAATATGACCGGACCTGAACTTAACCCAACTTATACCCAAACCCAATGACTCATTTGCTAGGTTTAATAATATTTTTATTGCCATCTAAAGTTCTGAAAAGCATATAACTTCAAACAAAAGCCCTGATAGTATGCCACTATGAAAAAGCATTAAAACATTATTTTTTACACAATAGGCAAAGTTAAATTCCTAATCCTTCTTCAACTTCTTGTCCTCTTGACTTGGGGTACCGTCTTCAGATGGGTAGGATCCATAGCTCTCTTCCTTCTACTTTGAGATGAGTCGCACTTAGGCACTTCTGTTTTCTTAGTCTTCAGTGGGTTAGCAGTGTTCTCTTTATTATAAAGAATCTTCTTGGACTCGACATCACTATCATTCATCCACTCCAAATAGTGCTCTTAGATATATGTGGAATGTGGAATAGGGGGTGATAAAGCCCGTAGTCCACCCTAGCGTTAATGCAAGAAGGATAATTTTTGCAGATACTGAGGGCAGTACGATCCAATTCACTAATAGATTGTCTATGCCCAAATTGTTTAATCAATTGCCTAGGGAAAAAGTAAGTTCTCATGGATAAGCCAATGGCACAAACATAGGCAAAATATGCCCCACTTAGGGCTGTTCATCGGTCTAAGACCGAACCGGACCGGACTGGCCTAGATCAAAGACCGATTAAGGTCCAACATAAGGACCGAGGACCGAACCAGTCCAAAGTCGCTCCAAACCGGGACCGGACCGGGGAGAACCGAGATCGGACCGAAACCGGGACCAGGCTGACTTTGGACCGAGTCTCAAATTAAGATGTGAAACAGTAATGAAGGTTAATTAATAAAGAGTAGGATACGAATAGCAACTGTTTTAAGGATAATAACAGGTTTATGGTCATATTTATCAGCAATTATTCCCCAGGCAACTGATGCCAATGCTCTTTCCAGCATAAAATCATATCCTTCCCAACAAACAAGAAAAAGAGTATAAATTCATTGATAATTAGTTTTTAATCATACCTAAATAACTTCAATTGATTGGAGGCAATTAATTGAGTATGAGCATGCAAAGCAATTAACAAGAGAATCGATCAATTGAAGCTCACCCACAAGACCTACATAATATCCTATATCTTCTTCTTGTTGAGCTATATGAAAGTCCCTGATCTGCAAATATATATGATTCCAAAATTCAACATATATTCCCGCTAAGAGATTCTAAATAAATTTAATAAAATTGGTCTAATTCGATGTACATTTAAAAGAAAATTATAGTGCTGAAATGAAAATAGGAGATTTTGATAATGAAAACGGAATAAAACAATTAAAATATCACTACAATTTTGATAATCTAATCCTAATCCATGTCAATTCATGATTTTTTAATTCTGTTTAGAAAAATTCAAGTACTTCAACTGTTTTGGCACGAGTGCATTGCCGACCATATGAGTTTCAAAATTATCACAATTATACTGTCGAGTGATGGGTAGTAATTTAATTATTACAAATTTTTATGTGAGATCATTTTACGCGAATTATTTAGTGAGAAAAACTCGTTCATGACTAATATACTTTTTGCACCTTTTGGGGATGGATAATAATTCATTTTCGAGTGATTATTTTAGTGATGATTGATGACTAATGATTCACTTCAGGGTGATTTTTATTTAACTCTCCCTAAATAAATTATTTGTCGTTTCATATATATTTAAAGTCATCTTAAAAGTAGCCTTGATACTATCTCTCTTAACCAAGAACGCAAGATGAATTTACATGCATGACCTATTAAATAAAATTATTAAAACTAAATTTGTAATTCTTAAAAAAAAAACCAATAAAACTGTAAATTTGAGAATGAAAACCCCCACCCAAAAAAAAAAAAATTCATATATATTACTTACCATGAAATAAAGGAACCGAAACAATGATGATATTAGCAGAGCTGCAATCCAACGTAACACATATAAGACAGATCGATATACAAATACAATCAAGAATTAATTAAAACAAAACATACATTTAATCAACTCTAATTAACAACTGAAACAAATTAAGCAAAAAAGAACGAGTAGATATGATTAATTATAATTAATGAGTAATAATTAAATAAACCAAAAAAAATTGGTGATTACCATTAACAAAGATGATAAGCCAAACAGCAGAGAGAAGCTTCCAAGGGGCCCCAGGCTGAGTATCCTTCCTCCTCTATATAAGCCAGGATTGAGGATTCAATTTAAGAACTTCAAAAATCAAAAATTCAGAAAACTCCTAACTTTTATTTGGTCTCGGTCCGGTCCAGACCCAGACCGGACCGAAGATCGAAATGGACAAAAGACAAGACCGAGGACCGGAGCGAATTGGCTCGGTCCGGTCTGATCCTGCCCGGTCTTTGGTCCGGTCCGGTTCGGTCCGAATAATGAACAATCCTAGCCCCACTGCTTATCAATTGTCATATGCTCCATAAACGAATCACCCAATGGAAAGAAGGATCCTTCTCTAAGAAGACAATCTAGTCCACCCCATATTAATCCTTGAACAATCTTCTCCTCCATCAGAATTGTGAAGCTACATATATATCCATTTTCCTAGAAGCCTCAATCAGCCTCAAGTGCTCCACCAACTAAATCTGCATATTGACAAATAAAACACAAAGAAAACAAGTCAGATAGGCCCAGGAAGGAACTGGTCAAGTTTTGTGGCCCATAATGGAAAAAGGAAGAGGAAACCAGAATAGGAAAAAAAGAATAAATATTTTTTTCTTATTTAAGAAGGAACCCCGCGGGTTCCTTAGCACAATAGGCCCAAGAGTCCACGTGCAACAATAGTAAGCCTCTTAAGAAGAATTAGTGATGGTGACGGAGGCGACCTAGGCACAGTATGGTTTTAGTGACAACGAATGCCATAGGGGTTTGGCCATGACACACTCCCTCCATTACACTCAAAAGCATGGTTGGTCCCTTATTTGTATACCCACCTACGAATAAGAAGGCCCCGAGAAGACAAATAATAGTAGCTCTATGTCTATAAACACTCTCAAGGGCTTCCTTACTTCTTTTTGAAAATACGAAATCAAAGACACAAAATCTAACTCATCCCCGATGAGTATAGTAGAAACATTCTCCTTACTTAGACCTAGGACAACTATATTGCGAGGATAGATCATTTAGGATATATGGCAAAATAGGAAGGCAACAGAGCGAAAAGCCTATAATAGCATAAATTCCTCAGTTAAGGGGCCCAATTCACGTCCCCTAAAATAGAAGACATGAAGTTCAAAGTCCTAAAAAGTAGAAGCAGCTCGAAGGAATTTGAAGGATATCTTGACTTGGCGTTGACTAAGAAGATTGCTCAAGTACATGCTCCTAAGTTTATGCTTATCTATGGCGTCAAGGCAAAGGAGCCAGGCTATTAAGACCTTTTCGAAAGACGTTATCTTTTGGAACTCGTGAGATTACTCTACCAACTAATGTGAACTAAAAGGCAGCTTGCTTTAATTTATAGCTGCATGAAACAACTAATTGGAATTCAACAGAATTCGAGTAGATTGGGCAACTAGGAACCAACCGAGTTCTTGTTCCCCTCTACAGTTAATTGCCAAATCCAAATTGGATTGAGTAGGGTGCCTAGTCCAAATTAGATTGGGCTAAGCTAGCCTAGTAGGAGACCAAGCCAGGTTCGTTGGCAGGCCACTGAGCTCCTTTTTTCTTCTTTTATTTTTTATCTATCTAAATTTTTAATTCCGATTATTTGTAATTTGGAAATTCTTTAACGAAATTTCAGAATTATTACTCAAGACCCTGAAGCTCTGAGTACTTATTGTGTCTGGTCGTTTGTTGTTCTTTTTTTAATTTTTTAGGCAAATGAAGGATAGTTTGCATTAGAATCATAAGATTTGCATGAAATTATCATTGCATAAAGAGCTGATATGCATTGCATGATAGTAGAAGCATCATACATAAGTGTAACAAGTCACTCCTACTGATTGTCTAGGAACCACCCACTACTACTTCCACTAAAGTAGTAGTCGACATAGCCTAAGGTACAACCAAAATCGTTTAAAGAATGGCTTGTGCCTACGTTAAACCGGGGATTGCCCTTAAGGGCCCAAGAATGGCGCAGATGATCATCATGCACCAATCTAGAAGAGGGGTCACCATACAAAATACGGGTACATAGGACTCCCCTAAGGAAGCAGACATGGTGTAAGGATCTTCAGGATTGTAGATTTGGAGTGGCTCCGCCTATAATAGAGAGTTCGAATGTGGGCTTCTCTCCCTTTCATAAGATAATTCAAGTATGTCTTGCGCTCTTAAAGAAGAACGCCTTTTGGAAAAAGATGCACAGGGCCTCTTGGACCTAATATCATCTTCAAAACCCTTTTACAAAAGAAGAAGAGTTATAAAATAAGAAGAGTTAGCAAAAGGGAATAACGCTTAAAAATCAACTTAGATATTAAAAAGAGTAAATCACCTCATCTGCTTGAGGGTGTCAAAAAAAGTTTGAAAATTCCCTCCTCACTGAATGTGCACTAGCAACCCAGATTATTACTAGTTATACTAAAATAGAAGAATAGTCAGCAAGTTTGTGGCTTAACCCATAATGAGAATGTAAGCAATCGACTTACCCCAGTGAAAGTGCGAGGAAACGGAAGTTCAGGACATTCTTATTCGGGAAACTATGGAACCTACACATACGCGACACGCTCTGCATCCCTAGCTACATTAATGTTTAGGCTCGGTATAGGAGCATTGACTGTTATTCCTTGTAAAAAAAATTCATGATCATTAGCATCATAAAAATGTTAATAAAGAAAATGAATGCAAGGAGAAATATCAAATGAGTCATGATCCAACGGAGATGGGCAGCATGTGTCTTGGTTAATAAAATCAATAAAGTGGCAGCCTACTTTCATCTCCACCATGTAATCCATAGATATAGTCCTACCGTAAAATATGGATTAGGGTATATCCACAGGGATGAAAGGAGGGCACTGGTTAGCAACCTGAGCAGTAGCTCGCTTACCTAAGTACCAAATGAAAGCGTATGGTCCTTCCACAAGGACCTTGTACTAAGTGTAAAACTAGAGGTGAGTAAGGTTCCTGGGTACCTTGGAACCTGTTCAGAAGTCGCCAAACAATTCCAGTTCCAATTCCTAAAATGGAGGAACCGGTCTAATCGGTTCCGATTTCGATTCTAAAAAAAAAAAAAAAAAAACATATTTGGAATCGAAACCTGTAACCTGCTTAGAGAGAGGAAAATGAATATTTTTTTTAATTTTTTAAAGCCTTTTCTTTTTTAATCTATTCTTTTTCTCTTTGATTTTTTTGGTATAAAAATGATTCTTGAAATAGTGAATTGATGCAATATCAGTTAGTTTTCTACTATTAGTTAAAGAATGAATCACTATTATTTTTTATATTGACAAAGATAAAAAAAAAAAATTCAAATTTAACAAACTAATGTTCTTTTTTATATAAAGATAGAAGATAAAAGTAACAAAAAAATCAAACACCCACTCTCCCACTTCAAATAATTAAAAAAATTAATATATTAGGTGCTAAAATTTCAATATTACGCAAGGCGGGTACCCTAGAATTGAAGCCGAAACCTGAGGTTCCAGTTCCGGTTCCCAAAAGTTAGGAACTAGTTTGAATGGTTCCGATTATCAATATTTTGGGCGGGTACCCAGAACCGCTCACTCCTATGTAAAACTAAGTGGCCTCAACTTCTAGAGTGGAGACACCATTTTTTCAGGTGCGGAAATTAGCCTGCAAAGAAAGAAGGAACCAGAAAAATGAGATGCCAAATTTGAGATAGGCTTCAAAGAAGATAATATTACCATCTCTAAGACATTGATGGTTGCACAAAATTGCTGAAGATCTCCTAATTGGAACCTTTGTCGAATCTGATTTTGCTCACTCTAAGAGAGCATAACTCGAAAAACTCATAGGTGCTCTTAACCTTGGTGAACAAGCAGGAAATTCATAAAACCAAAGCTGTAAAAAAAAAATAGTTGGTAATAAACAATGTAAAAGAAAATAGGGAATCAAAGGAAAAAAGTTCATTTCCTCGATCACTCTCTATAAACTACTAAGAGGTATGCTTATGCATTGCTCCTCACTCAGTTTTCCTCACGCCTTAGCACATCCCACAAATAAGGGTTGAATAGGCATTCCTCACCCTTTAGCACATCCCACAAATAAGGGTTGAATAGGCATGAATACCCAGTTTAAGTTTCTCACCCAATTTAGATTAATAAAGTTGACTACCTATTGAAAGTAACAGCAATTACTTAGATTAGCAAAAATAGTCATACCGAGAAGACAAGCTAAAATAATACGAGATTGATGAACAAGCAAATGTTTTGCCCAACATCCATCAGCATTTATTAAGTCAATGAGGATCTCACAAGGTAACCGATCCTCATAGAGGATAGACACCATGATAAGACCAAAGAGGTGGTAAAGTTGACAACAATGAGTCTGAAAGTCTTCTTGATATACTAGCGACTCCTTTACAAATCCCATGCCCGTTAATATTGCGGAATCAATGGGTAACAATCCAAAGCTCAACCATCTAATGTAAATAAGAAGCAAACGAGGGAAGTGAAAGGTAGGGTGGCCAATTCCCTTAGGAATATACTTCACATGCACACATTGTCAAAAGAACTAAAGAATAAGAACCAAAAGGGGGAAGTGATAGCTAGGGGATCCGGCCAATTCCCTTGGGAATCTACTTCACATGCATGCATTGTAAAAAAAACAAAAGAACCAAAAGAAAAAGAGGAAGCAGTGCCACAGGGGACCTAGCCAGTTTCCTAAGGGAATCAACCCTACAAGCACTAACTTCGTCATGCATCAAAACAAGTAACAATTGCAAATAAGAAGAGCCAAAGTGATGAGGGACCTGACTGGGTTCACCAACACATGCCCAAAAAAAATTGGACAAGTTAACACTTGCCTACAAACAAAGAAGAAAGAAGAAGTCATGGTAAATAGGGACTCGGTTGCGTTCACAAGGTACTCAAAATGATCACATACAAATTACACACTAGTTTTGACAATAATGGAGGCAAGAAAGTGTCAGCAAAGAGATACTTGTAGGCAAATAAGGCAACAGTCCTTATCATATCAAGAAAAAGGAATCAGACCGAATTAAAATTTTGCTAGACTGACGAAAGGTCCACCAAACCAATGAAAGATTAATTCAAAGATCTACTACACTAGTGACAGATCTGCTAAAAATCCACTAGACAAAGAAAGGTTAATTCAAAAATCCGCTAGACCAGTAAAAGATCTGCTAAACTGGAGAAAAGGTAATTCAAAAATCTGCTAGACTAGCAAAAGGTCTGCTAAATTGAAGAAAGTTTATTCACAGATCCGCTAGTCAAGTGAAAGGTCTACTGAACCAGCAAAAGGTTAACGCAAAAGTCCATAGACTGCAGAAATGTCAAAATTCAGAATTGTTGGCTCCTGGCACAATGGGACATCATCAGCGATCGTCATAGCTAAAGTTAATGGGCGCTAAATCTCAGGGCCCTCAATGGTCGGGTTTTGATTTTACATCATTAGCCTCTATCATGGTAAAAGTTGATCGGCGCCAAATCTCAGGACCCTCAGCGATCAGACTTGGATTTGACATTATTAGCCATTGTTATGGCGAAAGCTGGTAACCGCCAAATCTCAAGACCCCTTGCGGCCAAGTTTGGATTTCACGCCATCAACTATTATCACGGTGAAAGTTGTTGTGCAGTAAATCTCAGAACCCTAAGCCGCTAGATATGGATTTCACATCATCAGCTACTGCCACGGCGAAAATTAGTAGGTGCCAAATTTCATGATTATTAGCTACTAAAATTAGTAGATTCCACAGCATTCGTTATTGTCAAGGCAAACATTGACTGGTGCCAAATCTTAGGACCCTCAATGGCTGGATTTGAATTTCGCATCATCAACCACTTTTACAGCGAAAGTTGGCATACACCAAATCCTAGGACCCTCATAACATCAGCTACCATTACGGTGAAAGTTAGTAGGTGTACTAAATCCTATATCCTCAGTGGCGAAGTTTGGGAATTGCATCATCACAACAAAATAGGCTACTACAAGTGAAGGCCACTACTTTCACCTTTGCTTTACTCAGGCACGGTCAAGGTGGAGGCCAACTGGAGACACCTAAAAATGGCGTGTTATTTTAATTGCTCGATGACGAAAATAATACCACGACTTATGTACTTGGGGGGCCAACCAAAGTGATCATTAAAATGGAGGCCAAAACAAAAGGAAAACAAAGGGGAGCGCAATAGAAACTGGTCTAATGGGCCTGATCCAAGTCGAGAAACCCGGCCGGTTCACTTAACAGGAAATCAGGCTAGGTTCCTTTATTTTTTTTCCCCCTGCATTCTGAGATTGGGTCCATCTAAATAGGATTAATCAATCATAATCCTAGGCTGATTACTTCATCATGTTAATTAATCAGAATCCTAATCGAATTTATTCACTTGTTTAGATTAACCTTAATTGGACTAGGATTAGACTTCCTTTCTCCAAACGGATTCGAATTATCCCCTCAACAACTATTAAAAGGGGTTGTCATTAGGGTTAGAGGCAGTAATAAGACATCAGAAATTGGCACAAAATTTCCATTAGTGAGAGCATTGAAAACTCATGAAAGACTTTTGGTAGAATGGTAATGGAAATTAGAGAGGTACAAACTAGGCAAAATCATATATTGAGGGCATTGAGAAGGAGCGAACTGGTTAATCATTAAAGGGTGTCACTTTGCTGAGTTCTCAAGTAAATCAGGTGGGTTATTCTGAGGCCGTAAAAACAATCCTTCCAGAATCATTTTACCTTATTTCTTTTTCATAATTTTTGATTTCAAGTTGGCAAAGATGTAATCTTTAGGTAGTTTTTCACACACTGTAATTACTTCATTTTGGATTTTGTTTGACTAATATCGTACCTTAGTTTTGCATTATTTAATGTGATTAATGCTAATATGTTGTATGACTATTTCATAGCGTAATTAAAATCTAATTGCTCGTATTGAATAGTAGAGGTCATCATTGGTGATAAGCGATGATGCGATGCAATCGATCATATCATGATACCATCATCACCGAATCTAGATCCTCGGTTTGTGCATATGGAGTCAAAGTGGTCTCTACATTAGGTATAATGTGGGGCCTCTAGAAAACCTTTTTGCAGCAAACCAACTGCCCTTTCGATGTCCATTTCGGTGTCCCTTTTGGTTATCCTTATAGGTTGATGGTTTGCTTCAAAGAGTATACTTGGCTTATAAGTTTTTTTAAAAACTCACTGATGACCCTATTCAATAAAATTTTGGGATTTTCTTATTCTTTCTATTCATTTTCTTTTACCTTATTTTTGGATGAGGTATATTGGTTCGAGATCCTGACAATAGAACTGTTTGGATCAGGATTCAGGCTCAGTTTTGACCTAGGAACCTTATCAGGTTCCCAGATTAGACATGCAGGCCTGATTCCAAGGCCAGGTAGTAGCTACTACTAGGATCCAACCTAAGAAGCTGGACTAGGCTCTGGTCTAGGAAGCCGGCCAGGTTCCTAGGTTAAATCTAGGGTCCAGCCCACTAGGTTGGACCTGCAATTCCGACTACAACTTGTCCACCATTGTTAAAAGAATAAATAAAAATAAAATAGATTTGATTCCATTCAAAAATAAATAAATAACAAAACACATATCAAATAGGTCCGACCATTCGTGGCGGACCGCAACCCGGGATAGGTTCCCCGAGGTCGAGGTCCTTACAGCTGGCGACCATAAAGTTGAAAATATAATTCATTCTACCACATAACTAGGGCAATCAAACAGGTTAGGTTGGGTCGAGTTTGTATTCATGTCGAACTTAAACGAGTTGAGAAATCCTCGACCTGAACCTAACCTATTTATTAAATGGGTTGAAAACCTTCACCTGTACCCATTTATTTTTTAAATGGGTTGACCTGAAATTTATCAATTAACCGGTTTAATATAAATGGATCAGGTTTACATTATTTGGTTACCGGTTTACCCGCATTATATTTTGACTAAAATATTTTTATCGAGCATTATAAATCAATTTTTTTATTTTAATATATCATCATAATGCAACCATCGGCTATGATTCCCTGGAATCACAATCACAAAACAAATATCAACTTGATTGAATCCCTATTTTTACAACTCCCCCCAAAAAAGTACATGGTAATTGGATAAACTGATCAACTTATTTAATACATTTAATTAAACGGATTAAATAGGTATTTTTTTAATATCAAAATTCTCAACCTAAGCCTAATACAATTAATTAAACGGGTTAAACGAGTCAACCTATTTAATTAAACGGGTTGAAAATCTTTATCCAAATCAACCTAATTTCGTGTTCGGTTCGGGTCGGTAATCTTGTCAAGTTAACTTTTGACACCTATACACATTACTCCATGGAACCCACACTTTGAGAAAGCCAATCCAATGCATCTCTCGAAAGAGGTTGCCTTCTGGGAAAAAGTTGGTTTAGCCTCGAGGAGCCCCAAGCTAGCTCAGCCATGTTGTTACCATCGGCTAGGGAACTTTTATTGGCAGCTTCACTAGGCACTATGTAAGTAAATAGGTAAGACTTGGAAGAAATGAGTGAAATCAAAACTTTCTATTTTCTGGTCCAAGTTTGTATCATATAGGCATCTTTGCATCATGTGCTTGGGCATTGTAAATGTCAAAGTTTATCGAGTGACTCTAGTAAATCAAGTCCCTTAGATAATCCTTTCACTCCAAAAAATCATGTGGAACTGCCTGTTATAGTTCACCTTTCCTACTCAGCCACGACACCTTCTTTAAGGAGAATCATTGTACGGCTCTCTTCGAACCACACCACTTACAAGATAAAAAGAGTCTAGCCCATCCCACACAGGGCCGCATCTACTAACATGCTTTGACCATAAATTTAGGATCAAACCTTATATATATGATTGCCATGGATAAACGTTATGTACTTTTCTGATCTGCTGTGTCTCAAGAGAGTAATACTTTTTTTAAAAAAAGTATTTTAGATGGTATCCCTTAGCCATCTGAATAAGAACCAAAATCCTAAAAGGAATATAAAAGTGTCCTAACTATTGACCCATGAATAGGACTCAAAAATAGTCGTACTCGTGTCAGCACAGGTTGGAATCTAACAGTGATGTTCCAGGCAGGATGGTATTTTGACCTAGTAATCATGTCTTTTACATCTTTGGGGGTTGATAGGAGGTCAGTGAAGCAGCAAAATCATGTCGTTAATGCTGTGTTTCCTTCAGTTTACTTGGTCTTTCAGGGGTCTCAAGGTTCTGGCTTTGTCCATCACTACTCTTGGGGTTTTGTTTGAGGTTCCCTCATTCTTTTGTTCCTCTCCTTGTTGTTTTTTTTTTTTCCAAAATAAAGCTCAATCAAAATTCCTTCCTTTCATTTGCCTTTTTTTTGAAAAACAAAAATTTGTTTTCTAAAATTTCAAGTTTTAAAATTTTAGAGGTAAAGCGGCCCTTAGAGAAGATGCCTTCATGATCGTATGGTAAGATCACTGTTTGATAGCTCCAAAAGCCAAGCTCTCGACTCAATGACACAAACTGAGGTCAACTATAACCACTATCACAAAGAAGAAGCTGACATCACTAACTGAATGAAAACCCTCATGCCTAAGGTACTAACGTAAATCGTTTCGAGGATAAACTAAATAAGCAACAAAAACTCATAAAATTACCTTATCATAAAGATGGCATGAACATGAATATAAAAATGAGAGATACAATGAGTTGTGATCTGTGTTTAGTTAATGTGGAAAATCCATCAGCAATGGATCAAAGAATAACAAATTAGTGCAAATTCCGAAGGAGCTCCCATTTATTTGGGAACCAATTTGTAGACCCCAATCTTATACACGTTAATGCCAAAAAGAAAGTTGTTTGCCATGTTTTTCCCTTCTTTAAAACCCGAAGTTTATAGGCTTATGTATCCCTTCCTCCCATGTGAGGAATTTTGTTAAGATCATGAGCCTAAAGGGCACAAAGGAGGCCTTTTTTCTCAAATATTCCCACTCATTTTAGGTGACACAACGGACACTTAGTTTCTTTCCCTTGATTTGCACAAGGTTAATACTAGGGATAACAATTTCAAGGAATTATTGTCACAGTATTTTTACGATATGGAGTTGATTTGCGCTCCATCATAAAGAATTTTTAAGAGAAGGAATAAAAGAAAGCTTCCTAGACTTTCTGGCATGATGGAGGGCAAGAATATGTTTGGTTATAAAACGTCCAACTAAAAAAGACCAAGTATGTGTGATCATTATGAACTTAAGGCCAAGAAATCCAACTGCTTCACTTAACAGGGAACCCTGCTGGGTTCCTTCATTTTTTTCCTGCACTCTAAGATTGTGTCTACCCATGGGATTAGTTAATCATAATCCTAGGATGATTAGTTCAATGTGTTAATTAGTCCGAATCCTAACTGAATTAATTCACTTGTTTAGATTAACTTTAATGGGCCTAGGATCAGGTCTCCTTTCTCTAAATTGATTCAAACTATCTCCTCAACTACTATAAAAAGGGGGTCGCCTCTTAGGGTTAGGGGTAGCAATTAGACATCGGAAATTGGCACTAGATTTCCATTAGTGAAAGCATTGAAAATCACAAGGGATTTCTGGTAGAAGGGTACCAAAAATTAGAAAGGCAGAAGTTGGGCAAAATCCTGAGTGAAATACTGTATACATTGAGGGTATTGAGAAGGAGGATCTGGTTAATCATTCAACGGCGCCACGTTACTGGGTTCCCAGGCCAATTAGGTGGGTTGTCCTAGGGGTGTAATGTCAATCCTCCCTCTATCGTTTTACCTTATTTCTTTTTCATAATTTTTGATTTCAAGTTGGCAAACATATAATGTTTAGGTAGTTCTCCATCTGCTGTAATTACTTACTTTATTTTGGATTTTGTTTAGCTAATATTATACCTTTGATTTACATTATTTAACATGATTGATGCTAATATGTGGTATGATTATGTGATGTGTAATTACTATCTAAGTTCTCATATTGAATAGCAGAGGTTGTCGGTGATGATAAATGGTGATGCGATGCACTCGATCATATCACCATACCATCCACCCCAAGCGTAGATCCTCAGTTCAAGCCTATGGAGTCAAAATGGTCCCCACACTAGGAAGCGTATGGAGTCAAAATGATCCCCACACTAAGGATTATTCTGGACCTTTTGATTCTTGAAGCGAACCAGCTGTGCCTTTTGGTTGTCCCTGTTGGTTTATGGTTTATTTAAAAGAGTAGACTTAGTTTGTGAGTTTTCTTAAAACTCACTGGTGACTTTATTAATTGAAGTTTTTTACTTCTTTTATTCTTTATACTTATTTTCTTTTACCTTATTTTGGAATTGAATATATTAATTCAGGACCCAAACAATGGAACTGTCTAGACTTAGACTCGGGCTCAGTAATGGCCTAGGAACATGGTCGTGTTCTTGGATCAGACCTGCAGACCTGACTCTAGGGCCAAGCACTAGCTATTGCCAAGATCCACCTAAGGAGCTGGGCCAGGCTCTTGACTAGGTCAGGTTCCTAAGTTACATCTAGGTCCAACCCACTGTGTTGGCCCTGCAATTCCTGCTACAATGTGTCCACTTTTGCTAAAACAATAAACAAAACTAAAATAGTTTTGATTTAATTCAAAATAAATAAATAATAAAACAATTAGCAAATAAGTCAGACCATTTGTGGGGGAATGCAACCCGAGATAGGTTACCCGTGGATAGGGGTCCTTACAACTATGACTATAAAGTTGAAACTCTAATCCATTCTACCATATAACTCCACGGAACCACCGCTTTGAAAAAGCCAACCCAATGCATCTCTCGAAAGATGTTGGCTACGAGGAAAATGCCAGTTTAGCTTCAAGGAACCTCACCCGACCATGTTGTTGCCATCGGCTAAGGTGCTTTTACTGGGGACTCCACTAGGGACTATGTAAGTAATCAGTTAAGACTTGAAAGAAATGAATACAATTAAAACTTTTTATTTTCCAGTCCAATTTTGCATCATACAGGCATATTTCCATCATCGCCTCGGGCATTGTAAATGTCAGAGTTTATCAATTATCCCTAATAAAGCACGCTTCTTGGATAATCATTTCCCCCTAGAAACCATGTGGACCCTGTTACAGCTCCCCCTTCCCACTTGGTCGCGACACTATCTTCGAGGAGAACCTTCGTGCGACTTCCTTCGAAGCACACTACTTGGAAGATAAAAACAGTCTAGTATATCCCACACATGGCCTCATATGCTGAACATGCTTTGGACTATAGATTTAGGATCAATTCTCATATCTATGATTGCCATGAATAAATACTATGTGCTCTTGTGATCTTCTACGTCTCAAGAGAGTAATTTTTTTGGGGAAAAAAAAGTATTTGAGACAGTATCCCTTAGCCATTTTATCAAGAACCAAAATCATAAAGGTAATGTAAAAGGGTCCTAACTATTGACCTATGAATAAAACCCAAAAGCAGTCGTAATTGTGTCAGTAGTAGCTGGAATCCTATCGTAATAGTGCAGGAAGGATGTTATTACAACCCAGCGATCATCTATTCACAGCGTTCGGGCCTTCGGGGTTGACAGGAGGTCAATGGAGCGGCAAAATCATGTTGTTAATGACGTGCTTCCTTCAGTTTACCTGGTCTTTCAGGTGCCTCAAAGGTTTGGAGCGCCAGTAGTCTTGAGGTTTTGTTTAAGTTTTTCTCCCTTGTTTTTTTTCCTCCCCTCTTTTTTTTTCGAAAATAAAGTTCAATCAAAATTCCTTCCTTTCCATTTACCTTTTACTTAAAAAACCAAAATTTATTTTCTGAAATTTTAATTTTTTAAATATTAGAGGTAAAACACTAAACCAGCATGATCCAGTAGAGCTAACAAATTATACCATAAAAAATAAGAATATAATTCATTTGTTAGTTGCATTTCATTTTATATGTGTATGTGTGTGTATCTGTATATATGTGCATATATCTATATATATGTGTATATATGTGTATACATATATGTGTGTGTGTGTGTGTGTGTGTGCGCACGCGCGCGTGTGCGCGCGTCTGTCTGTTAGTGGCGAAGCCAGAAAATTCGGAGAAGGGAGTCAGAATTAACAGCACACAATATAAAATTGAACAATAGTCATAAACTGAAATTAAACAACGATTATATTACATCTAATCTAATTGTCCTCAATGAGACCTCATATTTTGAAAGCGATGCAAAATATCATCAGTAGATAAGCTTTCAAACAAATTATCCTCAAAGTAAGTAATAGCAGTATCATTCAAAAACTCATCTGAGATTCGGTTGCGCAAGTTGGTCTTGATATACTTCATCGAAAAGAACACTCTTTCAACTGTGGTGAATTTTCGGATTTCGAACTTGAAGGTAACGACGAGGATTCCTTAGCTATCTTTTTGAAATATCTATACATTTTGACCTAGAATTGAAATTAAATATATAAATTAAGCAAATTTTATATTGAAATTGGAAAATAAAATCACAAATTCAACTATAAAAACAAAGCAATCTACAAATTAAGAGTTAACCTATAATTGGAATGAAACCTATAAATTAAACAAAGTTGGAATTGAAATTGGTAAATAAACTCACAAATTAAAGAATACAACAAACTAATCTACAAATTGAGATTTAACCTAGAATTGAAATTAAACATATAAGTTAAACAAATTTGAAATTATAATTGACAAATAAACTCACAAATCAAACAATACAAACTTATTAATCTGGAAATTGAAGAATTAAGTAACAAATTCAAGTCAATTAAACTTTTAAACCAGTATTAGTAAAAGGAGAACTCACAAATTTGGAGAGAGAGTTGAGGACTTGAGGTCGTTGGTAATGGTGGGTCGTGGGCTGCAGGGCTGGCACCGACTCATCGGTGAGCGGCAGGCAATGGGTGGTGGCGTGGTGCTTTGGTGGAATGGTGGTGGACCTGGTGGTTGAGTGTGTGGCCGTGGGTAGAGCCATAGAGGAGCGAATAGATAGAGGAGAGCTGAGGACCCGAAGTCGAACTATCGAACAAAACAAACAAAGGAAGAGTGAGTACCAGAGGCTTTAAAAAAAAAAGTGAAAAAAAATAAAACGGAAAAAGGGAAGGATAGAGGTTCGAACTCGCGACATCAGAGACAAGGCAACTCACAAACTAAGCACTGGACCCTGAAGCAAGGGAGATTTCATGTACCTCTTCAACACATCTAATATATACAGTTAACTTCTTTTTTTTTTAATAATTCACAAACGTTTTTTTTTTTTTTGAGAGGGGTGTCGGCTGACCCCACGGTGGCTACGCCGCTGGTGTCTGTATGTGTGTCTATATATGTATATATGTGTGTATACGTATACACGTATGTGTGTGTATATATATATATATATGTAGAGAGAGTGCGGGAGAGAGAGAGGGGCCCAACTTTAAAACTCAAAGCCTATGCCCTAAAAACAAACAAAAAAAGTTCAAAAATGTATTGCGGAATTCTAGACCTTTTTGTCGATCCTTGTATACAGTAGCTGAACTCAATAAATAAAAATATTGAAGAAACCCTAATTGCATGCCATAATTAAGAAGTGAGAGATTGTGAAAAAGCGACAACACAGTACGTTGCTCAAGAGGCAAAAGCAAAAATACAAGTTGTATTGGAATTTGGAATTTGAAAGTAACAGAAAAGCAAGACTCCATATAATTCAGAACCACCACTGTTAAGAAAACAGTACCGAACCGGTCTGTTGAGCAAAAATTTAATAAAATAAATAATATACACAACACAACTTTTCGACGTGTAAAAAATATACATCGGTTTATTTTGAGTACGACCCTATTCAAGAGGATAAACCTCCTTACTTACGTTCCCCTCTCGGAAGACCACACTTTGATTCTGACTCGTTTTGTTTTACCTTTTGTTTCTTTGTTTTGTTTTGTACTAATAAGACTTTATGTAATTTGAATCGACAATTATTGTATTTTTAATGTCGAATCTCCCGTATTCAAAACTTAGTTGCATCAAATAGTGGCTGTATAGGCACCTTCTAGGAAGGGTACTATACATACACATTCTTCATGTGCAGGTTATGGAACGAGTAATTTTATTGGATTTGAAATTTGAGTTGCACTCATTTTTTGTCATGAGCTGCCTACGTACCTCTTTTATAGATGATCAAACCAGTGGTAGTTCTTTAATTTTATTTGAATTTTATTTCGGCCATGTTATAATCATAATTTAATTTTGAGTTTTGATTTTGAACTTTGTTATACGTGGACTAATTTATTATCCACAATTTTGATTTAATTTTATCATTTGATTTTTTTTTTAAACTTTTAGTGGCTAAGTTATTTTTATTATTATTTTTAGCCGTTTGCAACGATTTTCTTATTTTTCGACTCACCCCCTTTTTAGGTCGGTCCTTTTATTTTGTTTAACTTGCGATCGCACCCGAAATTTATTTACGGGTTTCCTATGCACCCTTGGTAGGATCAAATCGACGTAATTCCTGACCCAATTTTTAGTTTAGGCTTATGGCTTAGAACGGCGGAAATTTGTTTGGCTCGGGTCTGGTCCATTTTGCATACTTATGACCTAAAAAAAAAAAGAAAGGCTTCGAAAATTTTTCGAAGCTCGTTTTTTTTTTTTTTGGTTATTTGTTTTGGTTACGTAGCATGTAACCAAGGGTTGCAGAACTGCAATTTTGATCTTTCATGAAAAAGGAGGGAAAGTAAATGAGACTTTTTGGTCCTTTTCATGGAGTTGAAAATTTAAGGAGATCGGTTTCTGTAATAGAAAATTTGGCTTTTTTTTTTTACTTTTGAGCGGTTAAGGTGTAATCGACTTGAGCCAAATTAAATTTTTAGGAAGAAGGGGGGGATCAATTTGGACCCATTTGAGACTTTTGACTTCGACTGAACTCGAAGAATTTTATATTGAGCTTCCTACGTATCCTTAGTGGAATCAAATCATCGTAGTTCCGATCTTGAGTAGAGGCGAAAAGTTTACTTATACCCAATGATAACTTATGGGTTTAATTTAATGCAGCCACATTAATAGAGCTACTAAACTTATAATTAATGATCAGAGATTTTGGGACCCTATTCCGAGACCCAAGAACAAAAAAGAGTTGACAGGAACTTGTGACACCAAAGGGGTATCTGTTGGCAAAAGATCATCTTGGGGTACATGGTCTCGAAAGCCTGCAATGAAGGAATCCAACAACACCAACCAGTAACTTTAATTCTTGTATCACAACCCAGAAAACATACTCTGTTTTGCGTAACTCTTTCTTCTTCCCCTGCTTTTTATCACCATTTTTTTTTTAATCGAAAAAGCTTCTTTTTTTTTGTTAGTGGGACACATAACTAGGAGTAGAAGTCCAACTCTATGCAAATTGCAATATTAGATAGCATATCAATTCTTGGATTTTAACGAGAGTTTGAAAGTGAATTGAATTTATCCAACACAAAGACTCCATGGTTATAAAGGCCCTTTGCTTCCCGATTTATTTTGCTTAACCTTTGAGTCCCCTCTTTTTTTTTAATTTACTCTCTGTGGAACCAAGGTAGGAGCAAAAATCATCTTCTTCCATCTTGTCCTGTACCAGTTAAAAAAACTTTCATCATTAACAGAGCATTGCGATGGGTTTTGCCGCAAGTAACTGGAAGAGATTTTTTTTTTTTTTTTTATAGCCAAACTCATGATATCATTGAGCACTCTAGGATTATTGAAAATCCAAAATAATTCTCTTCAACTGGGTATTTGAGTTATATGGGAGCTGCTCACAATACATACGCACGTCCCCTTTTTTTAATATGTTGCCCTTCTTAAAAAAAATTAATCGGAATAGCAACATTTCCTTGACTGGGACATACAATTAATCTTCTGTCTTCTTCAGAACACAGGATTTTATGGTTCCAACGGGAACAAGGATCCAGCAGGATCTGTAATTTCATGATTCCGGCAGGAATCAGGATTCAGCAGAATCTAAATTTTCACAGTTCTGGTAAGAAACGGAATCTAGCTTCATCCAAAAATCCAACTGAAACTTGAACTTGACTTGAGTGATTATAAATGGATATGAGGCAACCGTATTTCATTGTCATATTACCTTGAACTATGCCTGAAGTTTTGAAGATTACTGGATGTAATCCCTGATTCGCCTTCTCCGTTTCTTCAAATTTTTACGAAACCTTCTTCCTTGTGATACTGCTCTGCCCCTCTTTCAAGAGTTTTTTTTTTTAGTTCGCATCTCTATTTTTTTCGGTTCTCTGTGTTCTTCTTGCTCTCTATCTTCTTTTTTGTTTTTGGGTCTCTGTTTTCCTCTTGGAACTCTGCAATTCTGCTTGCTTCCCTTCTTCTCTTCTCTCCCTTCTTATATTGATGAAGTAAGTTTTTAACTTCCCTCCACTTTGCCGCAAAAGCAGGGAACGAGGAGAGTAATGGGCTAGGTTTCGAATTCCACGCAACACTTTTTTTTCCCAGCAACATAAAATATATATATACTAAGAAGTGTTGCTTTCATTTTTTAATTATCCAAAAATGCTCCTTTTACAATTGATAGCTCCTTTTTTTTTTTGATTCGCCTTTGAATGCTGGAGAAGGAGGTTTACTTATGCATCCCCTTTTCTTTTTTTTGCATTTTCTTTATTTTTTATGTCTTTTATTATATAATCGAATCCACTTTTATTTGTATTTTATACTAAGACATAATAGCTATGAAAATACTATATCAAAAATTTATGATTTGTGAAAATTTTTGGTTCAACAGTTGCCCCTCGGACATTATATGTGTGAATTTGCTTGAACATGTATAATGTTCGCCTTTATGTTGAATAACTTGTTTTTATCCGTTCCTTTCTACAGTACATAAACAATTTCATGTACAGCGAATTTAGTAGGAGTTGGATAGTTGCAGCCTTCAAAAGTTGTTACAGCATCAGAAAGCTCAACAAGTCACCTTCTAGGAAGGGTCCATGCCTCACTTCACATCATATGCTAACTTTTAGAAGGATATTTCGGGTCTCTCTTTGTTGGGAGACTTTGACTTAAGTAAGATTTATACTTTTACTTTCTACAAAGTCATATAAAAGATTGTGGAGGGTTTCTTTCTTAGGCATTGAAGTAACTTGGATTTTCTAGAATGAGTGCTCAAAGACAACTCGATCTAAATCGAGATTAATACGCCTTGTTTCAAATTTAACACAGAATAAATATCTTAATCATCAAATTTCTATACCTTGCTTTATCAACATTCCTTTTTTTTTTTTTTTTTACCTCCCTTATGTTTCTATGAAACTTTTTTTTTACATGCCCATTTTTGTCCTCCCTAACAATAAGGAATATACCCCCCTTGTCTCTTGCTCTCTTTGTAGAGATTTTGCTCCAATAGGGTTTTTTTTTGGGGGGGGGGGGGACGACATGTAGGGAAAAAGAGAATTCATTTATTTCTTTGTGTGGCCGGGCCCAGTTGAAACTAGACTGCCTAGGTATCTCCTTTTTGAGGGATCAAGCCTTTCGAAATTTAATGAAACATTCTTTTTTCATTTATTTTGTTTTTTTAGTTCCTTCCCCCATAATGAAAATCAAAAATAATTACATACCAAAGAGTAATTAATAACTGATTCTCACTATGAACATCACATGAATATTCCATACATCATGTGAAAAGAAAAAAAAAATTAGCAAGCAGGGGAAGAAAGGATTTATTTATTTTTGTGGCTGGGTCCAGTTTGAAGTTGGACTGCCTTCGTACCCCTTTTTGAGGGATCAAGCCTTTTGTAGTTCGATGAGACTCAACCGTCCCTATTTTTCAGGTAAAGAATTTCTTTACAAATTTACCATTGACACAAGCATATATAATTTGCCCGTCATGATTTGAGAGTTCATATGCCCCCTTAGCGAAGACCTTTGTAACTACGTAGGGACCTTCCCATTTGGACTCAAACTTTCCTTGTGTCTTTCGACTGATGACAATTGGCCTCCTTATTGTCAAAACCAAGTCACCAACATCAAATGAGCGGAATTTGATCCGCTTGTTAAATGCCCCAGCCATTTGAGCTTGGTAAATTTCAAGTCTTTGCTGAACCATCAATCGACGCTCATCTAATGCTTCAAGTTCAACCAATCTGACTCGAGTATTCTCATCTGGGTCAGTAAATTGCATGGCCACTCTTAAAGAAAGTAATTGTACCTCAAGAGGTAACACGACTTCTGAACCGAAAACCAAGTTGTAGGGTATACAACCAGTTGCAGTTCGGACTGTGGTTCGATAGGCCCATAAAGCTTCTGGTAGTCGTTCATGCCAATCCCTCTTTGATCTTGAAACCATTTTCTTTAAGATCTTACACAATACTTTATTGAATGCTTCAACTTGACCATTCAATGATGGATTATAACTTGACGAAAAGCTATGTCTAAACCTATACTTCTCTGCAAGTCTTACCATTACTTGATTTTTAAAGTATAGGGCATTATCTGAAATGATTTTGTATGGGACTCCGTATCTATATATGATATGGGTCCTGATAAAGTCAGCAACTTGTTTTGCCCCTACTTCTTTTAACGGGATAGGTTCGGCCCATTTTAAAAAGTAGTCTGTAGCCGCCAGAATAAACACATGTCCACGAGAGGAGAATGGCTTGAAAGGTCCTATCACATCGAGTCCCCATGCCTAGAAGGGCCAAGATAATATGCTTGGGTAGAGTAATTATGGTGGCTGGTGGATGAAATCTCTATGTATTTGACAAGCTTGACATGTCTTGGCAAACTTTATTATATCTTGAACCATGGTTGGCCAGTAATAACCCAACCTTTTGATTTGATCAGCAAGTTTTGGACCTGCTTGATGAGCACCACATACCCTGGCATGAGCTTTATATAGGACATAAGTAGCCTCTTCCCTTGACAAGCATCTAAGTAACACCCCATCAAAAGCTTTCCGATATAAGGCATCATTTTTAAATGTAAACCTTAGTGCTTATCATTTTACATCTACCTTTTTCTTAAGCTCAGTGGGTAGAATGTCATACTGGATGTACTCAATAAGAGGTTGCCTCCAGTCTGTCTCTTCTTCAATTTCAAAAACGGAGACCACATATGTTTCTTCTGTTTCATCAAAACGATCTAAGGCTGAGGCCAACAAATGACGTTCCCAAGTTGTTATTTGAATTTCTCTTTCATCAGGGAGTGTCAGTGAAGCAGCCAGCTTTGCTAAGGCATATGCTTTATCATTCTCAGACCTTGATACATTGTTAACCTGTACTTGAAGGAATTGGTTCATAAGGCTTCTTGCCCTTTTGTAGAGAGGCGCTAATTTGACATCTCTTACCTCGTACTGACCATTTATTTGTCGGATAATTAACTGGGAATCACCAAATACTTTAAGTTGGTCAATACGCATTTCATGGGCCAATTCAAGGCCAATGATGAGTGCCTCATATTCAGCTACATTATTCGAACATATCTCAAGGAGAGCAAATGAGTAAGGAATAAGTCCTCCAGATGGTGTGACAAACACAATTCCTACTCCGACTCCTCGACTCCTTGCTGCTCCATCAAAATATAACTGCCATGTTTTAATTTCAGTGAGCATAACCTCATCATCTGGCAAATCATCGGGCAGTTCCTCGTTATCTGGACATGGATGTGCTGCTAGGAAATCAGCTATAGTTTGTCCCTTTACTGCCTTTTGAGGCATGAACTTGATGTCAAAAGGGGCTAAAAGCATAGCCCATTTAGCCAATCTCCTTGATAGCATGTGCCTAGATAATATATATTTTAATGGATCTGCCTTCGAGATTAAGATAATCTGATGGGACAGGAGATAGTGTCGTAATTTTTGAATGGCGAAGACTAAGGCCAAACAAATTTTCTCCATGGGGGAGTAATTTATTTCTGCACCCACCATTGTCCGGCTAATGTAATAGAAGGCGTTTTCTTTCCCGTCATCATTATTTTGGGCTAACATAGCCCCTAATGATCGTTCAAGGGCTGCTATATATAGTATTAGAGGTTTTCCCTGTATTGGAGCCATTAGGACAGGTGGTCTTGTGAGATATTGTTTGATGCTTTCAAAAGTATTTTGACAAACTTGATCCCAAATGAAAGTCGTGTCCTTTTTTAGGAGTCTTGTGAAAGGTTGACACCTTCCTGACTAATTTGAGATGAACCGTCGTATGTATGCCAACCTTCCTTGTAAGCCCCGTAATTCTCTTAAGTTTCTCGGAGGAGGCATTTGGATTATGGCTTTGACTTTATCGGGGTCAATCTCAATCCCTTCTTTCCAAACCACAAAGCCGAGAAATTTCCCTGAGGTGACCCCAAATGCACATTTTAAGGGATTCATCTTGAGTTGATGTTGACGAAGCTTTTCAAAGACCTTTCTTAGGTCATGTGGGTGATTTTCTCTATCTTTTGTTTTTACAACCAAGTCATCAACATAACATTCAACGAGATTGTGGAGAAAATCGCGAAAAATGATCGTCATGGCTCTTTGGTAGGTGGCACCGGCATTTTTCAAACCAAACGGCATTACTGTATAGCAGTATATGCCTTGTGGTGTTCGAAAAGTCATTAAGTCTTCATCTTCGGAGTGCATTTTGATTTGATTGTACCTCAAGAAACCATCCATGAAAGACAGAGCCCCAAATCCTATTGTGGCATCCATAAGAAGTTCAGTGATCGGTAGTGGGAAATCATCCTTCGAACATGCATTATTTAAGTCCCTGAAATCTACACATATCCGGAGTTGACCATTCTTTTTTCGAACGGGGACAATGTTAGCCAACCAAGTTGGGTATTGAACTTTGCGAATGAAGTTAGCCTTTATGAACTTGTCCACCTCAACACTTATTTGGATTGTCAACTCAGGACGAAAGCGCCACTGAGGCTGCTTTATTGGCTTTACGCTTTCAGAAACAGCCAACTTGTGAACAGCGACGTTTGGATCCAAGCCTGGCATGTCTTAATAACTCCAAGCAAATACGTCTTTGTATTCTTGGAGGAGTTGTTCATATTGTGCCACTTCTTCATCATTTAGCATGACACTCACAAAAATTGGCTTGGGCTCATGAGTTGTTCCCAAATTTATCTCCCAAAGCTGGTCAATTGTTGCTTGACCGCCATCCTCCATTTCTGGAGGTGTAGGTTGAATCGCCTCAACAAAGTCTTGGGAGGGCTCCTGTTTGAAAGTTAAGTCCCTGTCCAGGCTTTTAGGTGAATTAACCTGTATTTCACCACATATTTCATGGCTTGTTACGGTGATCTGATGATGTTTGAAAGCTTCTTGGTAAGGAAATTCAAAATTTTGAGCGTTTTCCTCATCTGCAGTGGACACGACATTAACTTGTTCTGCTCGCTCGGCTTCATTTTGTTCATGAACCCAAACAAAGCTTCTAGGCTGCTGCCCTTTCTTGTTCAACTTCCACTTCCTCTGCTTTCTGACATGGAAGTTCTTTTGTTTGGGTTCATTCACTTTCCCAAGTCTTTGAAAAACTGAGATTCGGGGTTGGACTTGCTCATTTTGGGAAAACATCTCTTGCTCTTGAGGTGTAAGGACCATATCATTTGTGGTATAAGCCTTGAGAATCCCCCCATCATGAGATATTTGAAGATTTTTGGAGATATTCTCTTGAAATGATGCTTTTAGGATTCCACTTTCAAGTGAGATATTCAATTTTTGGTTTTCCTTGGCAAGTCCTCTCTCATTCTTCTTGCTCCTCTTTGATGATGATGGCCCTCCTGGAGGTGAACCACTTGAAGAAGATGCTCCTGCTAGAGGGTTTGAAAGGTTTTCCCTTAACACCACTCTCTTGTTGCCGAGTAATGTTCTTATGACCAGATTTTCTTTGGGTACGGACTGATCAATCCTTCGGAGGGGAAAAGTATAACTCGTGACAAGAGAGTCCACAATTTCCCTCACTGGAGTCAGGGCCTTTTGGCCGTCCTTTCTTTTGTCTTTAGGTGTATATTTGAAACACACCTTGGATCGTGGGAACTGATCTTCCTTGGCTTCACTAGCGTAACTGTTGACAACCTGAATAACCTTTTGAGGTAAAGTAAGAGGCTTGGGATTTTCTCTTTGGTTACTCTTTCTTTGGTTCAAAAGAACTTGGGAGGTTCCAGAATCTGCTGATTTGTAAAACTTGGCATCAACGTAATTAACATCTTCCCCATGAAAAGGATTTGTGTTCCCACAGATTGTTTTCTCATTGCCATGCTCGTCAGTGTATTTCAAACACTGGTGAAGAGTCGAGGCGATAGCGTTGCTAGTGTGGAGCCATGGTCCACCGAGTAGGGCGTTATAAGAAGTATCAGCATCTATTACATGAAAGAGAGCATCTGTGTAAAGATTGTCTAGCTCAACTTTCAAAGCAATAGTGCCTAAGGCTTTCTGCCCTACTTGATTAAACCCTTGTATTGTGAGCAAAGTTGGGGACAACTGATTTGGTGTTATCCCTATTGCCCTTAATACCCACAATGGAAGAAGGTTGACTGCGAAACCACAGTCAAGTAGGATCCGAGTTATTCTTTTATCCCCAATCCTACCAGTGATGTATAGAGGCCTGTTGTGATTTGCAGACCCCAACTGAAGGTCCTCATCAGAGAATGTTACACAAGCCATGCATGCAGCACACTGGTTTAAAGGAGATGATAACACCTCATCTACCTTAATAGGATCAACTTGATCTTTGTAGTCGTCGGGGTCCATTAACAATTGTATAAGTGCGCTTCTTAGCTCTTTGGACATTTGTAAGGCGTTATAGACACTTAGGTGTGCTGGGATTCGCTTGAGATGAGAAATGACATCATAGCGAATCTTTTCTTTATGAGACCCTTAACGAACTTGAAAAAGGGTTATGGCAGGAAGATCCTTCTTGGAATCCTTAGTTGCCTGTTTTTTCTCAGCATTTCCCTGGCTATTTGAGCTTGAGGGAATCACTTCCTCATCACCCTTTTCTTTGGCGTCATCCGATATTAGTGGTATCTCTGGTGTCGTTTCTTTTTTCTCCCCTTTCCCTGCTGGTTTCGGTGGTTGGAGTTGACGACCAGATCGAAGAATTATTTGATCCACCTCTTGAGTGGTGTTTGCGAGAATGGCGCTCGCTTCTTCACATTCATCAGCCCATGAGACCATGGAACATTGGGTTACTTCCCCTTCTTTAGGGTCATCATCTGAGGAGTCACTGCCGAAAAACCCTTTGGGGATATAATCACTTAAAGTAAACGGGGTCTTAACCGGTGGCACGGACTCCTCTTCAGAAGATAAGTCTGGCTTCTTTTTGGCCCTTGACTTCTTTTTCTTGTTTTTCTTGTTTTTCTTTTGAGGCGGCTTCTGTCCTCTTATTTTAACTCCTGGGGACTGAGAAGCTTGAACTATTCCCTGCCGAAATGATCGCCTGTTGGAGTAGGTTTGCCACCCAAAGCTATCATCATGCTCATCTTTTGATGTTGCCCATGCCTCTAGACTTGGGTCTAGATAAAAGTCATATAAGGTGGGTGCTTCTGGTGAGGGTGCAGGCATATCTGGATATATCCATACTATTGCTACATCATCATTAGCAATAAACTTGATGGGGACCGCATGAGGTGGTAATGACACCGTTGGGATCCCATTATTAGTTTCTGAAGATGATGGATGAGATTCATCCTTCTATTCTACCGTTGAAGTTGTATTTGACGATGCAGTGGGTCCTTTGGCTGAAGCTCCTTCTATCTCAATTTCTCCCCTTCTGATCATATCTTCGATTATGTCTTTGAAGACATAACAATCTTTTATAGGATGGCTAATGATCCTATGGTATGAGCAATACTTAGGATCGCTTGTCTTATTGACCTTGGCAGGTCGTTTCGGCTCTGGGAGAGAAAGGGCTTTTGCAGCCATTAACTCATCAAATATCCCTTGAACATCATCATCACCAAAGGGATACTTCTTTTCTTTTCTTTCCTGGAGGGTGAGTCGTCGAGCTCCCTCTTTTTGTTTGCCTTTGCTGTTGTTGAAATTTCCGCCATTGGTTGGCTTTGGGCTTGCTCTGACAAACGTAGCCATTGACTCTCCCTTCTTGTTTGGCCTTTTGATTTCCTCCCTCTTGGGTTGTATGGCTTTCTGACGGGCAAGTTGTCTTTCTACATTACTTGCCTTGGACATAAGGGCATCGAAGTTTGGAGGCTCAGCAGTACCGACATATGTGGCAATTTGAGGGTCTAAATTATTTGCACAAATTTGAACTGCTGATTACTCGCTTAGCTTTTCTGGGCATTGCAAGCTTAAGCTTCTCCACCTGATGATGAAATTATTAACACTTTCATTTGGCCTTTGGTGAGTATCAGCAAGGTCTATTATAGAAACTCTTCGTTTTGAACTCACAAACTGGGTTAGGAATACCCTTTGGAGGTCATCCCAAGTATGTAATGACCCAGGCTGAAACTGGGTATACCATGTAAAGGCTGCCCCTTTGAGGGACGGTACGAACTACCGAATTAGCAAAGCGTTATTTAAGGCATTTTCGCCGCATGCTGAATAAAAATGGGCCAAATGTTCATGCGGTGACCCATTTATTCCATCAAACTTTTCAAAGTTTGGCTTTTAGTAACCCTTGGGGAAAGGAACCGAGTCGTAGTGACTTAGGTATGGGCTCCTATACCCCAACACTGGGGGATTCATGGCAGCTTGGTACTCTTTAATTCCCTGAGCGACCAACTCCTTGATATCTTGCGGAGTGATGACTGTGTTGCTGCTACTAACCTCATTAACCTTCTCACGCTCCCTGTTCTCAAGGCGGATGGCAACGTTAGCAATTTCAGCCTCTTTTTCTGCAAGTTTCCATTGCAGTTCTTGCATTTGTTCTTCCAGGCTTAGAGTGCTGGTCATTAAGACTAGCATGTTTTCTGCTTGATTATCGTTGGTCACTTGGACTTGTGGGGTGACAGCTGGTGACTCCTCTTCTTGGAAGAATGTTCTGAGGTTATAGAAGGCAGGGTTTGTAACCTCATCTTGTTCTTCAGATTGGTCTTGCCCTTGATCAAAGGTAGTGACCGAAGATTGCAAGGTTACCTCGGTATATCTTAATGTCATGGCCCTTGATCTTGTGATCGGCCCACTGTATACTTGTGATTCAGCGCCGTTTGAGGTCGAATCACTTTGACTCTGTAAACTGGAAGGCAATATCCTCTTACCTTTTGAATGACTTGGAGTAAAAGTCGCCTCCTTGACCTGTAAGGTCTCGGGCACCACAGTAGGGGTGCTTGAGGCCGAAGGTCTGACGAATTTAACCTTGGGAGTTCTAGGTGCTGTCACCTCCTTTGAGTAGGAGGTCATTATGACTTCGGCTACGGGAATATCAACAGGGATAGTCCCGATAAGAATCCGCCTTGTAGGGCGAACTTGAGGAGCCTTCTTGACTCCTGAGGTTCCTTCCCCAAATGGCTTATCGGGGGTCCTCGAGGTTTGGGGTTTTTTGCTTGTCTTTGCCCCCTTCCTGGTGGATGCAGGAGCCCAAGTGTGGATTGAATCTGAGGAAGGAACTTGATCTTGCCTCAGGGGTAGATTAGGGACCCGAGCTTGCCTTGGTTGGATTGTCGCTCGGGTTGTTGGTGCTCCCTTGTGTAGGTTCCCCTCCGATTTGGCATTTGGCTGGGGCATGGAGTCAGCACCGGGTTGAACGGCCTAGCTATTGAGGGGCACGCCGTAGAGGATAACCTTTGCTGAAAAGTCCTCCTCAAGGTCGTCTTAGCTAGTTCCAAGGCTGGTGATGGAGCTAGCTTAGGTGCAGCCGACTTAGCGCAACGCTTGTCGCTTCTACGCTTGTTGCGTTTTAAGTTCTTCACCACTTTCTTTGTAAGCAGTTTGCGGGCCTGCTTGCCCTTTCGAGGCCCCTAAGAAGTTCCATTGAGTTTGACAATAGAAACTCAGCTAGGATGGATTGTGGTCCAACAGTGAAGACCATCTGCACGTTTTTCCTTGCTTGGAATATTCCGCGCTTGATCACAAATGTGACGGGAAGCTCGTTGAAGTTAACGGTGACTTGAGGTGCCATTGTTTTTGTCACACAAAAACAAACACAACAATAGAAAAGAAAATAAAATCAAATCAAAATTAGTCAATACAAACAAATCGGAGATAAAAAGGAAAATAAAGTCCCACCGAGCGTGCCAAAAATTATGTTGAGAAAAAATTTAATAAAATAAATAATATGCACAACACAACTTTCCGACGTGCAAAAAATGTACATCTGTTTATTTTGAGTACGACCCTATTCAAGAGGATAAGCCTCCTTAATTACGTCCCCCTCTCGGGAGACCACCTTTTGATTCCGACTCGTTTTGTTTTACCTTTTCTTTCTTTGTTTTGTTTTGTGCTAATAAGACTTTATGTAATTTGAATCAACAATTATCGTATTTTCAATGTCGAATCTCCCGTATTCAAAACTTAGTTGCATCAGATAGTGGCTGTATAGGCACCTTCTAGGAAGGGTACTATACATACACATTCTTCATGTGTAGGTTATGGAACGGGTAATTTTATTTGATTTGAAATTTAAGTTGCACTCATTTTTTGTCATGAGCTGCCTACGTACCTCTTTTATAGAGGATCAAACCAGTCTAGTTCTTTAATTTTATTTGAATTTTATTTCGGCTATGTTATAATCATAATTTAATTTTGAGTTTTGATTTTGAACTTTATTATACGTGGACTAATTTATTATCCACAATTTTGATTTAATTTTATCATTTGATTTTTTTTAAAACTTTTAGTGGCTAAGTTATTTTTATTATTATTTTTAGCCGTTTGCAACGATTTTCTTATTTTTCGACTCACCCCCTTTTTAGGTCGGTCCTTTTATTTTGTTTAACTTGCGATCGCACCCGAAATTTATTTACGGGTTTCCTATGCACCCTTGGTAGGATCAAATCGACGTAATTCCTGACCCAATTTTTAGTTTAGGCTTATGGCTTAGAACGGCGGAAATTTGTTTGGCTCGGTTCTGGTCCATTTTGCATACTTATGACCTAAAAAAAAAAAAGGAAGGCTTCAAAAATTTTTCGAAGCTCATTTTTTTTTTTTTGGGGGGTATTTGTTTTGGTTACGTAGCATGTAACCAAGGGTTGCAGAACTGCAATTTTGATCTTTCATGAAAAAGGAGGGAAAGTAAATGAGACTTTTTGGTCCTTTTCATGGAGTTGAAAATTTAAGGAGATCGGTTTCTGTAATAGAAAATTTGGCTTTTTTTTTTTACTTTTGAGCGGTTAAGGTGTAATCGACTTGAGCCAAATTAAATTTTTAGGAAGAAGGGGGGGATCAATTTGGACCCATTTGAGACTTTTGACTTCGACTGAACTCGAAGAATTTTATATTGAGCTTCCTACGTATCCTTAGTGGAATCAAATCATCGTAGTTCCGATCTTGAGTAGAGGCGAAAAGTTTAGTTATACCCAATGATAACTTATGGGTTTAATTTAATGCAGCCACATTAATAGAGCTACTAAACTTATAATTAATGATCAGAGATTTTGGGACCCTATTCCGAGACCCAAGAACAAAAAAGAGTTGACAGGAACTTGTGACACCAAAGGGGTATCTGTTGGCAAAAGATCATCTTGGGGTACATGGTCTCGAAAGCCTGCAATGAAGGAATCCAACAACACCAACCAGTAACTTTAATTCTTGTATCACAACCCAGAAAACATACTCTGTTTTGCGTAACTCTTTCTTCTTCCCCTGCTTTTTATCACCATTTTTTTTTTAATCGAAAAAGCTTCTTTTTTTTTGTTAGTGGGACACATAACTGGGAGTAGAAGTCCAACTCTATGCAAATTGCAATATTAGATAGCATATCAATTCTTGGATTGATAGTGAATTGAATTTATCCAACACAAAGACTCCATGGTTATAAAAGGCCCTTTGCTTCCCGATTTATTTTGCTTAACCTTTGAGTCCCCTCTTTTTTTTTAATTAACTCTCTGTGGAACCAAGGTAGGAGCAAAAATCATCTTCTTCCATCTTGTTCTGTACCAGTTAAAAAAACTTTCATCATTAACAGAGCATTGCGATGGGTTTTGCCGCAAGTAACTGGAAGAGATTTTTTTTTTTTTGGGCCAAACTCATGATATCATTGAGCACTCTAGGATTATTGAAAATCCAAAATAATTCTCTTCAACTGGGTATTTGAGTTATATGGGAGCTGCTCACAATACATACGCACGTCCCCTTTTTTTAATATGTTGCTCTTAAAAAAAATTAATCGGAATAGCAACATTTCCTTGACTGGGACATACAATTAATCTTCTGTCTTCTTCAGAACACAGGATTTTATAGTTCCAACGGGAACAAGGATCCGGCAGGATCTGTAATTTCATGATTCCGGCAGGAATCAGGATTCAGCAGAATCTAAATTTTTCACAGTTCTAGTAAGAACCGGAATCTAGCTTCTTCCAAAAATCCAACTGAAACTTGAACTTGACTTGAGTGATTTTAAATGGATATGAGGCAACCGTATTTCATTGTCATATTACCTTGAACTATGCCTGAAGTTTTGAAGATTACTGGATGTAATCCCTGATTCGCCTTCTCCGTTTCTTCAAATTTTTACGAAACCTTCTTCCTTGTGATACTGCTCTGCCTCTCTTTCAAGAGTTTTTTTTTTTTTTTTTTAAGTTCGCACCTCTATTTTTTTCGGTTCTCTGTGTTCTTCCTACTCTCTATCTTCTGTTTTCCTCTTGGAACTTTGCAATTCTGCTTGCTTCCCTTCTTCTCTTCTCTCCCTTCTTATATTGATGAAGTAAGTTTTTAACTTCCCTCCACGTTGCAGCAAAAGTAGGGAACGTGGAGAGTAATGGGCTAGGTGTGCATTTCGACGCAACACTTTCTTTTCCAAGAAGCATAAAATATATATATACTAAGAAGTGTTGCTTACCTTTTTTAATTATCCAAAAGTGCTCCTTTTACAATTGGCATGTCCCTTTTTTTTTATTGGCCTTTGAATAGCTAGCGGAAGTGATAAAATTTTCTTCATAAAATTGTGTGGAAAGTTTCAGGAAAATTGTTGATCTTCTCCAACCTCACATTGTTTAGACGACATCAACATGATTCAAATAACTTAATCCATCAACATTCAAATTTCTCATCTAAATTCTTATACTTTTTTCCTGTAAGACCCGCGCGCGCCAGCGTCTCCTCCACCAGCCGAGACAACCACTATGAAGAGAGAGAGGGAGAGATCGAGTGAAATCAGGGAGAAACCACAACGTTGGTGGTCGGATCGGGCAACGATTTGAGGCGCTCAACACGTGCCTGGGCTCAGCCATGCAACCAGACTCTCGCCACCCCAGTCCCTCTACGAATCGAGGGTGAATTCGCAGCCCAAACATCAACCACAACTTCGAATCAGTAAGCCAATTTCAGTCGATTTTGGGTCTGTTCACGTGGGTTAGGCATGATGCAGCAAGGAGTCGAAATCCGGGTTTTTCGAACACCTAAAGTCGAGCCCAAAGACTTGCGAACAAGTCCTTAGCTTGGAGTCCAGGTGGGCATTTCTTGCCTCCTAAATATTAGTAATTTCGAAAATGCTTTAGCCCTTAAGTTGTCATGCATGTCAGTTTAGGATTAGTTAGATTAATTGAGAGTATGCATGTTTTATTTCAACTGAATTCAGTTTAAATCGATGCATGTTAGTTTAGAACTAGTCAGACGCATTGGACTGATTTTTATGCCTAAGACTGCCCTAAATTGATGTATGTTAAGTTTAGTTAATTCATACCTGAAAGTGACTTCGAAATAACCTAACAATGCCTTGAATCGATATATGTTATTTTAGTTAATTAATACTTGAAAATGGCTTCGAATCGATATATGTTAGTTTAGTTAATCCATGCTTGTAAGTGGCTTTGAAATAACCTAAGAATATTTCAAATCGATGCCCATTAAATTAACTAATTCATGATTGGAAGTAGTTTCGAAACAACCCAAGAACGCTTCGAACCGATGCATGTCAAGTTAGTTGATTCAAGTTTGAAAATGCCCTTTCAAACGACATAAGAATACCTTAAATCGATGCATGTTAATATGGTTAATTCATGCCTAAAATGACCTTGAAAATGACCTAACAACCTTGGTTAGTTAAAACAGATACGTAAACCTTAACGCGAATATGCTTTAAAAATGACACGAATTGGGCATGCTTATTGCTTTGAATCGATACTTGTTAAGTTAGTTAATTCGTGCTTGAAAATAACTCCGAAAAGAACTAAGAATGTCTTGAATCGATGCTTGCTAAGTTAGCTAAATCATGTTTAAAAGTAGCTTCTGAAACGACCTAAGCATGTTTGAATCGATGCTTCTTAAGTTAGTGAAATTATGCTTGAAAATGACTTGAATATGAACGCAAGCTAGTTTCACGCCCTATTAGTTTGTTTCAGTTCTTTAAGTACTTCATTCGAGTCAATGCAATGTAGATTTATATATATATATATATGTGTGTGTATATATATATACACACACACACATATGCTTATATATGTTGTATCGAGCCGCTGGATGGTTGCTGCTCCCTCGGTAAGTTTATACGTAGCCATTTCATTTTTCCTTTTATGACAATATGCTATGGTTATGGAATTGAAAACCGAGTTGATAGTCAGATGGCTCGAGGATGAACTAATGAGAGTTTTGAGGTTCCTTGCGGTCAGTTTTGTGTGAGGAGGAAGCCTCGATTGTGATTGACCGCAATCGTGTGGATTGCGAGGCCATGTATGGCTTATTCTGCTGAGTTGATTATGAAGTGATTGAATGTTTACGTGCAAACCCGGGTTGTTGGTGCTCCCTTGTGTAGGTTCCCCTCCGATTTGGCATTTGGCTGGGGCATGGAGTCAGCACCGGGTTGAACGGCCTAGCTATTGAGGGGCACGCCGTAGAGGATAACCTTTGCTGAAAAGCCCTCCTCAAGGTCGTCTTGGCTAGTTCCAAGGCTAGTGATGGAGCTAGCTTAGGTGCAGCGGACTTAGCGCGACGTTTGTCGCTTCTACGCTTGTTGCGTTTTAGGTTCTTCACCGCTTTCTTTGTAAGCGGTTTGCGGGCTTGCTTACCCTTTCGAGGCCCCTAAGAAGTTCCATTGAGTTTGACAATGGAAACTCAGCTAGGATGGATTGTGGTCCAACAGTGAAGACCATCTGCACGTTTTTCCTTACTTGGAATATTCCGCGCTTGATCACAAATGTGACGGGAAGCTCGTTGAAGTTAACGGTGACTTGAGATGCCATTGTTCTTGTCACACAAAAACAAACACAACAATAGAAAGAAAATAAAATAAAATAAAAATTAGTCGATATAAACAAATCGGAGATAAAAAGGAAAATACGGTCCCACCGAGCGTGCCAAAAATTATGTTGAGGAAAAATTCAATAAAATAAATAATATGCACAACACAACTTTCCGACGTGCAAAAAATGTACATCTGTTTATTTTGAGTACGACCCTATTCAAAAGGATAAGCCTCCTTAATTACGTCCCCCTCTCGGGAGACCACCTTTTGATTCCGACTCGTTTTGTTTTACCTTTTCTTTCTTTGTTTTGTTTTGTGCTAATAAGACTTTATGTAATTTGAATCAACAATTATCGTATTTTTAATGTCGAATCTCCCGTATTCAAAACTTAGTTGCATCAGATAGTGGCTGTATAGGCACCTTCTAGGAAGAGTACTATACATACACATTCTTCATGTGTAGGTTATGGAACGGGTAATTTTATTTGATTTGAAATTTGGGTTGCACTCATTTTTTGTCATGAGCTGCCTACCTACCTCTTTTATAGAGGATCAAACCTGTTGTAGTTCTTTAATTTTATTTGAATTTTATTTCGGCTATGTTATAATCATAATTTAATTTTGAGTTTTGATTTTGAACTTTATTATACGTGGACTAATTTATTATCCACAATTTTGATTTAATTTTATCATTTGATTTTTTTTTAAACTTTTAGTGGCTAAGTTATTTTTATTATTATTTTTAGCCGTTTGCAATGATTTTCTTATTTTTCGACTCACCCCTCTTTTTAGGTCAGTCCTTTTATTTTATTTAACTTGCGATTGCACCCGAAATTTATTTAAGGGTTTCCTATGTACCCTTGGTAGGATCAAATTGACGTAATTCCTGACCCAATTTTTAGTTTAGGCTTATGGCTTAGAACGGTGGAAATTTGTTTGGCTCGGGTCTAGTCCATTTTGCATACTTATGACCTAAAAAAAAAAAAGGAAGGCTTCAAAAATTTTTCGAAGCTCATTTTTTTTTTTTTGGGTTATTTGTTTTGGTTACGTAGCATGTAACCAAGGGTTGCAGAACTGCAATTTTGATCTTTCCTGAAAAGGGGGGAAAGTAAATGAGACTTTTTGGTCCTTTTCATGGAGTTGAAAATTTAAGAAGGTTTGGCATTTTTTTTGGCTTTTGAGCGGTTAAGGTGCAATCGACTTGAACCAAATTAAATTTTTAGGAAGAAGGGGGGGATCAATTTGGACCCATTTAAGAATTTTGACTTCGATTGAACTCGAAGAATTTTATATCGAGCTTCCTACGTATCCTTAGTGGAATCAAGCCATCGTAGTTCCGATCTTGAGTAGAGGCGAAAAGTTTACTTATACCCAATGATAACTTATGGGTTTAATTTAATGCAGTCACATTAATGGAGCTACTAAACTTATAATTAATTATCAGAGATTTTGGGACCCTATTTCTATTTATTCGGGCTTCATCCCCCCTTTTCAAACTCAAGAACAAAAAAGGGTTGACAGGAGCTTGTGACACCAAAGTGGCTCCTGTTGGCAAAAGATCATCTTGGGGTGCAAGGACTCGAAAACCTGCAATGAAGGAATCCAACAACACCAACCAGTAACTTTAATTCTTGTATCACAACCCAGAAAGCATACTCTGTTTTGCGTTACTCTTTCTTCTTCCCCTGCTTTTTATCACCATTTTTTTTTTAATCGAAAAAGCTTCTTTTTTTTATTAGTGGGACACATAACTGGGAGTAGAACTCCAACTCTATGCAAATTGCAATATTAGATAGCATATCAATTCTTGGATTTTAACGAGAGTTTGATAGTGAATTGAATTTATCCAACTCAAAGACTCCATGGTTATAAAAGGCCCTTTGCTTCCCGATTTATTTTGCTTTCTTTTTTTTTAATTTACTCTCTGTGGAACCAAGGTAGGAGCAAAAATCATCTTCTTCCATCTTGTTCTGTACCAGTTAAAAAAACTTTCATCATTAACAGAGCATTGCGATGGGTTTTGCCGCAAGTAACTGGAAGAGAATTTTTTTTTTTTTTTTAAAGCCAAACTCATGATATCATTGAGCACTCTAGGATTATTGAAAATCCAAAATAATTCTCTTCAACTGGGTATTTGAGTTATATGGGAGCTGCTCACGATACATACGCACGTCCTCTTTTTTTAATATGTTGCTCTTCTTAAAAAAAATTAATCGGAATAGCAACATTTCCTTGACTGGGACATACAATTAATCTTCTGTCTTCTTCAGAACACAGGATTTTATGGTTCCAACGGGAACAAGGATCCGGCAGGATCTGTAATTTTATGACTCCGGCAGGAATCAGGATTCGGCAGAATCTAAATTTTTCACGGTTCTGGTGAGCACCGGAATCTAGCTTCATCCAAAAATCCAACTGAAACTTGAACTTGACTTGAGTGATTTTAAATGGATATGAGGCAATCGTATTTCATTGTCATATTACCTTGAACTATGCCTGAAGTTTTGAAGATTACTGCATGTAATCCCTGATTCGCCTTCTCCGTTTCTTCAAATTTTTACGAAACCTTCTTCCTTGTGATGCTGCTCTGCCTCTCTTTCAAGAGTTTTTTTCTTTTTAGTTCGCACCTCTATTTTTTTCGGTTCTCTGTGTTCTTCTTACTCTCTATCTTCTGTTTTCCTCTTGGAACTTTGCAATTCTGCTTGCTTCCCTTCTTCTCTTCCCTCCCTTCTTACATTGATGAGGTAAGTTTTTAACTTCCCTCCACGTTGCAGCAAAAGTAGGGAACGTGGAGAGTAACGGGCTTGGCGTGAACTTCCACGCAACACTTTCTTTTCCCAGCCGCATAAAATATCTATATACTAAGAAGTGTTGCTTTCATTTTTTAATTATCCAAGCCATTTACAATTGATGGCTCCTTTTTTTTTTTTGATTGGCCTTTGAATAGTGAGCGGAAGGTGCTGGAGAAGGAGGTTTCCGTATGCACCCCCTGTTTTTTTTTTGCATTTTCTTTATTTTTTATCTCTTTTATTATGTAATCGGATCCACTTTTATTTGTATTTTATACTAAGACATAATAGCTATGAAAATACTATATTAAAAATTTATGATTTGTGAAAATTTTTAGTTTAACACGGTCAGTTGGACCAATTCAACTGGGGCTCAAAGTTTGGTCCGGCCGGATCACTTGCCAAACCGCTGACCAAAGAGCTGGTCAAAACCAATTCAGTCGGATTAAGTCAGTATTTTGAACCGGTTAACTCGGTTTTTAACCTTTAGGCAGCCAAAAAATCCCAAAAATCTCCACTCGGACGCACACTAATGTTTCTCCAATCAGTTTAGGCGGCAGTAGAGTACAAGGTCTGCGCGCCAATTTTATACAGTTGGCTCTCCCTTTCTCTCTCTCCCTCCTCCGGCATTCACAGGTTTGCTTAGCTTGGGAAGTTCTTACCTTACAGCAGAATGATGGAGGGTTAGACGTTTGAAGCGGCAGAAATGGTGGGAGGGGGGATGTTTTCGAGGCAAAAGGCAAAGTGCCAAGGAACCCTAGGAAATAGGAAAAGAATTAGCCACATGCTTCACTGGGCTCTGCAGCTCTGTTGTCTTTTAAATGCTTTTTTACTATTTTTCTTTAATGTTTTTTTAGGCTTCATTTGGACCTTAGAAAATTTAATGAAAAGAAAAAATTTGAAAAAGTCACTTTTTTTCTTGTGCTTGATTTAAAAAAAAATTACAAAGAAAAAAAATATGGAGGAAAGTTAGGTGGAAAAATTATTAAAAACAAGTGATAAAATTTTCTTCATAAAATTGTGTGGAAAGTTTCAGGAAAATTGTTGATCTTCTCCAACCTCACATTGCTTAGACGACATCAACATGATTCAAATAGCTTAGTTCATCAACATTCAAATTTCTCATCTAAATTCTTATACTTTTTTCCTGTAAGACCTGCGTTCTTTATTTTGCGTTAAGCTGATTGTCTTACCTTCTACGTTGCAAAATTCATATTTTTATTAACTATAGGTTAAATTATTATCTACGTACCTATGTGAGCGATAATTTTATTAAAAGAATATTTTGTTGCTAATAATATTATTATTGTTATCGTTAATTATTTAGAAAATTGTCTCATACCTCCGAAATCGTTATTTGATTTATTTAGTTATTTCCCGAATTTAGTTAAGACGCCGATTTTAGAACGTTTCAACCTAAACGTAGACTGAGCGATAACGAATTTTGGATCGGGAATCTAGTTATAGTAGCATTTGAACACAAAAGAGACAATAAAAAAAACAAAAAAGGGGGTAGAAGCCCCCATCTTGAGCAAAAACACGAAAGGGGGGGTCTTCTTCGGGCTCCTCGTGATACCCCTCCCCGGCAACAACCAGAGAGAAAGAGGAGGAGGGAGAGAGACGAGGGGCGGTGGCGGTGCCACCTCGGTGCGCGCGCCAGCGTCTCCTCCACCAGCCGAGACAACCACTATGAAGAGAGAGAGGGAGAGGTCGAGTGAAATCAGGGAGAAACCACAACGTTGGTGGTCGGATCGGGCAACGATTTGAGGCGCCCAACACATGCCTGGGCTCAGCCATGCAACCAGACTCTCGCCACCCCAGTCCCTCTACGAATCAGGGGTGAATTCGCAGCCCATACATCAACCACAACTTCGAATCAGTAAGCCAATTTCAGTCGATTTTGGGTCTGTTCACGTGGGTTAGGCATGATGCAGCAAGGAGTCGAAATCCGCGTTTTTCGAGCACCTAAAGTCGAGCCCAAAGACTTGCGAACAAGTCCTTAGCTTGGAGTCCAGGTGGATATTTCTTACCTCCTAAATATTAGTAATTTCGAAAATGTTTTAGCACTTAAGTTGTGATGCATGTCAATTTAGGATTAGTAACATTAATTGAGAGTATGCATGTTTTATTTCAACTGAATTCAGTTTAAATCGATGCATGTTAGTTTAGAACTAGTCAGACGAATTGGACTTATTTTTATGCCTAAGACTGCTCTAAATCGATGTATGTTAAGTTTAGTTAATTCATACCTGAAAGTGACTTCGAAATAACCTAACAATGCCTTGAATCGATATATGTTATTTTAGTTAATTAATACTTGAAAATGGCTTCGAATTGATATATGTTAGTTTAGTTAATCCATGCTTATAAGTGGCTTTGAAATAACCTAAGAATATTTCAAATCGATGCCCATTAAATTAACTAATTCATGATTGAAAGTAGTTTCGAAACAACCCAAGAACGCTTCGAACCGATGCATGTCAAGTTAGTTGATTCTAGTTTGAAAATTCCCTTTCAAATGACATAAGAATGCCTTAAATCGATGCATATTAATATGGTTAATTCATGCCTAAAATGACCCTGAAAATGACCTAACAACCTTGGTTAGTTAAAACAGATACGTAAGCCTTAACGCGAACAAATTATGCTTTAAAAATGACACGAATTGGCCATGTTTATTGCTTTGAATCGATACTTGTTAAGTTAGTTAATTCGTGCTTGAAAGTAACTCCGAAAAGAACTAAGAATGTCTTGAATCGATGCTTGCTAAGTTAGCTAAATCATGTTTAAAGTAGCTTCTGAAACGACCTAAGCATGTTTGAATCGATACTTCTTAAGTTAGTGAAATTATGCTTGAAAATGATTTTAATATGAACGCAAGCTAGTTTCACGCCCTATTAGTTTGTTTCAGTTCTTTAAGCACTTCATTCGAGTCAATGCAATGTAGATTTATACATATATATATGTGTGTGTATATATATATATATACACACACACACACACATATGCTTATATATGTTGTATCGAGCCGCTGGATTGTTGCTGCTCACTCGGTAAGTTTATACGTAGCCATTTCATCTTGCCTTTTATGATAATATGCTATGGTTATGGAATTGAAAAACGAGTTGATAGTCGGATGGCTCGAGGATGAACTAATGAGAGTTTTGAGGTTCCTTGCGGTCAGTTTTGTGTGAGGAGGAAGCCTCGATTGTGATTGACCGCAATCGTGTGGATTGCGAGGCCATATATGGCTTATTCTGCTGAGTTGATTATGAAGTGATTGAATGTTTTACGTGCAAACCCCATTTCCTTTATGTCATTAAGTTGCATCTTGCGAATGAGGGAGGGTTTGAAAAAGAAGGTTTTCGTGGTTGTAACTAATAGTAGCCATAACTATTAGCAACTGCTAGCCTATTTTAACTATACAAATACAGTTTTGGGAGTGAACATGCTAGAACGGGGAAATCTCTAAGAAGTTTAAATAAAAAGAGAGTGTGTTGTATAAAAAAGGATTTCGCTGTGAGAGGCAGCAAACTTATTAGTCGTTATGACCAAACGTTTTAAATTGGCTAAAATAATGTGTTTTGGACAATATGATATGAATGATGCTAGCCTACGGAATAAGTTCTGGTACTAGGAAACCCTATAAGACCCTGACGATGGTAATGGTCCAATATGTTATATGTAGTCATTCCGGGAGTAAGAGCTTAAGTGTGAGCGTTAGGTCTCACTATGAGGTTGAGAATAGATCTCACCCAACTAGCACCATGTAATGATCTTATGCCAGAAGTATTTTTCTAATAAGCAAAGAAAAGTAATCGGCATTTCGCCATTTTAAGTATTTTAGAAAGAGAGAGTTTTTATAGGCCATTAAGATGCCAAATTGAATGAAATGTGAAAAACTTATAAGGGTCCTATAAGGACCAATACGAAAGAAATTCCTTTTAAAGGATGTAAACCTTAAGAGGTTATAAAAAGTGTTTTCAAAGAAAGAAAGGAAAATTTCTATGAATGGCTAATGGAAAAGATTCATAAGCTCAGTTGAATGCGATTTCAAGTAATATGTGGCCATATTCTTATAATGCATCAAGCATATGAGTTTAAATGTGCATGTTATGAGAAAGAAGCTCCTTGTATGATCCTTACTCCATGTGTTTAAGTATCTCGTACAAGTAAATTAGATAGACAAAGCATGATTCATGTAATGTGTCACCTAGCTTATGGTTGGAATTAACGAAAACTCTCTGTCGTTTAATACAATAATAGTACTGTTTAAATGCGTGATATGTGGCTAATTCAAGAGGTTAAATAAAGTGTTTTCAGAAAGAAGAAAAGGAAGATCTCTATGCATATCCTGTGCTTATTTTATGAATGAGTGTTTGAATGAAAATTCAAGTAAGGCATGGCTATGTTCTTAATGAATCAAACATTAAAACTTTGAATGTGCATAACCTATGAAAGAAAGTTCTCTGCTTAGCCCTCGTTGTTTGCTTATATGTTTGAGTGTTTGATTTTTAAGAGATTTGGTTATTTAGGGACCTAAAAATGAGTTTGAACAGCTAAAATGAAGTTTATGGGTAATAATCCATCCTTGGGGACTATGATTGCCTAATACGATAGTAATACATAAGCATGTGATATGTGCCTATTAATGGTAATATTTCCTGTAACAGTTTTGGTTTTAAGGAGTTGGAGAATACTCATTGAGCTTGTAGTTGCTCATCCCACTACTCTTTCTCCTTTTTCCCCAGGTTTTCTTTGTGAAGGGCAGAAGTCGACTCAATTATGTTAAAATGGAAGTTATTCTTGCTGAAAGGGGAGTCATGTGTGCCCACAGTGGAGTAGTCTTGCTGTCTGATGATGTTATAAAATGTAATCTTAGTTGTAAATATACGTAAACAAGTATTCTAGTTCATATAATGCATATTATTCATAAGTCGCTCTGTATGGTCATATGAGCCAACCATCTTATTAGTCAGTTGTCTTTTCAACTGAAGTTGTCTATATTTTGGGATGTAAATCCCAATATTCCGATTGTGTGAACAGTTGAGTTGTATCTTTCATTTCTCCTTTATTAATGAACTATATTGTTTGATGTACTCCGAGCGAATTGCTCGTTGAGTTATGAAGTCCGACGTGTAGTCGTTGAGCTTATTTTAGAATGTTTTACGCTTCTGTTGATTGCAAGGGTTTATTATAAGACTTTTAGCATGAAAATAGTCAGTTTTTAGGAGAAACTCTATTCGTTTCGCCCAGGAATGAAGTAGGAAGTAACAAAACATAACACTCCTAGCCGTAGGGGCTGAGGGTGTTATATTTCCTCAGTCCAAACAAAGGAAAAACTCATTTTTTCCCTACTTTTTTTTCTTAATATTTTTTTTCTTTCAACTTTTCTTTCCACCAAATTTTCTAGGGACCAAACGGAACCTTAGTGAAATATGCTGCTTTGACTTGTGAGAACTGGATTCTTCTGGTTGGGACTTAATTCACTTGATCATTTAGGCCTTTCCGAGCTAGGGAGTAGCAAATGTAAAGAAAGTAATAACATTAACACATTCTAGACAAAGACATGTTTGTTCTTGCTCATGCAGAAGAAAAAAATAATTTAGCACCTACCGAATCATGCCGGTCTAGACCGGTTCAATGTTATAGTGGGTCAACAATTTAACTCCGATTCTAACGGTCCAACTAGTTGACCCATTAACCCAATTTCGATACTGGATCGTTCACCGAATCGGTTCTCTTAACATTGAAATCCACCCCAACCCCATTACTTCAACTTTCAAGATTCTCTCTCTATCACTTGGAAACAAAAATTATAAAGTTCTCAAACAAAAATAAAAAAGTCTCATGAAGCTGCTAGTTTCTCTATCTCAACCCCCCCCCCCGGCCCTCTCTAGAATGAAGCAGCTAGAGATAACAATTGTTTTTTTTTTTTAATTTGCTCATGCCATTCTCATCTCTATCTACCCAATCTGCACAAGTGTGTGCCATCATACTTCTTTTGTGGAAGCTGGTTTCCCCATTCAGAGTGTTCAGGGGAGGCAAATTATAAAATCCTAGGTTCATCGAATCAGGGGGCTGGTTCCAACGGCCGGATTCCCGAGATTAAATAGATTTTGACCGGTTCTTAATCAGGTTGAGTGATAGAAGCAACTTCCCGGACCGGAACAGCCACCACTTTCCGGTTGAACCAGTTCAATCATTCCGTCTGATCTTGTAACACTGCATATATCCATCCCAAGTTCATAGTACCAAGAACTTCAACCCACAAAATATTCATTGAACAGTGAACCATAATGCAAAATCCTTCCATTGGAAAGTACAAGTCATCGTTGTCTGAATGAATGCACTAATCATGCAATGTGGACATGCGCATCAAGAAATTACACGCCAACTGCAGAATATACAACAACAGCACAGAAATGACAACAAAAGCCACAATATCACCACTGCATGGGAAGGTAAATGACCGTTTAGAAAGTGAAATGACTAGCCTTGAGAACTCAATATCTGCAGTAACAGTACTAGAACCATAATCATTAACAATTGCAACGAAATAGACTCTGAAGTTACTATAGTAACCCACTACGAACAAAATGTTATTCTCCTTAGCTCACACATTACTTGAAAGCAACTACCCAACGTACCACAAACTCTTAAGCATCGAAAACCCAGTCATTTACAGGTTGCCTACTGAAATTGTGGCACATCTCTTCCAGGCACATCTTGACCCTGGTAATGCCCACCAGGCTGGCCTCCCACGTTGCCTTGAGACGTATAATTGCTCTGGGGATTAGGCGGCATTTGAGCATTCTGGTATGTCATCCCTGCATCTTGATGGTTTGGCATGTTGCCCTGAAATCCCGGGTTCCCATGACCTCCATAGTTGGGGGAGGGCATCCCCCCTCGGTTTGGACCTTGAGCAAACCCAGGACTGTTCTGTCCATAGCTCGTGTTGTTCTGTTGCATGTTTCGTCCATACCCCGGGTTGTTCTGTGGCACATTCAGGGCATAACCAGTGTTGTTCAGCGGCATACTCTGGCCATAAACAGGGTTGGTCTGCGGCACATACTGTCCATAACCAGGTTGGGGTGCACCTGGCTGGTTGCGCATTCCACCCATGTTTGGTGGACCAGTAGGGTTGCTTCCTGGTCCTTCCATATTAATTCCAGAATTGGGGTTGTTCTGGAAACCAGAAGTCCTCTGTCTCCTCTCAAAATTCCTCGATCGATCAGCATTGCGAGGTCTGTCATTGCGCCTGTTCCTCTCCTGCGCCTTTTGGTTGTTCCTTATCCATTCCTCGTGATACTTTGGATCGTATGGGACAGCTTGGCCATTGATAAAAGGTTCACCTATTGAAAAAGACCACAAGAAATCATAAGGAATAGATCACCTAGTACAGGAACCAAAATCTAGAAACCAAGCATTGCTCCCCTTTCAATATAAATATGTCCCTATAAGATGCAGTGGGATTTGAGAGGGGGGCAGCCTCCATCCTTTAACTCTCTTGCCCTCTTTTTTTTGTTTGGGGGGGGGGGGG
>JAKOGI010001472.1:0-95000 GCA_029747015.1 Carnegiea gigantea
AGAGAGAGAGAGAGAGAGAGAGAGAGAGAGAGATGTATATGTATATATATATATGTATATGTATGTATATATATGTATATGTATATTTATGTATGTATATATATATATATATACACACACACATGCACACACACACATACACACAAGAGAGTTTGGACTCTAACCAAGTCACCGATGATAGTATGCCTCCCCTATTCGAAAGGGATGGGGGAGACTTGTCTGCTCAAGAAAATGAGATTCATCCTTAATCTCCCATGCATGAGGAGAATTAACCTGTGAGTGAAGTCCGTCCTTAACCTCCTGTTCCCAGACATGCAGTTAGTCTAGATGTTCAGGATCTCGTGCCCAAAGGGATAATGGGAGCGACTCTCCAAATGCTCAGTGTCCCACACCTCTTAGAGAAAAGGGGAGGGATGCCTCCCCCAGGAAGACAAACAATGAGGGTCCCAGGATCCGAAGGAGTGGGCGTGGAAAAATTCCTCGATGATATTCTCAAATTGAAGATGAAATATTCCTTCAGGAGCCTACCTCTTATCAAGAGGCGATTGACTCACAAAGCCACAAAGAGTGGATGAACGCCATAAGGGATGAGATGGACTTGATGGCGAGAAACAAGGTTTGAGAACTTGTTGATCTTCTACCGCCGCATAAGTCTATTAGAAACAAGTGAGTTTTCAAGATAAAACGTTAGGTAGATGGTTCGATCGATAAATTCAAAGCCTGTTTAGTGGCGAAAGGGTTCACACAAATTGAGGGCATAGACTATGAAGAGACATTTTCTCTTGTGGTAAGATTTGCCTCTATTTGCCTACTCCTAGTCATGGTTACCCATTTGGACTTAGAGTTATTTCAAATGGACGTAAAGACTGCTTTCTTCAATGATAGCCTTGAGGAAAAAATCTATATGGACCAACCCATTGGCTTTATATCAAAGGAATAAGAGGACAAGGTACGTCGTCTTAAAAGGTCCATATATGTTCTTAAGTAATCTTTCAGATCTTGGTACTTAAGATTCCATGAGACTATAACTTCATTTGGCTTATCTATGATTTCAAAAGACCACTATGTGTATGTCAAAAGATCGACCAGGAGAATTATGTTTCTTACCCTATACGTCTTTGAAATAAAGGACATGAGTAAAGTCAGGTACGTCCCAGGCGTGGAAATAATCAGAAATCGTCTTAAAAAACTTTTAGGTATGAGCTAGGAGGCATATATCAAGAAAGTCTTGTAACGATTCCATATGCATTATTCCAAACCCGTAGACACTCCAGTTGAGAAGGATTTAACCTTGAGCCTCGACCAATACCCAAAAACAGACAAATAAAATGAGGTAATGAGCAATCTCCCTTACGCTAGTGCCATAGGAAGCTTAATGTATGCAATGTTATGTACACAACCTGACATTTGCTTTGCAGTTGGTTTGGAAAGTCATTGTCAAAGCAACCCAGGACTTGCCAATTGGCAAGCCGTCAAGAGAATCATGCGCTACCCTCATGGTACAACCGACTTAGTCCTATGATATCAAGGCGGGGACCATAAGTTGAAAGGATATTCAGGTGCCGATTAGGGTGGTGACCCGAATGAGTTCAGGTCAACCTTAGGGTATGTCTTCACCCTGGGTGGGGGAGCCATATCATGATGCAGTAAGGAGTAATACTACATAGCTTTGTCGACCGTGAGGGCAGAGTATATCGTATGTAGCCTAGCCACGCAGGAGGCAATGTGGCTCAGGAGTTTCTCCAAGATCTTAACCTCGCTCCTAGAGTTGATGATCCTGTAGAGATATTATGTGACAACACAGCTGCTATCCAGTTCGCTAGAGATCTGAAGTTCCATCGGAAGACCAAGCACATCAAAAGGCGTTATCACTTCGTGCGAGACGTCATAAAGACAAAGGAAGTTGTCATCAAGTATATCCCCACTAACAAGATGATTGCTGATCCATTAATTAAGCCGACTCCTAGAGATGCTTTTAAAGCACATTCGTTGAGTCTAGGACTTCGTAGAGTTTAGTTTTTGGATGAAATCTTGTTATGTATGACAGATACGTTCTTCTTCTAATGAGCTTTTATGAAATAAAGATTGAAGGTTCTTTTTCTAAATGCTTTGTGATTTATTTGTTAGACATGTTGAAATGCCACGTGCTTCTTATTGGCCTAGTCATACAGGCAATCGCCTTGACGCTTGAGTAGCGGCAGGATGAGACTGAATCATATTAGAACTAGGTGTGCAATATTGATTACTTATACTGGAAGCATATGAGTGTGATAGGATATAGTCACCTTAGTAAGTATAAAATGAGACTCGAGGGAGTCAAATATGAGATATGATTTCATATTGGAGCCTTAAAAGCCGAATCTTGAGTGTCAAGATTGGCATTTAGTGTGTTAATCTAGTGGCTTAAGTTAAATTTTTTCGGTGAAAATCTAGACTGATGATTCGCATGGCATATAGAATGACAAACCCAGTTGAGTAGGAGCTATGTCATGACATATATCTCATACTATGTGTGTTTAAAAGACGACCCATACACAGAGTAACAATTGACCTCCCTATCTCTTGTCACTATGTGACTCTATGAACGATGACCATTTGATTTAAAGCTATGATATGAAGTTGAAGCTTGATGTTGTTACTTTAATGTGTCTCTGAAGGGCCACTATGTATATGGTTCGACGAGAGCACGTTAGGAAAGCAGTTAAGTTAAGATGCAACACATGAGCGTTTAAGAAAATTAAAATCTATTCATCATCACCAATATCAGCTCAGGCGATTATATTGAGTATATAATCATATGATATATCGTGGCATCAGGGATTGGAGATGCCATTGGTGATATTTAGGATGATTTGGGGTATCGTATTTCGTGAAAGTATTATGTTAGTTAGATGGTAACTTAATATAACACTGCTTGTCACTTTTCGATCGCAAGTCCTATTCCTGGTATGAAGCATGAAGAGTTGTGATTCGTGGAGAGCATGTATTTTGTGGGCCTAGGTGGCCTAGTGGGAGTTGTTGGCCGGGCCTAATATTTTAGGCCCAACAGCCACTGAGGCCACTTAGGGCGGCATCCGTAATTGTTCTCATTAACCTATATAAGGAGGTTTTAGGGGGTTAATTAGGGTTACAGACTCTGGCACAGAAACCGCACACTCTCCCCTCCCCTCTCACTGCTGCCCTGCCATCACTAGCGGGTTTCGGGTCTAAGATGTGGACACCCTAAGGCGACTCTGGTAGCCACCTAGCTAGCATCACTACTGACGTGGACTATTTCTGACAGTTAATTATGCATTTCAGGTCAATCCTATTTATCATACAAAAATGAAGGACGTGAATGCAAGCACTAATATATACAGTCTCAGGGTGGTCTTGCTTGAGTTACTAACGGGCAGAGAACCAATAAATGTGAACTCCATGGATTCATAGGAATTTTACCTACCAAACGTTGTCAGAAGTGCCATCCTGGATCATAGGATAACATGTCTACATCATCATAACATAATGGTTAATCAATCTAGTCAATAAAGATGCAGCATAGAAGATAAATTGTTGAGGTTGCTTCAGCTTGCCTAGGCTTGTTGCTCCCCATCTCCATCTCTTAGATCACATGCCTTATAAGGAAGGTTGAAGCAATTGGCAAGTAATGATAATCGTGGTAAAGCTAATCCATGCTAGATTACCTCACATAGCGCGACCTAAATCTTGACTGCGAACAATGTGATAATATTCAAGTTTGTCTTACCAATAATGACTATATTTGCTTGACAAGCTCATCTAACAAATTGAAGTAGTGTCTACCTTCAAAACTGAGATGAACGACTGGTTAGATATTAATGTCGAATTTTGGTATGTGGTTGATGAATGAGTTACTGCAATTGCTGAATGTGCTTCTATGCAACGCTCAGCAAATGGATGGATGTTCTTTTATTGTTAGAGAGGATGCTATGTGGGTGGAAACTGACAGTACTAGTGGGATATGATGTTATAGCCCAAATGATATTCCAATCAAAAACCAATTAGCAATTGGTGGAGTAGCCCACCTAAGCTATAGACTAGCACATCTTTGTGATCATTTGCCGATGTGGGACGATGGTTATATAACAACCACCAAGCTCAACCACTGTTGTCCTTGACGCATAGGCGGATCTCTTCGGAGGCTAGGGGTGTCCATGGACACCCCTAACCCCAAAAATATTTTAATGAGACTCAAAAAAATTTAATGAGCTATTCTAAAGGGGATCAATTTAATATATATGGACACCCCTAAAATAAGTTCTAAAAGTTATGCTTTATAGACACTTTCTAAATATACCCAACCTACATACTAACATTTTTGTTCTTTTAAGTATAAAAATTACAGCTATAAAGTACAAATTTCATAGCAAAATAAAATAGAATTAAATGCTCCGAGCTCAAATTTTTCTCTCTCCCTCCTCTTCTTAGGCAAAACTGCATTCCACTTTTCCAAATCTCTTTCTCTGTCTCTCTCCCTCTCTTATGTGGGTTTTATACTTTTTAATTTAATCTAATAATAGTCTCTTTGATTTTCTTTTATTGGTATTATTAATTTTTTAGATTGTTCAGTTGCAATATGTTCTTAGTACCAAATTTTCTATAATTTTGCACAAATTACTTATTCGAACTTGATGTTGATTTTTTCCCCTTTGTTTTGGCGTAACTAGATAGTGGAGATTACTTATTTGTAATTTTACTTCATCTTTGACATGTTTACTTTATGACTCAATTTTTTTATTTTATTAATTGGTGCAGATGATGTGTTCTCTGCAACGAACGGTTTTAGTAAAGGATACATAATAATAATATTCTACTATTTTAACACCATCTATGCATCAACTATAAAATATAAAGACCATAGAGAACAAACATAGTAGTAGACTACCAAAGTTTTTTTTGAAAAAAAAAAAAAAAAGTAAAGAAGTGAGGCATATTGCATATCAAGTTCCATTAGAGTGGAAATATAAGATGGAAGGTTTGGGGAAAAAAAAAATTCGAGACAGAATGTTTACACAAAATATACTACTATAGTATGTATCATATGACCTTTTTTTTAGGGAGCGTATATTTAGTGATGACGATAATAGATGTACACCCTATTCTAAATGTCTAGATCCGCCACTGCCTCGATAACTTGACTCTAACAATCAAGCAACATCCATTTTCTAATACAAACCTATTTTCTAATACAAACCTAGGGACACAAAACCGGTGGATGAGCTCTGTTAAGGCGCAGGATCGAGGGCTCTGATACCATTGTTGTAGCTCAAGTGAGCTTCTAACTCAAAATTAATTGGCAATGGATAGAATAACCTGGTTAATTTATAAACTGGTACATCTTTGTATTTCTTTGTTGATGTGCGACACTGATTGTGTAATGTATGATTGCTCTTTGATGGACGTGGAGCAGACTCTTTTTGAAAGCAAAGCTGAAGATTTAGGTCACAAGGCATAAAAGTTTGGGATTCGTGACTAAGCTGCTGTGCTTGGTTTCTGAGATTCTTTTATTTGGTTCTAGGAGAAGACAAGGGATGTTGGATTTGTTTGGGGCCGTCAAAAATGATACTTCATTTATCTATGAGCATTATTATACGATTTGATAGTGGAAGTTGACATTATGTTGTTGCAGATGATGCTTAGCTCTAAGGGTTTTGCTTTTATGGGCAAAATCTTGCATGTTTTTTTGCGTATGATCGCACGACAAAAGCATAAAGTTGAAGTGAAAAAAGTGATTTCCCAGTGCAATGGAAGGGGAGAAAATTAAAAAAAAAAAAAAATTTACTTGCATGCCAATCTTAGAAAGGTAGGCTCTGTTCTTTTCGTGGGTCAATTTATATTTACCAACCTCAACTCACTTCAACCTACTTCAGCCTATTTCAACCTACTTCAACCCACTTGAAAAAAAAAAATACCAACTTCAACCCACTTCAACCTACTTCAACCTACTTCAACCAACTTCAACCCACCCCATTCATAATTGTAATAATTTGTAAAGTATCATGTGAGATTTTACTGCCTGTTATTTTTGTGGGTAAATTGGGTAGGTAAAAGGGTGAGGTAGGTTGAAGTAGGTTGAAGTGGGTTGAAGTTGGTATTTTTTTTTGAGGTGGGTTAAAATAGGTTGAACTAGGTTGAAGTGGGTTGATGTAGGTTAGAAAATGATGAAGTTGGTATCTTTATTATGTAGTGGGTTTAGGTGGGTTAAAATAATGAGAATGAAAGTAAGGTGTGATAATTTATGAACTTATCGAAATTTTGTGGAAGTTTTGTTTATTCTTTCTTATTTTTTATTTTTTATATTTTTTATTTCCTATTTTTTATTTTTTATTTTTTATTTTTTTTTTTAATTTCTTTTTTATTTTTATTTTTTATTTTTAATTTTTAATTTTTAATTTTTAATTTTTAATTTTTATTTATTTTTATTTTTTGTTTTAAATTTTTTACTTTTAATTTTTTACTTTTAATTTTTTTATTTTTTACCTTTTATTTTTATTTTTCTATGATTTTATGTTTTTTATGTTTTTATTTTTTTATTTCTTATTTCTCATTTTTTATGTTTTAAGTTTTCATTTTTAATTTTTAATTTTTAACATTTGTTTTTTATTTTTCATTTTTTTATTTTTTTATTTTTTTATGTTTTATGTTTTATTTTTTTTTATGTTTTTATGTTGTTTATGTTGTTTATGTTTTTATTTTTTATTTTTTACGTCTTATTTTTTATTTTTTTACATTTTAATTTTAATTTTTAATATTGTATTTCTTATTTCTTATTTTTTTATGTTTTTATGTTTTTCTTTTTTATTTCTTATTTCCTATTTTCTTTTTTTTATTTTTTTATTTTTATTATTTATTTTTTTGAATTTTCTGTAACTTTTGTTTGGAATAAAAATAAAAAGATAAAAAATTAATAAATGAATATAAAAAATTAAAAACAAACAAAAATTAACAAAACTAAAAAATAAAAAATGAAATATAAAAAATTAAAAATTAAAAACAAAAAATTACGAATAAGAAATAAGAAATAAGAAATAAGAAATAAAGAAATAAAAAAGAAGAAAACAAGAACTAAGAAATAGCGATTAAAAACTAAAAAATTAAAATTAAAATGTAAAAAATAAAAAATAAAAAATTAGAAATAAAAAATAAAAAATAAAAACGTAAAACATAAAAACAAAAAACAGAAAAAATGAAAAATGAAAAATAAAAAATAAAAAATAAAAACATGAAAAATAAAATATACAAATAAAAACTAAAAAATAAGCAATAAAACATAAAAAAATAAACAATAAGAAATAAGAAATAAAAAAATAAAAACATAAAAAACATAAAATCATAGGCAATTAATAAATAAAACGTAAAAAATAAAGAACTAAAAAACTAAAAAAATAAATAGTACAAAGTAAAAAATAAAAAATAAGAAATAAAAATAAAATTTAAAAATAAAAATTTAAAAATAAAAAAATAAAAAATAAAAAATAAAAAATAAAACATACAACATAAAAAATAAGAAATAAAAAATAAAATTAAAAAATTAAAAAAATAAGAAATTAAAAAAATATTAAATAAAAAAATAAAAAATATAAACATAAAGAATAAAAAATAAAAAAATAAAAAAGTAAAAATTAGAAAATAAAAAATAAAAATAAAAAAATAAAATAAAAAACATAAAACATAAAACATAAAAAATAAAAAATAGATGAAAAATTAAAAATAGAAAATAAAAAATAAAAACATAAAAAAATACAAAATAATAATTAAGAAGTAAAAAATAAAAAATAAAAAATAAGAAATTAAAAAAATACAAAATACAAAATAAAAAATAAAAAATAAAAAAATAAAAGCTAAAAAATGAAAACTAAAAAATAAAAAGAATAAAAGATAAAAAAAAGAAACAAAAATTTCACAAAATTACGATAACTTCATAAATTATCACGTATTAATTACATTCTCATTATTTTAACCCACTTCAACTCACCCCATAAAAAATATACCAACTTCAATCCACTTCAACCAACATCAACCCACTTCAACCTACTTCAACCTATTTCAACCCACCTCAAAAAAAAAAAATACCAACTTTAACCTACCTCAACCCACATCAACCTACTTCAACCTACTTCACCCTTTTACCCACCCAATTTACCCACGAAAAGAACAGAGCTGTAATCACCTTTTTTTCTCCCCCGGTTGTTATATAGTAGCCCTTAACTATCTTTTAAAGTAAGCCTACAAACATAATTTCTTTGGTTATAGAGATGGATAAAAATTGAGGTTTATATTTAGGTAAGTCAAAGACTAAGGTATAATTTTATCCCTGACCCTGCCCCTCCCCGCTCCCCCAACTTTTTCTATTTTCCCTTCACAATTATTTCCACTTCTCTCAATTAAATTCAAGTTGAATAGTAAATCTAAACAACAACTACTCCCAATATGATTCTGCTTTTGTGGGGTCTGGAGATATCCATATGTAAGCAACCTTATCCTTATACATATGACTGCTCGTAAGAGATTGTTTTTAATGGACCCAAATGAAAAGTTTGAAGAAGACATTTAGATGTTGAAAATCGATTGATAAACTAATTCAGCAAACACAAGACCTAATTGCTTAAAATACAATAAATTAACAAAAACAACAGATTAGGGGTATCAGTTTATAACATATATGACGTGTATTTCTATCGTCAAAGCTCAATACAATTTTATTTTTCTATCAAGTATGCTGGCGCCGACAAATGCGATAATAATTTAGCCTTAAATTTGGATCAACAATGTGATAAAATAATCAACATCTTGCAGAAGATCTATGAGAAATCTTTCGTTTAGCCTGCCCATCCACACACATCTATACACACAAACACAACAAACATAATGCAGTCCAACAGTAATGGCTTTTCTGCACATCAACAGACACATAAAACTGTAGGAACATATAATACTTGTATAATATGATAACAGTGATGGGTTATCTTCAATAACTCTTCCTATTCAGATGTACACTAGTCAGTTATTCAGAATTTCATGTATTAGGGAATGTAATACATAGGATTAGGGACTTTGAAGGATCGCATTGACATGGAAGAACCTAACAAATCGCTCCATTGATCCCCAGAGTTGCCCACAATTCTGTACCCCTCTTTTACTATCTCATCCCTCTTCTTTGACTTGTAGACAATTGCAGTCTTTCCATGGTCATCAGCTGCTCTGCACGTCATAAATAGTCATAATCATTAGGTTTTAGCATTTGAACTTATTAATCAACAAGAGGTGAAAACTCAAGATAATTCGTTCTACGTAGTCTATCTATCCACCAAAACATCAGCCTGATAGTGAAGTTTATTGTTCGCAACTTTTGTTTATCCTCTCTTCCAAAGGCTAACGTAATGGAAAGGAGTTTAAGACTGCCTACAAGTAACATTAGTGGAACTAATCACAAAAATAGACCAGTTTGATCAAGAGGAAGTAGGAAGCAGAGGGATAAACTTTGGTGGAATTTAGATCAAAGTTGTGAAGACTAAAAGGCCTATTTCAGAAGACCCTCACATTCACGTGTGAAGTAGAACTGAACAACTCCACGCAAGACATGGCTATAAGAAGACAAGCAAATATCTTTGTCTGCTAAGTAACATTTTCTGGTGTTCTGAGAATCAACAGTAGCAGTTATAAACATTGAAAAGTAACTTCGAGTTCATTAGCTATCCTGATCTACTTCTCCGCCCAGAAAAGCCCACTAAGCTGACCAATGAATCTATGATGCAAAAAGCATTCATGAAAGCAAGTATTGTTCATAGCAATCAGGTGGTCTCCTACGTCTGCTCCTCTTATTTAGCGCTAATTTCATAGGTATGCAAGATCAAGAAGAAAAGTGAAGACTTTTGAAGAGTTTCAAACTACCACTTTTTGGACGTGAACTCACACTAAAATAATAACTCTAATGGTTTCAGAGGAAAGGCCCAAATGCTCATTATGATCTCTCCCTAGTCCCTACACAATAAACCCTTGTACAAGGTAAGGTAATGGCACGACTTCTGAAGAGTTTCAAACTCTCCTTGTCCTTGCGCTCCTCTTATCTCTACTCCTTTGGCATCTTTTATGTAAGTATTGATTTGAACATCAAAATCTATGCCTGTTGATGATCCGATTAATGTTTGTTTATGAGGCAACCCATAGCTTGGAGTTGGCCAGAGACCCACTCAAGGGTCTGAACTCCGTAGTGTCTCCCAAATATATATGACCCCAAATCCACAATACGGCAGTTTTTAGCAACATCCTAAACACCCAATTTCATCACATTGGACAACATAATGGTTGCACATCAGAATTTCCAGCAAAGTCTAATCTCGCCCGATGGTCTCGTGCATTTGAACCAAACCTAATGAATTTTAGGAACGGACAATGTACACATAACTTCACATGATTTTCTCATGCTGAATATCATTTTTGTCAACCGGGTTTGGGGCATTCAATGCTGCTTCTAACATCTTATTCACATATTTGCAACTAATAAATTCTTCTAGAGATAACTGTACAGGTCACAAGAACGCAATAGAGGTATCTTCTGCTAGCCAAAACATTAACACAGAAACAGTGAAAGATGGTCAAGCTCATCAATGACAGCCAAACTGCAAATGACTGGAACCTGGCGTCCACATCTGCCTAATAGGCTATAACTTCATATTACAGTTGGAGCAGAAAGATCGTAATCCAATGTAAAATTTCATTGACCACAAAACACATCGAATGAGTCCTCACTGAGTCACTTTACAAGCCAGCTGAATAACCTTTCACAAATCAAATCTAAACCAAATGAGTATCCCAAGCTTGAACTAACGCAGGGTGTGAGTGGGTTGGAGTTATCCAACCCTGCAACCTCATCCTCACCAAAGTACCAATGAATCGCAAAGAGACTAGGTTCATTAAACCTTGGATTTTAAAAGCATCAACTATGGTAATTTATTATATATTTTGCTTTATTGTAATGCTGCAACTCTAAGTTTGACAAAGTTCTACCACAAGCGCTAAGCAAATAGCAACACAACAAGAATTTTTTTTATATAAAAAAAAAAAAACAAAAACCATCATAATTTGCATTAGTATGAGAATGATGCACAAATTCTTACCTCAAAATTAGCTTGTCCCAATTCTTAAATCCCACATTCATCAAATTTTGAACAGTAATATTCCTATGCTGCTCACTGCGGCCTGTCAGCAGGAAAACCTTGAATCCCAGAGCCAAGACCTCCTCATAGAGCTTCAAACTGGGTTCAATAGCTGGGGCCATGCCCTTCTCCACCCACTTATCAAACTCCATGTGATCAAACACCTCCAACCTACAATTACCCATCAAAATTTGTACATCAAATATCAATCAATCTCACAAAAATATTTTTTTTTTGGTTAAAAAAGTAGACATATTCTCATTAAAGTGTCCTGAACTTAAGGTAATACCAAATAGATATTCTAAATTATCCATCAAAATACAAATATCAAAAAAGGTTTTAACATTTTTATAAATCTTTAAAAAAAAAAAAAAGGTGGAAAAAAGACTCAATCAGAATGCCAAAGGAAAATAATTTAAGGGGGGTTTTGGGTGAGAAGTCTTACCCATATCCATGATCAGCATAATAGGGTAGATTAGAGATGAGAGTCTCATCAATGTCAAACACCCAAACATCTTTGCCATCATCACCAAGATGAACACTTTTAGCAAAAGCAGAAGCCTCATTGGAGACCTGATCCAGATCCATTCTATAAGGCCGACCCATCAAGTAATTCTTGACATAATCAGCACATTCTGCTGGGATTGTCGTCCATGGGTTCACGTTATTAGCTTCCACAGCAAATCTCCAACTATTACACTGCAATTCAAGCAGCTGCTCATCACTTTCAACTCCACCATTCCCATTTGGGTACTCCAGAATAAGGGGTCTAGGAAGAACATGGGAATTGAATGAATCATGGTTAGCCAATGAGAGAGAGAATAGCAGAGGACATAGAGCAACGAAAATGGTAAAAATCTTCATGTTTATGCTTTTTGGTTAGGTGGGCATCTGAATATCCGATCAAAATGGGATTTTGGTGGGTGGGTCCAAATTGAATACAAACCAGACAGAGAAAGAGGGTTGAACTGTAGCGAGAGAAAAATATGCGTTTCTTGAGCCACTGAAATTCGAAGAACCAACATAAATTTGGGAAAGCTAAAGTATATGTCATTGGACGGTAATGTATTTTATTCTATTGGGCAGATCAATTTCAAATGAAAATGTATAATAAACGTCACGTTAATAGGATTGTGAGCATCCTTCGTGGCCGGCCAATTTGCCATATCCTGCAAGCACGTTAATTAATTGGGAAAGGAAGAAATCTTGCCTGTTAAGCAAAATTAATAACTGGAAAGACAAAACAAGAAACTGCAAATTAGAAACATTAGTGACACAACAATTTAATTATTATGTGAGATGAAAATGACCTTTTCTGTCTTATCTGAACTTTTCACAGAATGCAGTTTATTTTTTTAATTATTAATTTTTTTTGGAGACATGTTGTCGTTGCTGTCGCGGTCATATTTTTCTTCCTTTTTCTTTTTCTTTTTGCTTTTTCAGGCTCCAGCACTTGGTTGTGTATACTCTTGTCTCAATTTTCTAAATATATAAAATTTTCTTTTCCTCCCCCACCTGAACATTCTTTTGTTTGATGACTTTGATCTCTTATTCGCATAGAACAGCAGATTAGGTGGCTTTTTTGAAGTCATTTTATCCATTCTTTTCATTACTTTAGGTAATATTTGTTTCTCATGGCACAAAATAGAAAAAGCTGAGCAAATTAAGCTTAAAACAATCATCAGTTCCTAAGGATGGCTCAAATACTTTTGCAGATGAAAACACCACATCAAGCATTCAAAGATGTGGATATTGCAATTGCCTGGGGTCTTTCAGAATGATTTTCTTCATTTCTTGTCTAGAGATTATTACAAGGATTTGGGGCAGAAATTAAAATTATGATGTTGAAGATGATGCTCAATTGTAAGGGTTCTGCTTTCTTAAAACTCACCCCGTGGGGGGGGAGGGTTTGAATGTTTTCAATTTCTAATGATGAATGAAGGATGCACAACTATGTACAATTAAAATATCATTATATTCTTTGAGAATTTAGTAAGAACTTCTCACTTTGAGATGTTGTATAAAGATTGAAATGGGCACAATTAAACTCAAAGTCTACAATATCAATATACAAAGGATTTTACTTAGTGTCAATAAAGTCTTCATCTAGCGGTTAAAACTAATGCCTTCAGTGCATAAGGTAATTGAGGTTTCGAGTTCAATTCCGCCTCTTTGTATTGTAATCGTATTATCCTTTCCTCGGCGACTCTCTTTTTTAAAAAAAAAAAAAAAAAAGGAGTTCGAATCTGGCCTCAATTTCGCCAAGTAGATATTGTTTGCAAATTGCACTGTTTTCACATGTGTTTTGGATATCGGCATGGATTGGCCATTCACCACCAACATGAAGACGTTCAATCGGAGTTGATATATTATCAACCTCTTTCCTTATTCAGCCCCATAAAAAACGGAAGTGCCATAGCCATATTAAAAAACGAAGCCGCGGAGAATGATGGAGAAACTAATTAAAACTTATTTAGATAGTACTAAATCTATTTATGTATCCTTGTTTTGAATATTATGTATGGTTGTGCTTGGATTTGATTGTCACTTAACAAATGTTTCTAGTTCTTGTGTATGCTTGTTTTGAATATTATGTGACTTATTGTTATTTATGGTACATCGCATTTTTCAAATTGTGAATCTATTTATGTATGTATTTTATTTTATCAAATGATTTTCACCTTTAAAATGTTTTCCCAAACCTTTTTTGAGAGTCTATTGGAATCGGTCTGTGGGTAGTGATACTTATAAAGGTAAAATCGCTCACATCTAGATTTCCCTAGATCCTATGCAAATAAAACCCACACTGAGAAGTTGTTGTCGTTGTTGTAGATATTACTAAATCTAGTACTGTTTACCACAAGGTCTCATAAAAATAAAAAATTAATATTTAAAATGATAAAAGAAAATGAAACAAAATAACAAAATACATAATTGAAAATGGTGGTACTAAAATTTATATGTAATTATTTTCATCTCTTATCCCTTGATAATTTTTGTAATATTATTTATAGACCCGCGTAAAAACATAGACCAAAATTAGTAATCGTATAATGAAATTGTTATTGTGACTTCGACGAGTACGTAGCGAGCCAAATATGAGTTATTGTCACATTAGCATCTCAAAATAATTTCTTAAAAGACACTGTCATCAAGAGGTTACAAATTATCAGCATTTTACTGCCCTTCCCCCAAAGGAAATGGAGTTTCATAAAGTTTTTTGTTTTTTTTTCTTTTACTCAATGCCAGTAAAAAGTGTATCAATGCAATTGCTTAGATTGCATATTATGTATTATGCTTTTTTTTTTTAAGCTATTTTTGAAACTCCATTTGCTCTCTTGCTACAGCAGTGAGCAGTGAGCAGTGAGCAGTGGAGTAGGGCGTTTCAATTTTTCAGAATTATTAGTTCAAACTTCTTCTAAATGTTTCTAACTGCTACCAGTACCTGTGAATTTTAATGTCGAAGTGCATGCTGTGTTCTACTGGTATCCTCTACATATTGTTCCTAGCAAGTATCCGCTAATGTTAAGTGTAATTTAACCGTTGAAATGAACAAGCTTAAGTCCTTCCCTCACTGGAAATCTGCCCTAATCCTTCCAACTTGCAAATTCAACCACAAATTCCCCATTTTCTTTGATGTCTACTCTGACATGAATAAGATGTCGTATGTTTTTCTCAATCTTCAATTCTCTTGTTTTTTAAGATTCAATTCACCACAACATAACTAATTTGACCCTAGAAATTGAGGCAAGAGAAGGAATTTTCAATGAAGGATGATTTACTGATTTTTCATGGGTTGTGTGTGTGAGATAGACAGAAAGAGAGAGAGAGAGAGAGAGAGGGGAATGAACCAATGAGACAATGAAGGGTAGAACTATGACAAAGAGAGAAGTTAGAGGAGGAGGGTAGGGAATGAGGAAATGATAGTAACAAAGATAAGGAGCTAGGACAAAGAGAGAAAGATAGGATACTTAATCTGGTCAGTTTATTATAATGATTTTAGTGTATATGCCTTAAGTTTAGCTTTATCACAGCCCTTCTGTTAATGGACAACCCTCCCATGCAAGAAATCTTTACAGCTAGCCTTCTCTATGATTTTCCCTGGGCAAGAGTTGCTATGCCTTAACTTTGGCTTTATCATGAGTTCATGACCCTGCTAGAAATTCATGATCCTCTCATTGTGAAAACCTTTACACCCATCTTTCTCTATAATTTTCCTTTAAAAAAAAAGTTGGTCCAATTTTCGTTCCATAAACCACTTATATAAGACAGCGTGTTATTGTAGATAACTGCCTATACCTATCGGCTATCTAATCTAATGTAATGTAATCTGATATATGAAAATTGAATACATACTTTGTTTGAGTTACATTTGTCATTGCAGAATGGATTGGATTTTTTCTTTAATTTTTATTTTTCAAGATTTTTATACGTATGTAAATATTAACTTTTATATAATAATTATTTCTTATTGGGTACTTCCAATACAACGTAACTTTTGTTTTTGTATTAGGAATGTAGATATGTAAATCTAAAACTAATTACATGATATCAGTGTAAACATCTATTGGGATTAAACTCATTCTTATAACATATGTTGGGAATGGAAGCAGAACAGAAAATATGGCCAAACACGAACACATCACAAGAAAAGAAACACCACACAATTTAACGTGGAGAACCTCTCCACACTGAGGAGAAAACCCTCGGTCTAGCAACAATTGACGCATGATCCACTATAATAAAAAAAAGATAGACTACAATCAGATATACTCATAACACTACACACACTCAGTCTCTTCTCACACTCACAAATCTATTTTCCTTCACAATGCGCTCTCCCTGTACTCAGAGTTTCGGGTGCTCGGGATACATTCTGCTAATATCCAACCCCACACAACTTAGGACCCCGCACTGGGTCAAAAGTATACCCCTCACTCAAGATTCACATTGAGCCAAGATGATCTATCTCTCACTTTATGAGATGATTTCTATCAGCCCCTCAAAGCCCTATGAGTAATCTTGATACCCATGGAAACTCCTTGCTTGACGAACGAACTTGCCGCAAAAGCCACCGCCTCTAAGCTGCCAAGTCCAATTAAACTTTATGAAAAAACACAACGAGGAAACTTTCCTAATTTCTTGGGTCACCCGTATTGCATAGCTAACCAGGTCAAGTCAATGCTGACATACCAAAAGAAGAGCTCTTCTTATTCCTTTTTATGTGTGTTCCTTTTCTTCTTTTTTTCTCCCTTTCCTTTATTTCTCTTTTTTTCATCTTTCAAACGAAAATAATTATTGACAAAAAGTACAATTAATTATAATTTTGAGTTGGACCAAATTCTACAACATCATCATTTTTTTTAATAGGTACATTAATGTAACAACGAACCTTGAAATGTCTATAGATGATTGGTTCAGTCGTACATGGATATTTATAATAATAGTTAGAATGCATACAGTGGTTAGGTCAATTTACATGATTAATAGTAAAACATAAGGTAATGTTTAACTGATTGACTCTGGAGGATGGAGTGTCTAACGTGGCTCAAATGGGCAATGGATATGTGGTTTTCATGCTAATTTTGGTGTCTATTCCTCTGTTAAGTCAGTCAGAGCTATCAGGTTTGCTTCATGGACTCCGTTATGGCAAGAGAGGCTGGGGAGGTGATAATTCCACGAATGTATACTCCATTTGCACGACAGTTTGCACTCTGTGACAAATTTACCCTCTTAAGGCCCTGTTCTTTTCGGAGGTCATTTTAGATTTACCAACCTCAACCCACTTCAATCTATTTCAACCCACTTCAACCAACTTCAACCCACCTGATAAAAAAAAAATATCAATCTCAACCCACTTCAACCAACCTCAACCAACCTCAACCCACTTCAACCAACTTTAACCAACTTTAACCCACCACAAAAAAAAATACACTCCTTCATAATTACATTCTCATTATTTTAACACGCTTTAACCCACCACAAAAAAATACCAACTTCAACCCACTTCAACCCACCTAAAAAAATATCAACTTCAACCTACCTTAACCCACCTCAACCAATCTTAATCCACTTTATCCTTTTACCCATCCCAATTTACCCGCGAACAGGCTCTAAGTCTCAAGAAAGCATTGCGATGTGGCTCTGTTTTGATGCACGCAGCCCCCCTCCCCCTGCCCCGAGCTCTTTCTCCCGCTATCTTTTCATCTTTTACTTTATATTTTGAATCGTCAAACCTAGCTTTTTTTTCCCTTATCGTTTTATCTTTTACTGTACATTTTGAATCATAGTATTTTTCTTTTTTAAGATTAGGTTACATTCATTGAATTGTATTTGAGCTTAGACATAAGTTTGACTTAAATTAAATATGTTTAGTTTACTATTAAAGACGTGTTCATTTCAGCGTTTAGAATTATTAGTTAGCTATTAAGACATGTCGAGATTAATAATGTTAGTTAGCTATTTTGTTATAACTAATATTGGTTAGTGCGTTATGATGGTTGCATTGTTAGTGGATGGTTTGTTAGTGCCAGCTTGCATACTTGGCAGGACATGCTTTGCTTTAAATACCCTTGGCTGTACGTACTCATTCTGTTGCAATAATAATGCAAAGAATCTATGGCAATCTCTCTCTTCTTTCTCTTTCTTCCTACTGCTCCCTTTCCTTCTCTTCTCTGTAGACTATGAAATTCTTCATGATATCAGAGCAAAATCATTAGATCTTGAGCTCCTGAATCAAAGGAATCCGCGTTTCTTTCTCTTCAATCGATTGATTTGTGTTCGTGCCCAAAAATATGTTATTTTTACGATATCTTTATACCTGATTTATGCTCGTTATAATCGTTATTTTAAGGTTTTTATTTGATTTTGTTTTGTTTTGTAGGTTTTGAACAAAATGAGAATGATTATGAAAAAATGCAAGAAAAATGCTGAAAATGCTGGAAATAAAAAACTGGGTCAAATTGACCCAATCCAATCCGAAAAGCCCGTTTGTTCAGTCCAAAGAAAAGAAAAATAATAAAAGAAAACCTAAAACTAGCCGCCCTCATGTGCTGGGCACGGGCCCTACTAATCCCCCCTTTCACTTATCTCCTTTCCTCTCTCCTCTTTTCGGTTCCCAGAAAACCCGATGCTTCCTCTGCTCCTTCATCTCCATCTTCATCATCTCCTCTCTCTCTTTTTATAACCCATCTCTCTCACCACCACCGAGTGCCAGCACATCCACCATCCTCACCCATCACCGGGTTTCACGCTAAGGACGCCAGCATAGCACACCAAGTCGCACCATCTCTTCTGCCCACAGGTGTCAATATAAACGGTGAAGATCGGATGAGCTTGGGTATGTATTGAAGAAGCCGGCTCTAGAAGAAGAGGTTAGGAGGTTTTCTAGGGTTTAATTATTTTAATTTTTGAAGTTCTCACTTGAAATTCAGATGCATTTTTTTCAATTTTAAGGGTTAGGGTTTGATGTTAGTTTAGGTTCTGGGTTTTGAATTGATGTAATTATGCTTCGTTTTCACGTTTCCTAATCATAATTCACGAATTTTGTTCGTTTTTTTGTAAAATTTGGATGTGTTTTGTTGAATTTCAGTCACCCCCTCCCCTGTTTGGTTATGGTTGAACACGGTTATGGAGTGTCCTCCATTGATGGCACGGCTATGGTGTTTTCACCATTAATGGCGATGGGTGAAGTTCCTTTCTGATCTGGTTGGCCTTGAGCACTGTTGGTTCGTCTCCCCTGTTCAAGTTATGGAGTTTATTCACCTCTTCTGTTAATTTTGCTCTCGATTCCCTTTCCCAGTAACTTAGCCTTCTCTTTTTTTTTTTTTTTTTTGATTAGTAATACAACTATTTGGTCGGCTAAATGATGATGCTGGTTTGAGGGTTAGATGCATTCAGATCAGATTATTTGCTCTGATTTTTGTTGATATTATGGTTTGATATATCATGGTTTGATTTTGTGGATATAGTTTAATGGTTCTGTTGATGATTTGTTTGAATATGAAGGTTTGAATGGGTAATCTGAGTTTTGGTGATTGAATGGTGTTTACGAAAAGTTGGGTGATAGCTGCCTGCTCTGGTAATTCGATTGTGGTTGCTCAAATGGTTACTTCTGATTTTGGTAGCTTTAGATTAATAAGTAACTAAATGGTTGTTGATTCTGGTGAATGGTGAATGGTGAATGGTGTTGACTGCATTAGCCTCCTTTGTATGCTCTTGTTTAAATGCTTAGGTTTAGTTCATTTAAGTTCTTTTAATTTAAGTTGCATGCTTATGTTTAAGTTGAATGTTTAGTCGAATGCGTAGCCAAATGTTCAGTTGAATTAGGGTACCAGTTCTCTTTGAATGGTTTAATTTGGTCTAGTATAGTTAACATTAGATTAATTAGTTAATTCACCCTTTTTGTGACCATAATCTTGTCAATTGTCCCTAAGGAAACAACTCTCAAATACTACAGCGAGAGTTGTACGCTTGTGGCTTCTGTTTTACACTCAAATTTATCGTATGAGTTTTTGGCGCCGTTGCCGTGGACGACAGCATTAGATTAGGTCACGTTTTTTTTTAATATTAGGTTGCACAAATCTTGCTTTGTTTGTTATTAAGTTGTGACTTGGCTTAGTGCATTTCTTGAAAATTCTCAAAATCCAAAAAAATAAAGAAAGCCTAAAATCCCAAAAAAATTAGAAAAACCTAAAATTGAAAAAAAAAAATTTGAAAAACTTGAAAAACACAAAAAAATTGAAAAATTTTTAAAAAAACTTTAAAAACAAAATGGTAAGTTTCTGTTTCCTTCAGTTTGAGCATTTTTCTTTCTTTTGTTCTTATTAGTTGCTTATACTTTGATTTACTTCGTTATCAGTTGTGATATATTTAGTTTATTTGTTGAAAAAAATCTAAAAAACTCATAAAAATTTAGAAAACTTGAGACTTCAAAAGGGGTTGATTGGCAAATCACTTAGAATTGAATTATAGTTTAAGTTGCTTTATTTTTAGAATTTGGTTTTTGTTGGGAATTGTTTTAGATATTGATTAACTTTTTGATTTGGTTACTTTTTATTTGTAAATCATCTTTAGGGTTGAGTAACATTTTGATTTGATTTTGTGTTTGAAAAAAGGAGAAAAAAGAAAAAATTCAAAAAAAAAAATAGAAAAAGAAAAGCCCAAAAATAGGACTTCTTTTTGGTGAAGGTGTGGGGTTTATATGACTAGTTGGGTTAGAAACCTTGAAAATCAAAGATTGGTTAGTAGTACACCCAACCCTGATTTAGAACCTGACCCTGAACCTAAGCTTGAATTAGGGAATGTGGCATAAGAAAGGACTTTGAGTGATATCTTATATCCTCCTAGGACTACTTTGCCATCATATTTTGTTATGCCTAATCTTGCACCAGATGTGGCCTTCGAATTAAAACCCCATTATACTCAGATGCTCCCTAAATTCACAGGTTTATAGGATGCTTATTTGTTTTTGAGGAAATTCGAAAAAGCTTGTTCTATGATGTATTTTCCTAATATTCCCATTGATGTTGTGTGAATGAAATTGATTCCTTTTACTTTGAAAGATTCTGTTAAACATTGGATGTATGGCTTGGCTATTAATTCTGTTACTTCTTGGAATGATTTTGTAAAATTGTTCTTAAGAAAATATTTCCCTAATGCCAAGACTGTTAAGCTGAGAAATAAAATCAATCAATTTGTGCAACTTGATAGGGAATCGTTTTGGAAATATTTTGATAGGTTCAAAACTTTGTTGGCCCAATGTCCCTATCATAGTTTAGACCAAGCACGTTTGTGCCAGATTGTATATGAAGGACTTGACCAATAAATTAGAACTATGGTAGAATCCATGTGTTAGGGTGACTTTCTTTCTAAGAATCCCACAGCTGCTTGGGAGTTTTTAGAGGACTTGGCTGAGAAAACTATGCAGTGGAAAGCTACTCGTGATGACTGACTGAGTTCTAGGTTTGCAAGAGGTGGTTTGCATTCTGTCTCTGATATTAGTCACTTAGAGTCTAAGATTGCTGTTTTAGAAAACATGTTGAAGGGATTATCCCCCAAGATGTCCCAGTTATCTCAGACCTCTATAGTGTCTTGTTCTCATTGTCAGGCCTTAGATCATTCTTTGAGTGCTTGTCCTTATTTTGCTTATCAGTTAGCAACTAAATAAGAGCAAGCAAGTATGGCCTTCCAGAAACCTAAGAATGACCCCTTCTCCGCTTATTACAACCCAGGGTGGAGGAACCACCCTAACTTTTCGTGGAATAGTGGACTAAATGCTATGGTTCCTAATTCTTAACCTGGGATATTTCCTGGAAATAACTCTCAACCCATCTCTCATCCTTCAAACTCTTTTCAGAGACCGGCTTTTTTAGGCGTGCCTAATGCACCTGGACCTCCACATCCCATAGCTCACGTTTAACCTCCTCCCAGTTATATTGATATTGACAAATTGGAGAGGAGAATCAATAAAAATGTAGAGAGAATGATTAATGCTAACATGGAAATAATGATGAGAATGACGACCGAATAGTTTTCCTAGTTAGCATCATCTTCTAGGGAACCAGGTACTTTTTCGAGTCAACCTGAGGTGAACCCTAAGGGTCATACCTCCCTTCTTCTGGTAACCCTAATGAGCTTGTGAGGAAAGTGAATGCGGTTATATCTCTCCATTTTGGTCGAGAGATTGATAACCAAGTAAGAAATCCTAATGAACCTTGCAGGTATCCTCACCAATTCTTCTAGAATTCTTCTCCTTCTTCTACTCCAGAGACTGGTCTATCCGGTCAGCCAGGGAATACTACTTATGGTGTCCCCAATGCTTCATATAGTCCTCCCTCTCCTAAGGCACCTTTTAAGAAAAAGGAGCCTAAAGAAAAAGACTCCTCTGACTCAATAAGTTCTTCACCTTCTAGGAATTCTTCCTCCCCTTCTTCTTCTGAAAAAATTCAGATGCCTTTGCCTCCTTTTCCCCATAGGTTAAAGAAGAAAGATCAAGACCATATTAAAAAGATGGGAGAGACCTTCTCCTAAGTTAAGATCAACATTCCCTTACTCGATGCTATTCAGCAGATGCCTCCGTATGCGAGATTCTTAAAGGAGCTATATACCACAAAGAGAGCAACTGGTGTACCTAATTAAGAAGGCTTTCTTCACTTCTGATGCTAATTCTATCCTTTCTTAGATCCAAGTGTAGTATAAGGACCCCAGTTGCCCCACTATGTCTATAGTCAAAGGGACCAACTCATTCACAGAGCATTGCTTGACCTAGGGGCTAGTGTTAACTTGATGCCATTTGCTGAGTATGAGATGTTAGAGTTAGGTGAGCTGTAACCTACCAAGATGGTTATTTAATTAGATGATAGATCGACTAGGGTGCCCAGGGGGATAGTCGAGGATGTGCTGCCTAGAGTGGGTGAATTTATTTACACAGTGAACTTTGTTGTGATTGAAATTGAGAAAGTGTCCAACTTAGCTAGTCAGGTTCCTGTGATTCTAGGACGTCCTTTCTTGGTCACTGTCAATACCCTCATTAGCTGCAGGAATGGTATAATGAAACTGTCTTTTGATAACATGACTATGGAATTGAACATCTTTAACATGCAAAGATAGCCTTCTGGATTTGATGATATGGAATTTTCTACCATTAATTGGGTAGAAAATTCTGTATTCGATGATGCTTTTGATGATGTATTTGCCACTGAGTATGAGTCATTTCTTATAGATGATGAGCCTAAATATGATGTGTTTGAGTTTGATAACTTGTGCTCTACTGCTAATTGTTTACTCACTGCTGTGTTTGAATCTGTTGCTGAATCTGTTTCCCCTGCTGCTCTTGAATTGAAATCCCTTTCTAATTCTCTTAAGTATGCATTCCTAGAACGTGATGAATCCTTACCTGTCATTATTGCTTCTGATTTAGACCGGGACTAAGAGGACAAACTAATTTCTTTGTTTAGAGAGAACAAGGAAGTTTTAGGATGGACTTTAGGGGATATTAAGGGTATTAGTCCTTCTATTGTGCAACATCGAATTCATTTAGAAGATAATGCTAAGCCCTATCGTGACCGTCAAAGGCGTTTGAATCCCACTTTATAGGAAGTAGTTAAGAAAGAAGTATTGAAATGGTTAGACCATAGGATCATTTATCCTATTTCTGACAGTGAGTGGGTTAGTCCTGTTCAAGTTGTTTCTAAGAAAACCGGTATTATCGTGATTAGAAATGATAAGAATGAGTTAGTCCCTACTCGAGTTCAATCTGGGTGGCGTGTGTATATAGATGATAGAAAATTGAATGCTGCCATTAAAAAAGACTATTTTTCCCTCCCCGTCTTGGATTAAATGCTAAAAAGGTTGGCTGGACATTCCTTCTATTGCTTTTTAGATGAATATTTCAGTTATACCCAGATCTTTATTGCTCCTGAAGATCAGGAAAAGATTACTTTCACTTATCCATTTGGAACATATGCCTTTAGAAGAATGCCGTTTGGACTGTGCAATACCCCTGCTACTTTTCAAAGATACATGATTTCTATTTTCTCAGATCTTATTGAGCAATGTATGAAAATTTTCATGGATGACTTTTATGTATTTGGATCTTCTTTTGATGATTGCTTGTGTAATATAAGAAAGGTGTTGAAAAGGTGTAGGGAGAAAATTTTGACTTTGAATTGGGAGAAATGTCACTTCATGGTTAAAAAAGGTATAGTCTTACATATTATTTCTCGAGATAGAATTGAGGCAGACAAAGGTAAGACTGACTTAATTGTTAATCTTTCCCTTCCCACTTGTATGAAAGAGGTGCGGTCTTTTCTTAGACGTGCTGACTTTTATCGTCGTTTCATTAAGGACTTTAGTAAGATTACAAAGCTTTTGTCCAATCTGCTAGCTAAGGACGTGCCATTTCATTTTTTTGAAGAGTGTCATTAGGCATTTTCTAAGCTTAAGGAGGCCTTAACCTCTGCTCATGTTCTTCATCATCCCATTTGGGGAGAACCATTTGAATTGATGTGTGACGCGTCTGATTATACTATTGGGGTTGTGTTAGGACAGTGTATTGATAGGAAACCCCATGTTATTTACTATGCTAGTCATATGTTGAATGATGCCTAGCTAAATTACACTATTACTGAAAAAGAATTTTTTGCTGTGATCTTTAGTTTTGAAAGTTTAGATCCTATCTGATTGGGTCTCATGTGATTGTTTATACTATCACTCTACCCTTAAGCACTATCTTCCTAAGAAGGATGCTAAGCCTAGACTTGTGAGATGGATTTTGTTTTTGCAAGAATTTGACTGTGAAGTCAAAGATAAGAAAGGTTTTGAAAATCTTATAGCTGACCATCTGTCTAGGATCCTCTATGATAAAGAGAGTGAGTCCAGTATTTCTGAGTGCTTCCTTAATGAGCAATTGTATGCTGTTCACCCTAATCCTGGGTATGTTGATATTGTGAACTACTTAGTTACTAGTAGGATCCCTTAAGGTTGGACTAAGAATGACAGAGATAGATTCTTCCACCTTGTGAAGTTCTTTGTTTGGGATGACCCTTATCTACTTAAGTACTATTCTAATCAAGTTTTTATGAGGTGAATTCCCAACCATGAGGTGAGAAGTGTCCTTTCTTTTTATCATGACCAGGCACGTGGGGGACATTTTAGTGTTAGGAAGACAGTAGCCAAGGTTCTTCAATGTGGTTTTTACTGACCTACTTTGTTTAAAGATACATTTGAGTACTACAAGAGTTGCATTAGATGCCAGCAATTGGGTAAAATAAGCAGGAGAGATATGATGCCACTGAATCCCATAATTATAGTAGAGATTTTTGATGTGTGGGGTATTGATTTTATGGGTCCATTTCCATCTTCCTTTGGAAATGAGTATATTTTGTTAGCTATGGACCATATTTCTAAATGGGTTGAGGTCATCCCTTCTAGAACCAATGAAGCTAAAGTTTTTGTAAAATTCCTTAGGGAGAATATCTTTACTCGATTTGGTATGCCCTATACTATCATTAGTGATCAGAGCACCCATTTTAATAATAGATCTTTTGATACCTTACTAAAGAGGTATTCCGTAGTCCATAGGCTTGTTACTCCCTACCATCACTAAACCAGTGGTCAGGTTGAAATGTCCATCGGCAGATTAAGCAGATTTTAGAAAAGACAGTGAGTAGGAATTGGAAAGACTGGACTGATAAGCTGATAGATGCTCTTTGGCCATATAGGACGGCTTTCAAAACTCCCTTAGGTTTGTCACGTTATAGGGTAGTCTATGGTAAGCCTTATCATTTACCTGTGGAGATAGAGCATAAAGCTTGGTGGGCCATTAAGAAGCTCAATTATGACTTGACTGAGGCAGGTGAGGAGAGACGACTACAACTTAGTGAGCTTGATGAGATTAGGGCTGAAGCTTATGAGAGTACTCGATCTTACAAAGAGAGGGCAAAGTTGTTTCATGATCAACATATTTTTAGGAAAGAGTTTGCCCCAGGAATGTAAGTACTCTTGTATGACTCTAAGCTTCATATGTTTCCAGGAAAATTGAGGTCCCGATGGACGGGCCCTTATATTGTCTCACATGTTTTTCCCTATGGTGTAGTTGAAATTCAAGATCCTCAAAGTGGTGCCACCTTCAAAGTGAATGGCCAACGTTTGAAACTATTTTTGGAGCTGTCGGGCCAAGAAGATGTGGAGGGTTTGATACTCCATGAACCTAACCATGATCGGTGATTGTGATCTGAAATAATTTGGGTGTACTTAGCACCCGACCTGATTTGCTAGAAACTTCCTCTTTTCTTTCTCCTTGTTTCTCTTTTCTTCTTTCTTTGTTTTGTTCTAGTTTCTTTTTGCATAGTTGGTTGGTTTTGTTTTCCTATGATTGGTTGTTTAGTTTTTGGGTCTTGTTTTTATTTTTAAGCATATGTTTTTTTTTTAGATTTCTCTTTTGGTCTTTATGTGTTTGTTCCACTCCCAATGAGGACATTGTGAAGTTTTGGTGTGGGGGTGGGGTACCCGTGTGTACATACTTCTTCTTTTTTCTTTTTGAAATAATTTGAAAATTCCAAAAAGATTTTTGGTTTTATTTTGGGGAACATTTGTACTATGTTTGATTAGCTTGAATTCCCTGTACTTTGGTTATTAGCATGTGTATAAGTAGGATATGCATGATAGGTATCCAGCCTCAATGTGACATTTTAAGCCCTAGTTCTAACTCCAGTTGTTCTTATAGATTGTGTAATCCAATTCTTGTTTATTCCTTCATCATTATCTTTAAGTCTTAGACTTCTATGAATGATTCTCCCACTTGTTCGTAACACGATTACTCTGAAAAAAGGACCAAAAAAAGAGAAAAAAATATATTATGAATAAAAAAGAGAAAAAGAAAAAGAGATGGAATAAAATTTGGAATGACAAGTATCCCTTTGAAGCATGCGCTAGTGGGCGTGACCCTTTGAGCCACGTGCTACTAGGCATTACCCTTTGAGGCAATAATGCTATTGGAAAAGCTTGCTTCCACTATTAATATATCAATAATGTAGTTGTGTCAGTCAATTGCGATTGAGTCTAATTCTGATAAATCTAAGCCTTGGGATGATGATATACCTGCACACGAGTACTTAGATGGATTCAGAATCTTGATGTATAATGGGATGAAAACTTAGTGCTCTGATGTCATTTATGAGGTAGAGGGCTTTGAAGTACATTCTGTATATATGCAGATCAATAACTTAGTTACATGGGCAATTTAGTTGATTAAAACGTGTGCATATCTTTCCCAAATTCTGTACATATTAGCTTTAAGAAAAAAAACCAAAATGATTTTCTTTTTGAAATAATTTTTGTGGGTATTTCACTTAGAAACCCTCACGAGACCTCACTCGTCCACTTAGGAGACTGAGGGCTTGTTGCATACGCTAACTGCAACTGTGATTCCTACGACAGTGAGTTAGGACTTTCTTTTTCTTTTCTCTTTTTTTAGTTTTACTCGAGAACGAGCAAAATCTTGGTGTGGGGGTATTTGTTCGTGCCCAAAAATGTGTTATTTTTACGATACTTTTATACCCGATTTATACTCGTTATAATCGTTATTTTAAGGTTTTTATTTGATTTTATTTTGTTTTGTAGGTTTTGAACAAAATGAGAATAATTATGGAAAAATGCATGAAAAATGCTCAAAATGCCGGAAATAAAGAACTGGGCCAAATTGACCCAATCCAATCCCAAAAGCCCGTTTGCTTAGTCCAAAGAAAAAAAAATAATAAAAGAAAATTTAAAACTAGCCGCCCTCATGTGCTAGGCACGGGCCCTCCTAATCCCCCTCTTTCACTTATCTCTTTTCCTCTCTCCTCTTTTCGGTTCCCAGAAAACCCAGAAATTCTGATGCTTCCCCTGCTCCTTCATCTCCATCTTCATCATCTCCTCTCTCTCTTTCTATAACCCATCTCTCTCACCACCACCGAGTGCCAGCACATCCACCATCCTCACCCATCACCGGGTTTCACGCTAAGGACGCCAGCATAGCACACCAAGTCGCACCATCTCCTCTAACCACGCGTGTCAATATAAACGGTGAAGATCAGATGAGGCTGGGTATGTATTGAAGAAGCCGGCTCCAGAAAAAGAGGTTAGGACGTTTTCTAGGGTTTAATTAGTTTAATTTTTGAAGTTCTCACTTGAAATTCAGATGCATTTTTTTCGATTTTAAGGGTTAGAGTTTGATGTTAGTTTAGGTTCTGGGTTTCGAATTGATGAAATTATGCTTCGTTTTCACGTTTCCTGGTTGTAATTCATGAATTTGGTTTGTTTTCTTGTAAGATTTGGATGTGTTTTGTTGAATTTCAGTCACGGCCCCCTCCCTTGTTTGGTTCTAGTTGAACACAGTTATGGAGTGTCCTCCATTGATGGCACGGCTATGGTGTTTCCATCATTAATGGCGATGGGTGAAGTCCCTTTCTGATCTAGTTGGCCTTGAGCACTGTTGGTTCATCTCCCCTATTCAGATTATGGAGTTTATTCACCTCCTCTATTGATTTTGCTCTTGGTTCCCTTTCCCTGTAACTTAGCCGTCTCCTTTTTTTTTTTAATTAGTAATACAACTGTTTGGTCGGCTGAATGATGATGTTGGTTTGAGGGTTAGATGCGTTTAGATCAAATTATTTGCTCTAATTTTTGTTGATATTATGGTTTAATATATCATGGTTTGATTTTGTGGATGTAGTTTGATGGTTTTGTTGATGATTTATTCAAATATGATGGTTTGAATGGTTAATCTGAGTTCTGGTGATTGAAAGATGTTTACGAAAATTTGGGTGATAGTTGCATGCTCTGTTAATTTGATTGTGGCTATTCAAATGGTTACTTCTGATTTTGGTAGTTTTAGATTAATAAGTAACTAAATAGTTGTTGATTCTGATGAATGGTCAATGGTGATTAGTGTTGACTGCATTAGCCTCCTTTGTCTGCTCTTGTTTAAATGCTTAGGTTTATTTTATTTAAGTTCATTTAATTTAAGTTGCATGCTTATGTTGAAGTTGAATGTTTAGTCGAATGCTTAGCCAAATGTTCAGTTGAATTAGGGTACCAGTTCTCTTTGAATGGTTTAATTTGGTCTAGTATAGTTAACATTAGATTATTAGTTAATTCACCCCTTTTGTGACCATAATATTGTCCATTTTTCCTGAGGAAACGACCTTCAAGTACTATAGTAAGAGCTGTACGCTTGCGGCTTCTGCTTTACACTTAAATTTATCGTGCAATTTGTTTTCGTCAGTCGATTCATCTATCAATCTTCCTTCAAATTTTTGATTTCTTCTTTTTTCGATTGATTGGCTAGATCCACCAATTAATCTAGCCCTAAACTTACTCAATTCAAGAGTTCTTTAGAAATCAGTCTTAAATTTGTTCAAAATCTTGTGTGATGGTAGCAGCGAGCGGAAGCAAAATTCAGCTTGATTCTTCAGATCCTCTTTCTGATCATCCAGGTCAATCCTTGGTAGCAGAAATCTTCAATGGTGAAGATTTTCAGAATTGGAGAAGATCAATCAGAATTGTAATCTCGGCCAAGCAGAAGATCCCCTTCGTTGATGGATCTTATACTAAAGCAATTGCAGGTTCACCTCTTTTACCTCACTGGCAGAGATGTAATGACATGGTACTCTCTTGGTTATTAAATTCTCTCTATAAGAACATTCGAGATAGTGTCACTTTCTGTGAAAAAGCTACTGATATGTGGAAGGAACTTGAGGAAAGATATGGGCAATCAAATAAAGCAAGATTGTTCTAACCACAAAAAGGAGTATCTTGTATTTCTCAAGGAGATCTTGACATTACATTATATTTTAATAAGGCCAGAAGAGCCTAGGATGAGTTTAGTGTTGTTGGGGCTCATCCTAGATGTGGATGTAATAAGTGTTAGCATGAAGTCAATATTAATACTAAATTGCAGAACCATGATTAGGAACAAAGATTAATTTAATTTTTGATTGGATTGAATGAAAGCTATACTGCAGTTAGAGGTAGCATTCTTATGATGACACCTCTGCCTTCCTTAAGCTAGGTTTATTCCTTATTAGTGCAAGAGGAAAGGCAGAGGCAAGTCAAATCTGGCAGTTAGCTTGGTAGTGATACTGCTTCTTTTAATGCAAGCTCTAACAATGTGAGTGCTATCAAGCCTTTTCAATCCATACAGGCTAGGAGACAGGATAGTGGGTGGCCTCAAATGTTCTGTGATCACTGCAAAAAATGTGGGCATACTATAGATAAGTGCTACAAATTACATGGATATCCTGGGAATAATAAACAAGGAGGAAACATCAGAGGCTATAGAGTTGCCAACAATGCATGGGGAGAATAAGAAACTCAAGGTGATTCTCCCTCACTTCAGCAGCAATCTGGTTAACAACAATCTACCTTTCAACGTACTTCCAGGATTGAATTAAGAACAGTCTAAGCAACTGCTCTAGTTCCTTACAAATTTGACAAACAGTAGTGACATTGTGCAGAACAGCATGGATACTACAGCTTCAGTGGCACATATGGCAAGTATTGTACATGTCTTTAATGCAGTTCAGTGTTTTTGTGCATTAAGTTAGGGAACTTGGATATTAGACAATGGGGCTAGTGAGCATATGAGTTCAGATAGATCATGACTTATCTTTGCTTAGCAACCAAGTGATGGTTAATCTACCAAATGATACATATGTTAAGGTGACACATTAAGGAAAGTTAAGAATAGCTAGTGGTTTGATTTTGGAACATGTTTTACTAGTTCCTAATTTCAAATTCAACTTGTTGTCCATCAAGAGGCTATGTGACCAACTTCACTGTGATGTTAAATTCAATGAGCAATTGTGCATGATATAGGCCCCTTTTCTGAGGAAGCCACTGGTAATTGGTAGAGCATGTAGTGGTCTCTACATTTTGGATAAGGAGAAGATTGGAGGTCTGAAGACTCAGGATCGATACCAAGGAGCATTCAATTTCTAGTTGCATAGAAACTAGAAAATGTTCTGATTTTGCTATTGATACTTATAATACAGTAGCTAGTTTGGTGCAGTCTGATGTTTGGCATAAAAGGTTGGCACACATGTCACATGACAAAATGAAAATTGCATCTGAACATGCAAAGTTCTCAAATAAAGAGGGGCATTTTATATGTGAAATATGTCCAAAGGCAAAACAACAAAGGCTGCCTTTTCCTACCTGTCAAATCTCTTCTACTCTTACTTGTAAACTGATTTATATTGATACCTGGGGACCATACCACACCAAAACACCTTTTGAACACAGGTATTACTTGACCATAGTAGATGATTTCACCAGAGCTACTTGGACTCACCTTATAGTGACTAAAGATGAAGCTTTTCCTCTCATCAGATCTTTCATAGCTATGGCTAAAACTCAGTTTGAAGCCACTATGAAGGTTATGGGGGCTAATAATGCTTTAGAACTTGGGAAAAGCTAGCTATGAGGCATTAGAATTCTTTGCCAAGACGGGTATGTTGCATCAAACAAGTTGTATCCAAACTCCACAACAGAATGGTGTTGTGCAAAGGAAACGTAAGCACCTCCTTGAGGTTTCTAGGGAACTTATGTTTGAGTCACACATTCCTATGAGGTTTTGGGGGGAATGTGTACTCACTGCCACCTATCTCATCAATAAGATGCCAATGAAGGTCCTTAAAGGGAAAACATCTTATGAGCTTTTATATGGAAAGGTATCATGCTATACTCACCTAAGGACTTTTGGCTGTCTTTGCTACATGAGTACTCTGAAGCAAGGGAGAGATAAATTCCAACCTAGGGCTAGAGCATGCATCTTTATAAGTTATCCCTTTGGCAACAAGGCCTGCAGGGTCCTGGCAACAAGGCCTGCAGGGTCCTGGATTTAGAAAACCACAAATTTTATGAGTCTAAGGATGTGGTTTTCCATGAAACAATTTTTCCTTTTAGCAGTCACAGTGGATGTTCTTCTTCCTTTGTTTTAGCCTTTGAGCCTTGATTCCTCATCCATGGATGATGGTTTAGAACTTCAGAGAGTTGAACATAAGGAAATATCAACCTTACCTCTACCTCCTGAGCCAAGGAGATCCACAATGACACATCAACCACCTGGCTATTTATAAGATTGTGTATGCTGTACTCGAAGTAATGAGGAGTTTTGCTTGGCTACTTTGACAAAGTTGTGCATACTTCCTAGTAAGGCTTTGCCAGAGATTGTTTATGCATCAACCAATACAGTAGTTGAACCTCAGAGCTTTTTGGAGGCAGCTGCACACCCTGGCTGGCAGGCAGCTATGGATAGGAGATTCAAGCATTGAATGAGAACCATACTTGGGAGATAGTTTCTCTGCCCCCAAACAAGAAGCATATAGATTGTAAATGGGTCTATAAGGTTAAGTATCAAGCAGATGGCAGCCTGGAAAGGTTAAAGGCTCGGCTTGTCATTAAAGCACTTAGAGGACAGGGGTAGATTACACAGAAACTTTTTCCCCAGTGGTTAAACTAGCCACAATCAGAACACTCACGGCAGTAGCAGTCAACAAGGGTCAGAAAATGCATCCGTTAGATGTTAACAATGCATTTTTACATGGAGATCTACATGAGGATATATATATGAAGTTGCCTCAGGGGATTGTTTCTGATGTACCTAATGCTGTGTGCAAATTAAAGAAATCTTTGTATGGCCTTAAACAAACTTCTCAACAATGGTATGCAAAACTCACTGTTGTGTTATATGCATGGGGTTACAAGCATTCTTCTAATGATTACTCTTTGTTCTATAAGAAACTGAATAACTCAATTGTTTTTCTTAGAGTATATGTTGATGATATTTTGGTGACTAGCAACAATGAGCCAAAAACTGAATCTTTGAAGCAATATGTGCACCAAGTGTTCAAGATCAAGGATCTTGGAGAGGCACATCATTTTCTTGGCTTGGAAATTCTTTCCACAAAAGATGGGATTTTTTTAACACAAAGGAAATTTGCTAGAGAATTTTTGAAAGAATTTGGTGATTCAGATTTATCCTCAGTTAAATGTCCCCTTGACTGCAGTGTGAAGCTCAGTTTGCAAGATGGAGAATTCTTTCATGGTCCATTCTTATACAGAAAGATTGTTGGCAAATTAAACTTCCTCACACATACAAGACCTGATTTGGCTTTGCTATTCAACATCTTAGTCAATTCATGCAGCAGCCTTGCATTTCTCATTATCAGGCATTGCTACATGATTTGAGATACATACAAGGACAACCTGATCTTGGGATATTACTTAACAAGGCACCTTCCTTTGACTTACAGGTCTGTTGTGATTCTGACTGGGCCTCTTGTTCTCAATCTAGGAAGTCAGTCAGTGGACATGTGGTGTTCCTTGGTGATAGTTTAATTTCTTGGAAGTCTAAAAAGTAAGGGATTGTCTCTCTCTCTCTCTCTCTCTCTCTCTCTCTCTCTCTCTTCAGCAGAGGCAGAATATAGAAGCTTGCGAAGATTGGTGGCTGAATTAGCCGAGCTCAGTAGACTTCTTGAAGAACTCACTGTTGAAAACATTACTCGTATCCCTGTCAAATGTGACAGTTAAGCAGCAATATACATTTCTGAGAACCCAGTCTTCACGAAAATAAAACGCATTGAATTAGACTGTCATTTTGTTCAAGAGAAGCTCCTAGCTGGGTTGATTTCACTTAGACATGTTCCTGCTTCATAGCAATTGGTAGATGTTTTGACCAAACCTCTTCCTGACCCTTCACATTACAACATTCTTAGCAAATTAGGAGTTCAAGGAACTACCAATTTGGGGGGGGGGGGGGTTAGATTAATAATATTAGTTAGCTATTTTGTTATAACTAATATTGGTTAGTTTGTTATGATGGTTGCATTGTTAGTGGCTGGTTTGTTAGTGCCAGCTTGTATGCTTGGCGGGAAATGCTTTGGTTTAAATACCCTTGGCTGTACTCATTCTGTTGCAATAATAATACAAAGAATCTATGGCAATCTCTCTCTTCCTTCTTTTTCTTCCATCTGCTCCCTTTCCTTCTCTTCTCTGCAGACTATGAAATTCTTCAAATATGTTTAGTTTACCATTAAAGACATGTTCATTTCAGCGTTTAGAATTGGCAATTAGTAGTTACTAGCATTTACCGGTGGTAAGAAATAGGGGTCAATGGTTTCCAGCTTTTGCATACGGCTAATTACAGTTACGACTAGCATTTAGAGATAGCAAATAGCGGTTAGTGAGCATTTATAGTGATTACCAATGTTTTACCAGTGGTTAGTATTAGCGACTAGCGGTTACTCGTGTTTTGGAGCAGTTATGTACCAATTGTGAGCAGTTATCAAACGCTTTCTAAACACTGAAACAAAAAGGCCCTAACCATAAAGGAATACAAGTTATGATAATATATACATGCAAGTGTGCGTTTGGCCACTAAAGTAAAATCACGAAGATTTCATATCCAGAACAAAGGGTGAAAGTATCTTGGTTAAAGTCTCGGGAAGTAATCCTTAAGTTAAAGAGCAACACCCAAATCATATACTCTCTTCGTTCCATATTGGAAGTCAAGTGTAGGAAATATGCAAAAATAAGTATTAAATACACTTACATTGTTGAAATGATTTTTCAACCAATAAAAACAAAATTAAAGCATTGAAAAAGTAAAGTTTGACAATGATATGGGACTAGACAAAAGGATATTTTTTACAATGAATATGGGATAGAGGGTGTATTATATTACTATTTGAATCATAGCTATTTTCCAACTTTGTTTTAATTGCTGAGTTTAGTAATTAAGTTGGGTGATGATTATATTTTATTGCTCTTATTTTCATCAGAATATTCATTGAAGAGTTAATCTTAAATTCTAATAACCATTTTATTAATTAAGTTAGGGGTACATATAAATAACTTTTAGAATGCCGTAATGAGTAACCTAAAGATGATATATTGAGCAATATTATAATATCATTATCTGCTTTCAACTGAAAAAAAAAAAAAAACAATAGCTTTATGAAAGCAAATAAGCATTTGGTTCAAAACGAAAATACAATAGATAAATTAAAATTTCCAATAGGCAAGCGCAAGGTCTAAGAAAATAGAAATTGATAAAAGCAAAAACTTTATTTAAATATCAAAAACTACATGGCGGAAATAGAACTTTCAAGTAAAGACAAAAGAGTTTGAAGAAAAGGGCAAAACAAAAATCATGCATGCATCACGTGGATCCGATCAACGTAAACGCCATAATTCACGCCGAGAATGCAATGCGAGGCTCATGAGCCAAAATTTTGACTCACGGTCCAAAAAATGTCATGTATCAGTGGTCCACTTCGTTAGTCCCACGGCCCAACTCACGATCGTGATTCGTCTCACATATTTTCTCTGTTTCTTTTTTTGCAAACTAAGCCCTTAAAAGTCTAAAACCTAATATTATGTTAGTGGTGGGTTCCATAAAATATTATTTTATTTGGTGATTCAAGTTGGTGATCCATAGGATGTAGAGAAGAAAGAAAAAGTTGGCTTGTGGGATGATGTCAAGGGTGTGTGTTCTCACTTATGATCCAAAATTATGAATCAATATTGCATATGCTCTTAGTCACAATGGAAAAGTTGCCGTGGAAAAGGAGATGATCCCCCGTGGAATCGTTAAGTCCCAAGAGAGTCTCCTAGTTCCAAAGCATGGTTCGTAGGAATTTTTTGGTGGTGACCAAGATGATGAAGGACGGCGCCCCCCCCCCCCCCCCCCCCCGCCCAACCCAACAAAAAAAATCAAAGGGCTAAGAATTGATGCTGAACTCTGATTGGGAAATTGTGACAGAATATTGTCTTAGAGAGGCTAATAGAGCCACGAATCTAGTACAAATATAGGAGCTCATAAGTCTCCACATCTTATTAAGCTGGATAATTACCCTGATGTTTTAGTTCCTGTTTTGTATGAAGATTCTGTTAGTGTGGCTAGGCCACGCTCGGTTCTTTCAGACCATGAAAAAAATAAAATGACTGACTAAAACTATTGATCTTCAATGATGCTCATAATTTACCCACAACAAAGGATTGGGTTATTTTCACATACTAAGTTGATTTGAGATTATGATTTGAATCAATCCATGAATTCGATTGAACAATGCTAGGATCGATATTTGTATTAGATGATTTTTAAATAATATTGATTGCAAATTAATTCAAATGATTAGACCCTTTACATGCGAGTATTTAGGTTAATTTTTGTTCAATCTGAAGTTATGATATTTTATACCCTTTTATCGTCTAACATTTGCTCTAAATAAATTGTTAAATTAGATTTTTAATAATATTTTTGCTTATTTTGTAGGAATTGAAAATAACTCGAAGAAAATAAATAAATTCACTCAAACAAGTGCTAGAGCTGGATCAGACGGAAACATAAAAGAAAGAAAATAAAGATGAAGCTGAACCGGCCTAGCAGTAGCCGAGGCCCAACCCTGAGCCCAACCGCCCCCTTCTCTTCTTTTTCCCTTTCTTCCTCTGCCGTGGGCTGGGCTCATCATTTTTTCTTTTATTTCCTTTCTTTCCCAAGGCCCAGACTCGAACCAGCCTCTGCACTTCAGTGAGGCACGCTCCACTCACGTGAGCAGCTATCCCCCCCTCCTCATCTTCTTCTTCGTCGTTCGCTGCAACGCAGGAAGTCGAAGACCTCCAACGCTTGCCCTTCTCTCTCCCCACAACCGTCCATGGCTCTTCATCTACCTCATGCCATGACCAATTGCTAAACTTTTCTCTATCCTCCTTCATGCTCCATAATCACAACCACCATCAAGCCAATTGTTACCCATCCCCTCGGCCCTTCTTCTTCGTCCTCGGGAAGTATGAAACCAGAAGAAACCCGAAAACAGGGCAGCCGTTCTTTCCGTCTCCCTTCCCACTTAACTCAACCGTTTCATTGCTTCTCCCTTCCTTCATTACCCATCATCATCACCATCATGAATGCAACAGTTACAAGATGAAGTGAGGGTTGCTGAAGGGGCGTGAGGGCTGCATTCTTAGGGGCCCCAAAAACAGAGCAATAGCGTAGTAGCATAGTAGAGTAGTAGCGTAGCGTAGAATTTTTAAGTCAAAATTTAGCCTTCGTTTCCAGACTTCATTTTCTGGTTTTATATCTAGATTTAGGGCCTTAAGTGGTGTAATTCAAATTGGTTCATTGAATTCAAGTTCAGATATGGATCTTGCGTCATCTTTCTCGATTTGAGTTTTGCAATTATACGTTGTTCCAGATCGAGCGGTGCATCTTTGTTCTTCATTCTGCTCGAATTTTCTTTGTTTCAAAATTTTATTTCGAGGCTTGTTCTTGCGGTTTTAGACAAATTTTTCCTAAAATTGAGAAGAATGCTTTTGATTCATTCAGTAATTTTGTTAGAGCTTTAGTTTAGCTTATGACACTTAAGTCCTTGTTAAGTTAATCTGCGACTTAATTTCGTAATTCATCCCTGAGGAGGACACTTATAAGAGTTACAACGATAACCGTATACTTGCAGGGATTCATAAAAAGTTTTTGGCGCCATTGCCGGGGATGGCGTTGTGAAATTAGGTTGCATAGTCGAGTCGTAATTTAGTTGTTTGTGTCGATTTCATTTTCGTTTTCATTTCGTATTTTTGATTTTCGATTTTGTGTGTGTTAGTTTAGTTTTAGCTTAGATTATTTTCAATTTTTGGTTTGAGTTGTAGTTTTAGTCTTGGGTCAATTTAAGTTTGCTATTTCATGTGATTTTCCTGCTGAAAAAAAAAAATGACTAATTTTGGGTTTCTGCAGGAACAGAAAAGCCAGTGCAGGTCTTTAGTAATTTTGGATTCTTTTTCTATTATTTGTAGCACTTTTGGTCTACATTTTGCTGTGCTGATATTTTTGTGGATTCGTCATGATTTTTAGAGTTTGTGTGAATTTTTCTGAAATTTTTGGAACTGTTTGGATTTTTCTGTGAATTTTTGACTTAATAATCTATTTGCATTTTTCTGCACTGTTCGGGGACAGAAAAAATTCGAGAAAAAATATGTATATTTAGTTCTGATTTTAGGGGTTTTACTTTCTGTTTAAATTTTATTTTTAGAATTGGGCTGTTTAGATTTTAGTTCATTTTTTGTTTTCTTTCTAGCTATTTTGTTTCTGTTTTTATTTTAGATTTGGTCATTTTATGTTTGTATATTGTTCTGAGGGTTAATTCACTTTTTGATTTTGTTTTGTGTTTTAAAAGAAAAGAAACAAAATAGAAAAAATCAAAAATTCCAAAAACAAGATCATATGTGCTCTTCTTTTATATTTTTTATGTCAGGTTGCTATTTGATGTTTGAGTCTTTTTGTTCTTTCTTTTATTTTGGTAGCATAGTTTTATTTTTGTTAGTTTATTTTATTTTGTTCACCTAATTATTGGAGTCCCTTTTTTTTGTTTCAGTCATTAGTTTGTAAACAGTGTCCTAGATGTATTTTCTTTCCTTCAAAAAAAACCTTACAAAAATCAAAAGTTGAAGCTCCAAAAAAATTGAAAAATTCCTAACATCAGGAAAAAAAAAAATTCAAGAATGCCAATTTTTAATTTCCCACAATATGAGCATGAACTTTTTTGGAGTTATCTTTCGAAACTTAATGATTATCGTGCTCAATGGAATCAGAATTTTTAAAAATGAAAAATTTGTGAGGTCATCGCTATGGGTTTGAATTCTGCGTCTTGGGGTTATATTGAGTCTATTTATCCTAGATGTGTACTAGGATTGTTATCTAAAACTCAAGAAGAAGTTTGGGATTTCTTTGAAAAACTAGCTTGGGATGCCCATGCGTTTGAACAAGCTAAGAATAATTTTGAATACCCAACTCCTGATGAGTTTGTTTTTCATGATAATCCTTACCCTCGTGATAACTTTATGAATTCACATAACCCCTCTTATTCTTGTGTGTCCTTTGTTTTGTGTGAATATTGTGACTCTTCTGAACATGATACTTGTAACTGCCCATATTGTGATTATATTGATGCTACTTATGCAAGTGTTGAAAGATGATTAATGATATGACTGATAAAATGATAGAGAACATGAAAGTGAGAACTGTTGAATATTCTCAATGTTTTAATCGTAGTAAGGAGAATTACAATGAATCTGACTCTAGTTTAGATTTCCTAAACCTGAAGTTAGTCTCTATAATGATTTTGAACGCTCTTATTCTGCTATGCCTAAGTTGAATGGAGAGATTCCTTTACCTAGTCTAGAATAAGAGAGTGAGTTCCCTCTGTCTCTATCCCCTGCCCTTACACCTGAATTTAGCTCACCTACGGACGTCATTGAGGATGTCCTAGTTTCTGCCGACCCACCCACCACTTTAAATGATTCTTTTGAGTTTGAGGAGGGTGATGAATATGGGAACCCTAGTGAGTTAGATTTGAGCATCACAACTGACTTTGAGCATCATGAGATAGAAGAGTCAGAAGAACCTATTTTACAGAAGCAAAGTCAGGAGACACTTGAAGCCACTAGATTAGAATTTCATGATTATATTCTTTCTATAGAATATGAATCTTTTTTATGTGGGTTTGATATCAATCTGGGTTTGGATGTGGACCTGTGTGCTGAATATGAATCTTTTTCTTTTAACCTCATCCAACCTGACTTCCTTTTTGAATCTCACTAGTCTAAATTTGTTGAGTCTGAGGCCATTATCACTAAACATTTTGATTTAGACTAGACTCATATGCATATTGAACTTAAAGGACTTGTGGACTTAGAGCTCACTATTTTGCCTAGACCGCTCATTCATGATGAAATACGTTCTAGGCCGATGACCAATCTATTGGCTACCTTTAAATACATTTGCCTGTTTGATATTTGGGCCCAATGGTTTAACAAGTTAAAGCAGGCCCTTATCTGGGCTTTATTGCCATGGTGGATGTCTTCTTTCTGGATCCAACTCTATTTTTTTTTTACCATTTGCATATGCTTGAGAGTTGGTCTTTGATGTTCGACAAGATGCTACACGCTCTAACGAGTTTTGATTTAAGTAGCGATGTTTCATTCAATATAGAGCGATTGTTGCTCCATAAATTCCTTAGCCGTAAGGAAGGCATAGCTTAGGTGTTATTTTGCACTTGACCGGTATAATAGCTCCTATTTTTTTTTTCTCTTTTTTAATTTGTTTTCTTTTGTATATGTTTTTGTGGTTTTATTTTATTTATTGTTTTCTTTTGAATTTTAGAGTCTTGTCTTTGTCTTCAGTTTTGAGTTTTCTTTTTCATTTTATATATTTGTGTTTCTTTAGTTTTTATTTTGTTTAATGTTTCTTTCCACTCCGAATGAGGACATTGTGAGATTTAGATATGGGGGTGGGGAAACTTTGAAAAAGTTTGAAAAAAAATTGAAAAAAAACTTGAAAATCCTTTTAAAAAATTGAAAAAAATTTGAAAATCCAAAAAAAACTTTGTTTTGTTTTTTAGGGAAGGCTTCATACTATTCTGTTCAACTTAAATCCTCTGTGCTTTGACTATTAGCTTGTATGTAAGTGTGATGTGCATGATAGGTCTCCATCCTCAGTGTGTCATTCTAAGCCCTAATTCTAACCCCAATTGTTCATCATTGATGTGTAATCCAATCCTTATTTGTACCATTATCATTATCTTAAGGTCTTAGTCGACCATAGTTGGCTCTCCCACTTGTATTTGACACGATTACTTTGGTTTTCATTTGGATTCCAAAAAAATGAAAATGGAAAGGGAAAAAAAGGGAAAAAAAAAAAGAAAAGAAAAGGAATAAGATTTGGAATGACAAGTATTCCTTTGGCATGCACTACTGGACGTTACCCTTTGAGGTATGTGCTACTGGGTGTTACCCTTTGAGGCAATACTGCTACTGGGAAAGCTTGCTTCCTTTGTTAATAAATCAATAATGTAGTTTGTGTTAGTCAAGTGGGATTGAATTTGATTCTGGTAAACTTAAGCCCTATGATGAAGACGCACTTGCACATGAGCACTGGGATGGATTCAAAGTCTTGATGTACAGTGGTGTGAAAAATTAGTGCTTTGATGATATTCATAGGGTAGAGAGCCTTGATGAGTACATTTTGTTTATATGCAGGTCAATATCTTTACTACATGGGTGATTTAGTTGATTAGAATGTGTATATATCTTTCCCCAGTTTTGTATATATTAATTTTTGAAGGAAAAAAAACAAAAAAAAGATTTTTGATTTCTGTTTATGCTTTCTTTTCTAGATTTTGTGGGTATCTCTTCTGCAAATGCTCACGAGACCTTACTCATCCACCATGGGTAACCTAGGGGTTTAAAGGGTTTGTTGCACATACTAAGTATAACCATGATTCCTACAAAAGTGAGTTAGGATTCTATTTTCTTTTTTTTTAGGATTTTTAGTTTTATTTCACTCAAGGATGAGCAAAAACTTAGGTGTTGGGGTATTTATTCAACCTGAAATTATAATATTTTATACCCTTTTATCGTCTAACATTTGCTCTAAATAAATTGTTATATTAGATTTTTAATAATGTTTTTGTTTATTTTGTAGGAATTGGAAATAACTTGAAGAAAATAAATAAATTCACTCAAACAAGTGCTAGAGTTGGATCAAATGGAAACATACAAGGAAAAAATAAAGATGAAGCTGAACTGGCCTAGCAGTAGCCGAGGCCTACCCCTAAGCCCAACCACCCTTCTCTTCTTTTTCCCTTTCTTCCTCTGCCGTGGACTGGGCTCATCATTTTTTCTTTTATTTCCTTTCTTTCCCAAGGCCCAGACTCAAACCCAGCCTCAGCACTTAAGTGAGGCACGCCCCACTCACGTGGGCAGCTATCCCTCCCTCCTCTTCTTCTTCTTCGCCGTTCCCTGCAACCCAGGAAGTCGAAGACCTCCAACACTTGCCCTTCTCTCTACCCACAACCGTCCATGGCTCTTCATCTACCTCATGCCATAACCAATTGCTCGACCTTTCTCTTTCCTCCTTCATGCTCCATAATCACAACCATCATCAAGCCAACCGTTACCCATCCCCTCGACCCTTCTTCTTCGTCCTCAGTAAGTATGAAACCAGAAGAAACCAAAAAATAGGCAGCCGTTCTTTCCATCTCCCTTCCCACTTAACTCAACCATTTCATTGCTTCTCTCTTCCTTCAGTACCCATCATCATCACCACCATGAATGCAACAGTTACAAGATGAAGTGAGGGGTGCTGAACGGGCGTGAGGACTGCATTCTTAGGGGCCCGAAAAACAGAGCAGTAGCATAGTAGCTTAGTAGAGTAGTAGCATAGCATAGAATTTTCAAGTCAAAATTTAGCCTTCGTTTTCATACTTCATTTTCTAGTTTTATATCTAGATTTAGGGTCTTAACTGGTGTAATTCGAATTGGTTCATTGAATTCAAGTTCAGATTCAGATCTTGGCTCATCTTTCTCGATTTGAGCTTTGCAATTATACGTTGTTCCAGACCGAGCGGTGCATCTTTGTTCTTCATTCTGGTCGAATTTTCATTGTATCAAGATTTTATTTCGGGGCTCTATTTTACCTTGTTCCATTTTCATCGTTATTTGCTTTGTTCTGGACTTGTTCTTACTCCATTTTTAGTTTATGGTTTCAGACAAATTTGCCCTAAAATTGAGAAGGATGCTTTTGATTCATTTAGGAATTTTGTTAGAGCTTTAGTTCAGTTTATGACACTTTAGTCCTTGTTAAGTTAATATGCGACTTAATTTCATAATTCTTCCCTTAGGATGCCCGTAAGATTTACTTGTGGGAATTCACAACAATTTTATAATTTGTTTTTTTTTCTGCTCATGTACAAGACGTAAAATGGTATGCAATATTATTGTATGATTGCATGATAATAATATGACTTAAAGTTCGTAACTAATTTTGTTTTTATTATTTGATTATACCACATGTAGAGCTGACATGGGCTGAGTCAGGTTAACCGCCCCATCAAACCATGGGTTCAAGGATCAAAACTCGTTGAATCACACCATCCATTTTAGAAGATGAAGTTAGGTGGGTCATGAGGTTAAATAGGTTAATCGTTTTAGTTACACTATCATTTGGTAGAAATTAACTCTAAAGAAGCATTAGGCTGTAACTAGTAAAAGCCCAAAACAGAGAATTGATCTAATCAAATCACTTGGATTAAGCAACCTAAAGCTCAGACAAAAGCTCTCCAAACCCTAAGTCCACTAAAGCCTTAAAAATAAGTCCCATACACATGACTTGAAAGGAAGGAAAGACCTTATCAAGATCTTTCAAGTCTACATGGAATTGATTTAAATGTGAATAACTAGGAAACAATATATCTTAATGATGTAGAATCCTAATAAAATTCCTTTAAGAAAATTGTCCTAAAACCCTATTTAAACAAACCATGGCCAACATCATAGGTAGGTTAACAAGACTTTCATAAGCTCCTATGTGCTTACTACCTTCTCAAAAATTCTCTTTAACTTTGAGCATTGGAGGCTCTTAAAGAGGAGAAACGCTTCCTCTTTGAGAGTTATTTTGTAGGTTACCCTTGGATAGTGGCATGAATTCCTCAAGTTTCCCAGAAGAATCACAGAAGCTCTAAACTGTGCTAAAATATTTGGTGTCGTCTGTGGGGGCCTAGAGTTAAGCAAAGATGCCACCCAAAGAACGTGATAAAGAAAAAGGCATTTCCGACCGTAAGAACCAAGATCCTAATGCCCAAACCTCTGAAATAGAAGCCATTGTGGTAGAAGATGCCTTAAGCAGGAAAACACAACTCCCACTAGAGGACACTTGTCTCCCATGTGAGAACATGCCTTGAAACCAATTGGGAAGCTTTGAAGACAGTTGAGGTGATGATCAAGTTAAGGGTGGATGAAGCTAAATTGGACCAGTTCTTAGCTTTCCAAAGGAAGACAAGCAAAGTTGTTCCTAAGAGACTATATAGCAAAGACAAGACAAGGATAATGGAAACTCAGAAAAAACTCTTCCTTAAAGACCAAACAAAACAGATTCCGAGAATAGACCTTCAAGATATCACAGGAACAAAGATGAAGACTTGAGATAGACCTTGAACCATAAAATGGTTGGGGAAGGAAAATCCTTATAAAGGAGGCCTGGTCAAGAAAGGTTCCGTCAAGAGGAAGCTTGTAAGGATAATCTAGAGCAACAGACCTCAAACTCTGTTAGAGTTGTGTTACCTTAGTCATGTTCAATAAGAAACGCTAAGAAGACCCTTAACTAGTGTGCTCCATTGACAGAGCACGCTCAGGACAAAACATCCTCCCCTACAGAGATTTGGGGGGCTGAGTTCCTAGGGAAGATCAAAGTGCAAAAGATATAGCACTTTGATAGGACCAGTGGCCCTTAAGAGTAGCTTGATGCTTATTTGACTCAAATTCATTTACAACAATACCCTTTGAAGGCAATGGTATGCAGATACTTCTCTACTACCTAAAGGAAGCAGCCTAAGCCTGCTTCAATAAGTTGGCCCCAAGACCAATGAATTTTTTAGAAGATCTCTCCACTAGATTCAAAAGCCACTTCATTGGAAGCAGCAAAACACCATAGTCAAATGCAGAACTAATGACACTGGCCTGGAGGGATCAAGAGTCCCTGGATGAATATGTGTAAAAATTCAATCATAAGAGGCTCTTTGTAGAATACTTTAAGCTAGGTGTGGCCTTGGTATCCTTCCCTAACGAGGTTAGGCACAAAGGCCCTAGTGAGAAATTTATCATGGAACAGTCAGTCACTCTAAATGAGTTCTTGATGATGGTAGAAAGATATGTACAGTTGGAAACTATCATGAGAAGAGCTAGATCTCTCAAGTAGTTGTCTAGGGAGGGATAAAAAGACCTACTAAGTGAAACCAAAAGGAAAGAAAGGAAAGGGCCTTTAAGACAGGCTCTCTTGTTAACACCTCAAGGAGTGAGATCCTAATGAAAATTGAGGATTAGGTACCTATAGATGATCCTAAACCGCTCAAGCAAAGACTAAAGAACAAGGATAGGTGGAGTGTCTTCCACAAGGATTATAGGTCTGATATAAAGTACTACTCAGATATGGACAAGGTACTTCATGCACTAGCCAACAAGGGAAAGCTAGACAAGTACCTCAAGAATAGGCCTCACAAGAAGAGAAGACATCTAGATGAAATGAGTTTTTAAAAAGATGACACTCAGCCCACTCTCTTAAGGGGTAGCATCCAAGTCATCTCTAGAGGATCAATCCTAGTTGGGTTATCAAATAAGGCCTTGAAAGGTCATCTGAGGACTCTTAATCAGGCAACCTTGAGAGAAGACAGGTAATAGTAAACTATCTCTTCGAAAGAGTCTATAAAGTTGCAAGCCTAATATCCTACTCCTATGATGACCCAATGGTTATCAACTTAGAAACAGCCAACTATGAAATTAGTAAGGTACTAGTAGACACCAAGAGCTCTATAAACATTATGATTTATGATTGCTTTCTCAAGCTTAGCTTGCAAGAGAAATATCTGTCCCAGATACCCTCTTACACCATAGGTTTCACATCCCATAGCACATACCCAAAAGGAATGGTCAAACTGCCTATCAAGGTGGAGATCCAAAAGGGAAAGGCTCGCCAGGCAAGGTAGATTACATTATCATGAATGTACCTTATGCCTACAATGTAATCATAGGAAGGCCACTTCTACGCTCTCTGATAGCCACACTCTTTGGTTGTAAAACCTCAAAAATTTATGTTTATAATCTTTGAAGAATTGTTAACACGATCTTTAGTTACTTGAACTCGTAGGTAGTATTTTAGTGTAGGCCTCCGTGTAGTTAGAATTTTAGACCAAGCCCAAATCATTTCCTATTTTCGACTCAAATCTAAGCTTTAATTTTGAATTTAGATTATTCTTATAGATGTATTATTAAAAACAAAATTGGATTTATTTTATATTAGTGATATTGTGTTAAAATTTAGATTTTACTATTAAAATTTTCCTCTTCAAATTTTAAATTTTTAAAGTTCAAATTGGGTTTGTATTTTAGGGAAGAGGATATTAAATCTCTCCCTTTCCCATTTAGTAGCCAGGAAAAAAAAAATTGTATTCCTTTTTTTTTTAACTTGATATGTAACCCTCCCCCTCCTTCTCATGTTACTTTCTTTCTGCCTCTGACAACTCACCCTCATGCTTCCTCTCCTTATTGCTGACCACCACCACCACCACACTGCCAGCCCACCAACTATTGACATTACCACTACCAACAGTCCCACCGCCGATACCCACTATTGCTGCCATGCCACCCAAGCCACCACTCTCCCCTCTTTGAACTATTGGGTGAGAAGTTAGAATTTTGGTTGTATGAGCTAAATTTTCTTCTTATGCTCATAAGGAACTGATCTTTATAGGAAGTTTATTTGTTTTCTAGATTCTAAATACTTCTTTTTCATGTTTACACTATGATTCTCAGATTGTGGGTTATTGAAAACACTTATTCAAGCCTATTGCCTCCACTCTTATCCTAAAGGTAAACCTAAAATTTTTATGTTTAAAAATCTCTCTTGGAAGGGTTTTGGATGGGTTTAATTGATTTTTAGGATTAGTGTGGATGCATAGGAATGGTTTTAAGTGATTTGATGAGTTTGCTTGAGTGGGTATCATGATCTTATGCTAGAATCATAGGTTACTCGAGGTTAGAAACTGCATATACGAAGGCCTAAATTTATAGAATAAATTGTTTTTTTCCAGCATGCCAAAAATTACTAAAAAACATCAGGCATGTAGATTCACGAGTCTAGTATTCTAGGAATTTTAAATCACAAATTGTGGGCTTAAAACAAGTGAGCAATAAATGCTCTCCTGTGACTGTGCAATTCTAACCTAAAATTGACTAGGTGGAAAGAAGTGAATTTTTGAGGTAGTTGTTGTAGTTTCTTGTAAATGCTCATAAAACAAAGGTTGTAGTAAACATATAGACTGTTTCATATTAGGTTCAATCATCTCAATATAAGTTTTCTAGTGAAGCTATGGCCCCTAAAATTTAGGTCTGAAAATGATTTGAAGTTGTTTCCAAAATCTTAATGTGTTAAATTTCAATAATTGATTTATTTAAGTAAATGAGCTTTTATAAATTGATTGAGTTCTTAAAAATTAGTATCTATAGGGTATTAGACATATTCATGTGGTCCTAGTGGTTGGGTTGACTTTTGGATTAGAAAGATTGGTTTTGGGGTGTAAGGACACCTTTAAGTTAGTACATCTCGTGACTTTTTAATTTTATCATTTAGTCCCAATACTCTAGTTCGAGCTCAACTTAGGTACTTACGCTTCTTTGAGATAATCTCTATGCCGTAACTCCCCTTGGCTGCTCTTTTAAAATGGTCTTGGATGTTTTTGAATTGTTATGTGGCGTTGCATGCCAGAGAGACCCTATGTGTAAATCGTGAATTATAACTTTTGATTTTATAAATTTCTAAACTTGGAATTCTGCTATGATTGAATATTTTACTTAAGCAGCTCATGTTTTCAATGGTTTTGCTAAGTTAACAGAAGATTAGTTGAGATGGGCTGGGCTTACGGGAAGTCAAACAGACTTACTCATAATGTAATAAATCCTAAAGTGAAAAACTACGCGAGATGGTGCATCCTGAAATCAGGTTAGGTTTGTTTTGATGAAGGGATAAGTTAGTCTCCCTAGGTTATAGCATGCGATTTTCGGGTACTTGCCGTTGTAGGTGGACGTATGCTATGATGGGTTCTTGTAAACCATAAAGTTGTTTGGCGGAAGGCCATGAGCCCTCCGGTGGGGTCACTCGCTAATGAAATTGACTTGTTTTGATTTGGATAATGGTTAATGTTAGGAATTAGTCTTTTTGAACTGTTTAAATATTTTTCTCTCACCCTTAAATGTTGGAAATGAATTTAAGTATGTGTTTTACAGCTAGCGGTATGCATTATTGAGCTTCATCTCACTGCTCAAAATGTTTTGTTTTCAGGTACAATTGTGTTGCATGGGGATAGGATGTGAGCGAGGCTGCATAGAAATTTTAGATAAACTTGTGTTAGTAATAATAAATGTTAGACCTGTAGTCGATTAACTTTTGACCATTTATGTTTGACTATTGACTTTAGATTATATTTTTGGTTTTTACTAAATTCCCTATTGTCATTGTATTTCTTGGTGAAATATGGCAGTGATGCCCATTATGCTATTATCCGCTGCATTAACTAGGATAAAGGTTAGTAATAAAATGATTTAGAATTTTTAGGACATCACACTACTACAACCTGTATATGTAATACTTGGTAGATAATGGCTTTGTAGGAAGAATTATTAGAGATTTAAAGAGTGAAAGGGAGTGTTATGTAGCCAACTTGAGCCTACAATCTACCTTCATAATATAAAGTGGGAAAGACCTCAAAGTACAACAAAAAGCAAGCCCCAAAGCTACCAAAAGTCAATGTGGTCCTAGTCTCTGAGCTTGACAACATGAACCCTAGGTCAGATCCTAAGGACCAACCGCAGGAAGCACCCCTGACCCACGACCAATCGAGGATAGTGCAAATTGTTGCAGATATGGCGCCATCCTTCTGGGAAGCACCAATATGTCTATCCAGACAGTATGCAGATTTGTTCACTTATACAGCACATGAGATGTCAGGAATAGTTCATGAAATTATGGTTCACAAGCTCACCATAAAATCCTCATGCAAAGACGGTGAAATAGAAAAAAATCAATCATCGTTAGAAGAAGTGCAAAATTTACTGGATGCAGAATTCATCAAAGAATGTTACTATCCTGACTAGTTAGCAAATACAATGATGGTAAAAAAGCCCAATGGTTCGTAGAGGATATGGATTACACGGATCTAATTAAACCAAGCTTGTCCTAAAAGTGGCTTTCTACTCTATAATATTGATGAATTCGTGGACTCAAGTAGTGGTCATGGTTATCTCACCTTCGTGGGTGCCTGCTCTGATTTTCACTAAATACCAATGTGGGAGCAAGAACAGGGGCAACCTTCATCACACACCAATGGTTGTATTATTACAAGACCATGTCATGCGTGCTCAAGAATGCTAGTGCTATGTACTAGAGGCTAGCCAGCAAGCTATTTAAAGGACAAATTGACATAAACATGAACATATACATAAATGATATCATTGTCAACTCCAAGACTTTAGATCAACATATTTTAGATCTAAAAGTGACATTGAATACTCTGAAAAGGTTTTGTATAAAGCTCTATCCTAAGAAATGTGCAGAGACTAAAGCAATTCTTAAAAAAATAAAGGCAGTCTTACATACATTAAGCCATAAAATTGTAAAAGAGGTTCAAAAACTAACCGATAGCATGACAGCCCTGTGAAGATTTAATTCTAAGTTTGCATAAAGGTGTCTCCTGTTCTTCTAATGTTTGAGGTCAATCAAAGACTTTAGATGGACTGAAGAAGTAGAGGAATCTTTTAAGCAACTCAAACAATATTTATCTAAGATATCTTCTATGTCCAGCCCAAGCCTTAGGGAGGACTTTTACATGTACTTATCATCATCAAAGGTGGTCGTGAGTGCAATCATAGTAAGGAAAGAAACAAGAAACATATTCCTATCTATTTTGTTATTCTTGTCCCGATATGTCTAAAAATCAATTGTCCAAACATAGAAAGGTTGGCCCTGACCTTGATCATGGCATCAAGAAAATTAAGAATTTACTTTGAGACACATCCAATGAAGCTCATAATAAATCAGTCACTAAAGAAGATGATGAAAAAATATGACTGTTTAGGGAGGGTGTTACTCTGATTAGTGGAGTTTGTCAAGGTTTGACATAGATTACAGATCTAGAACAACAATCAAGCACATGCCCTATCAGACTTCCTAGATGAGTGAATGTTCGAGGACAAAGTCTTTGAGCCAGAACAACAATGGTGGATAGTTTATGTAAATGGATCCTCTGCTCAGAATGGGTTAAGGGACTAGACTAGTCCTAATCTCTCCGTAACAGGAAAAATTTAAATACACCCTAAGGTTTGCATTCTTAACCACAAATAACGAGGTAGAATATAAGGCCATCATAGCTGACTTGAAGATATATAAGACCTTAGAAGTCAAAAAACAGGGTCTTCAGTGACTAACAATTGGTGGTCAGCAGATCAGGGGAGAGTTTGAAATTAAAGGAAAGAGGATGGTTAAATACATGACCAACATCAAGGAGTCCATCAAAGATTTCTTATACTTTGAGATAATTCACATACCAATATCACACAACTACCAAGAAGATGCATTAAGCAAGCTGGCAAACTCAGCACAGACTGACTCTGCCAAATCAGTCTTCTTCGAAGTTATAGGACATATAAGCATAGACCCAAAAGAGGTATGTGTGACAGATGTGGATAACTCTTGAATGACACCAACAACAGATTACCTGGAGAATGAAAAGCACTTGAATGATCTAAAGGAAGCTAAAAAAAGGGAAGAAGAAGGGCAGCATGGTACTGTCTATCTTAGGGAGAACTATATAAAAGAGGCTATGCAAAACCTCTATTTAATTGTGTGACCAAGGAAAAAGTAGACGACATCCTTGAAGATATCCATAAGGGAGATTGTGAATCACATATAGGGGGTAAAGTGCTAGCAGGAAAGGCGCTAAGAGTACGATTTTATTAGCCCATCTTGCTCAGAGATGTACTAAACTATGTTAGAAAATGTGACAAATGCCAACTTTACTCCTAAAAAATAAATGTACTGCCACCAATCTTTCTGCAATTATAGAACCTATTCCCTTTACTAGGTGGGATATAGACATCCTGGTCTAAGCTACAGGACAAAGGAAGTACCTATTGGTAGTAGTGGACTACTTTACAAATTGGGTGGAGGCAGTGGTGGAGCCAAGAATAGATGTTGAACTATAGAGTACAGTATAACTCATAATCCTTTAATTTGCATTGTCATTTTTCAGTACTTCTTCCCTATCTTTTTTAGGATACTACATGGCCATAATATTGCACTGAACCTACGAGAGAGGTCTCAAATTCATCGAATTCCATCTTCAAACTCTCAAGTTTGATGTTTAAATTCATAAGTTCATCAAATCCAATTCTTGTTTGGCTATTTCCAAAAAATTATTGAGACAATTATTAGACACAAGTTTGACTAGAATCACTAAATTAAATACAATAATTTGTAAAAGTATGATTAGAAACTAAAATTAAGAATTTACCTCAAATTTGGCTCCATGGACTATTAGACTCAAAATACTCACCACCTAGCAATCTTAATTTGATGTTCACGTTCTTGACAGACCTTTTTTGTTATTGAAGTGTTTCCCCCTTTACATCTTTGATTTGATGCAAGCTATAGCAAGAAATTGAATAAGTGCTCTCAATTGTTTGGCCTAAGAGGTTAGAGCTATAGATATGAATTATGCCCGCCTCCTAAAAAAAATCATGGCCATACTTCAAAAAACTGCTAGATCTTCGTAAATTAGGGTCAATTGTCCATATTTGACTAGAATCAGTACATTAAACATGATTATTTGCAAAAACAAAAACTTAGCTATAAACTAAAAGTAGGGATTTACCTAAAATTTGGCTTTGGCTTTGGCTTTGGCTCTAGCACTTCAAAGCTAGAAACAAGAGTGTTTTAAGACCAAGATCCAAGTAAAGATAGTTATGTTGGTGTTGGTGTTAGGGTAGGCGGGTAGTAAGTGGCCGATAAGGGAAGACGGCAGTGTAATTAGTGGCAATAGGCAGCGAAAGTCGATGATTTTTGAAAGGAAGAGAGAGTCGATGTTTCGGGAGCGGGTACTGGGTAGTGGCTTTAAAAATTAGGGCTAAAGTCAATTTGACAACCAAAAAAAAAAGGAAAAAGGGAGGCGTGGCTTTGCTAACATGAAGAATTAAACAAGCAACGTTCATTACATAAAGCACTTTAAGCACAGGCCTTGTCAGCAAGCTATACAACATTTTGTGATGTATAAACTCAATTTTTCACACACACACACACACACATACACACACACATATATTCTTAAAATAGATAGGTTGTCGACTGACGCCCTTTTCACCCACGTGGCTCTGCCCTTGGGTAGAGGCTGGGCTAGTAGCTAGTATCACAGAACAAGAAGTTATAGACTTCCTATGAAAAGATGAGATCACAAGGTATAGACTTTCTAGATCCATCACCACAGACATTTTAACAAAATTTGTTGGCAAAAGGATGAGAGGATACTGTGAATACCTAAGATTTTTCCCCCACAACACACTAGTAGAAAGACCTCAGGTAAAAGGATAGGCGCAAACCGCTAATAAAAAAATAATCCAAGCTTTAAGGAAAAAGATTGAGGATGCAAAAGGAACTTAGGTAGTGAACTGTCTCGGATCTATAATGTTTGAGAACAACTGTGAAGACTTTCGCAGGTCACACACCCTTTATACTAACATATGGTGCCGAAGTCGCAATACCTATAGAAGTTGGTCAAACCCATCTGAGGGTTAACGGGTATGAGCCACCACAAAATGCAAGGGCACATATTAAAGCTCTGGATCTACTACCAGAGCAAAGGGAAGAAGCTGCAATGAGGACTGACCTATATAAAGCCAAGATCACTAGGATATTCGGTAGGATGGTGAACTGTCAACACTTAAAACCTGAGGATCTGCTAATAAGAAGCATGGTAGCAATTGGAAAGCACCTAGGAAAGTTGGGGGCAAATTAGGAAGGGCTACACAACATAAAAAAATGAAGTATTTCTAGGCACCTACAAACTTCTCACACTAGGGGGCAACGAGGTTCCAAACACTTGACATGTAAACACTCTTAGATTTCCACTTCAAGGTATTCTAGTTTCATGAAAGCATTATGTAAGTTCTATAACCAGTGCGAGAATTTTGTGTCCCTAGGATTAATAAATTCCAACAAGATTAATAAAGCACCATCTACATTCTCTCATTCTTAACTTTGTATTATAAACCATTTAATATAAGTGTGGTAAGATAATTGTGTGCAAAAGCAGGACAAAACTCATGAGGCAGGTTAGTAGATTTGGTTAAATTAAGTTTAGACTTATGAGGAGTGAAATTCCTAAGATTGAGTCCAGAAATTCTACTATAAAATTGATGACAAAGATCTCATCTGAATGAATAGAGACCTAAGAGGAATTAGAATCCTACTGATCAAAACACAAAAAGATTCAATGATATTAAATTTACACAACTCATAATATAATTTATTAATTATAAGGTTGACTGATCAACCCTTCTATGAGATGGGAAAAATGGTTAACCACTGGTTCAAAGCCCATGAGCTTACCTGACTAAAAAAACTCCCTTCAAAGGCAAGAGCAGTTGGGAAGTCCAGATTAGGCACAAGGAAATCATGCATAGGCATTAAAAATAAATTTCCAATTATGAATATTTTGGGCTTACAAATGTCATAGTGAAAATCGGGAACCCATAAAAACCTTTTATGTAAGTCGTGAAGTGCGTTGGCTCATGAATGGCAAAGATCCTTACATTCTCTGTACATCTTATAAAAAGAAGTTGTTATCACAACTTAGGATTAGGGGCAAAAAGGAGGAGGCCATATGCAGAAAATAGAGACCAACATAAGACACATACACTAAAAGTGAAAGCAATGATTCTTTCAGTGATAAAAAATTTTATTAGATGTATAAAAATTGTTGAGATCTATATACAAATAGAGTAAAATTAAAGTACTAAAAGCAAGAAGAAAGAGAAAACGAAGTAAAAGAAAGAGAAAAAGAAGTAGAAGAAAATCAAGACCTCCCAAAGCTAAAGAGCCTCTGGTATTCACACTCTCTTAAGGCCTTGAGAGGGACTTGGCTGAGCAGGGTATGCCTATGCTAGGAGTTGCATTGCTATGAAGGAAGATCCTTTTGTTATGATGCTAACTCTAGACGGAGCAACCTCCTTACTTTTTCTCTCTCTTCTTGCTCTTTCTAGAGCTTGGCTAATATTCTCTATGCCATCCTCATTTCTTCTTCCTCTTTTATCCTTATTTCCACCATCTCCAAGAGACTTTTGAATCTCTCCTCATCCCCTACTAGACCCTCATCCCTAGAGCGGGTGATTCCGCTAGGGCTAGAGCAAGACGTGGTTAAGCTAAAGAAAGAGTAAACATCCTCTTCTAGCAGAGAGCCTAGGGAGAGGCCCATGTCAAAGAGGAGGTGAGAGTTTTCACTGTCCTCACCAGTAGCAACTCTGCTAGTTCCCTCTCCAAATGGCTGAGGAGGGAAAAAAAACCCTTGTCCATTACTATCCTACTGGAGATTTCTCCAGTAGGCACAATAGATGCTCCTACCTTACTTAGAGTAGGAACCAACCCTAGAGAGAAAAATCTGAAGGGGCTTAGAGGTAAAAAGGTAAGAGCAATGCAAAGGAATATCATATTTGGGAGGAGGGGGTGGGATGTTAACTAATCCCCTAGAGATCCTTGGGGGGAAGGGCGGGAGGGCAGGAGAGACTCATACATGTAGGGGCAATAAGTCCAACAAAAGCCCCAAGCCCTTCTTCAGCAGCGATGATGGAGCAACAGCAAGGATGTCCCACAATGCCATTAAGGATTTCCCCTTCAAAATGGGAAAGGGCTAGGAAGAACATACATGATTTGGTGTACCAGGCCCTAAAGCAACACCAGTCTCCCATGATATAGGCCCTCAAGTGGTTATGAACATTGCCCACTCTAGCAAAGCCAGAGAGGTACAAGTTGTAGAGAGGTGCTGATCCAAAAGAAACACCCTGTATTTCTCCTCATCTCCTCCTCACTGTAAATCACCTCTATGTTGTCTCGAGCACCGGAATTAGTTAACATCCTTCCATAAGGATTCGGGGGAATACGGAGCATGCCCTGGCGGGTCCCAGTGGACCTCTGGTTCTTCTTGTTGTGAGCCATTGATGAGAAGAAATGGTAAAAGGAGAGCAAAGAGGTGGAAAAAGGCTGGAAAAGCCTTGTGAAAGTGGAAGAGCCAAACACTTGTTTAAGAAGCTACCCAAAAAGGCTAAACTTCAGCCTAAATTAGGGCATGAAGTGTAGTAAGATTGGAGGAAAAGACCTCAAGAGATGCAAAATCTAATTAAGAACATTCTAGAAACTGAATCAACCGTCATTGATCACATGAAAAATTGGACAGAAGGCGAAAAGATACTCAATTAAGATGAATTTAAGCCATCATTGAGTAGATGCCGAAGTTATTTCTTGGGGAATGAGAATTAAAATTAGCTAAAGATTTGGAATTCCAAAGTAAAAGATTTGAAATTTGATTAGCCGAAAATTTTCCCCCAAAAATGGATGAAAACTCATTGGAAAAATCTTAGTTAAGTCTCTTTAAGAAAAGAAAGCAAGTTAAATGAAGGTACATAAAATTAACCTTAAAAAAGCCCTTAATGTATGGACAACTCACACTTCAAGATGAAGAATTTCTAAATAGATAAAGAGGTTAGGCCTAGTCACATTTTGAGGAATGATTAGATTATAATCTAACATCCCTCAAGAGGTGAATGATTCGAGAAGAAATTAACTCTAAAGAGGCATTGAGGCATAGCCTAGTAAGATCCTAAGAAAGAGAATTCATCATATCAAGCCACCAAGATTGAGCAGTCTAGGGTCTGGACGTAAGCTCTCTAACGCCTAGGTCCATCAAAGCCTTGAAAATAATTCTTATGTGCATGGCTTGAAAGGGAAGGAAAAACCTTATCAAGATCTTCCAAATTTAAAAGGGATTGCTAAAGATATTTGGGTCTAAATAAACTAGAAAATAATCTAAAGTCTAAAGAAGTAGAATCTTGGTGAAATTTCTCTAAAAAAATTGTCCTAAAAACCCTATTTAAATAAGTCATGGCCAACATCCAAGAGAGATCAACAAGATTTTTATACGCTCCTTTGTGCTTACTACCCTCTCAAAAATGCTGTCTAACTTAAGCATCAGAGGCGCTTAAAGAGGAGAAACCCCCTCTTTGAGAGTTGTTCTGCATGTGACACTTAGACGATGGCACGAGTTTCTTAAGATTCCCAGAAGAATCACATAAGTTATAAATTGTGTTGAAACCCACTGTAACATCATTAAAATTTGTTTGACTTGAAAGCCACCCCACATCTCCCCAAAAAAAAAAAAAAAAAAAAAAAAGCATGACAACCCGACTCACCATGCAACCATTGACTGCGGGCCTGGGCTGGGCTCAACGCGGGGTAGCTACGAATGGACCCAGGTTGAACTGGATTAGATCCAGCTTACCATGTACTTATATTTATTATCAAATAAAAATGAAGACATAAAAAAAGAATGCCCAATTTGTAGCAAATGCTTAACGTTTATCAATCTAATTTAAATAATGTGTGCTTTCGTTGACATTGAACTGAAGATGGTGAGCAGATAAGGATCTAATTTCAATCTTTTATTTGGATTTAATAATCAAATTTGAACTGATAATTAGAAAATTGAATAGGCAAATCTATCTACTAACATTGAATGCATTCTATAATTCACATGTACTTATTCTATAATTCAATCGATATTTTTGCCACAATTCAGTCAATATTTTTCACCAGTAAAACAATATCAACAGTTTGGATCGAAACTTAATTATCGGATAGGAAAGATTAAACTAGGCTCATATCCAGGTTTTGAGGTCAACATTCTTTCATTTGGTTAAAATTTTTCGCCACCAGGACAATTCAATCTATATTTTTCGCCACTTAAATAATTTGATGTTATTCATCACTAAAACAATTTCATTGGTTTACATCGAAACTTGATTATCCTATAGAAAATATTTAAAAACAAGCTCAAATATGAATTTTAAGCTCAATATTTCTTAATTTCATAAACATTTATCTCTGCTATAACCATTCAATTGACATTTTTTACCACTTAAACAATTCAGTTGATATTTTTCTTTTTTTTCCACAGAAAATGACTTGTACCAAATGACAGAAATTGTGACATAAAAATCAATTTTCATTAGAAAAATATTTTCCATGAAAAATAATTTTTCTAGAAAACCATTTTCCTTCCAACAAAATATTGCCTCAATCAAATATATTGTACCCTACCGTAAGCATTGCTTCTTATATACATTATCGTAGTTTAGTGCGCTCAAATTCTGATACCTTGGGGAAAGACTCATTATTCAAGTGTGTTAATTAAAAGGGATTGAAAAAATTCATGCATTAAAGGCGCAAACATGATCAATGAGCTCAAAGATATAAAAGTAATAAAACATATTTCTGGGGTAGATTGTTCTTAGCTTTTCTTGTTTCTTCTTCATTTTTCTATGTATAATTATTTAATTAATTTTTTAAATGTTTTCACCTGTACTGATTCAGTTCAAATTTTTAATAAACAATGTTTGATGCATGAATTAACTAAAAGAATTGAAAACTAAAGATTTTATAGTATATAAGATCTCTAACATTCTATATCTATATTTATGTTTATGTTCAAATAGATAGAAAAAAATAATTAATAATGATAAAAATATAATATTTATTTTTATAACATTCTATATCTATATTTATGTTTATAACACAATAAATTAATCGTAACTGATGTATTTATTTTTTAATATAATATATTATTTTTGATAATATTGGAAGTAGTTTTAATAATATAATATAATAACAAAAGGAATATAATCTAATGTTTTATTATTATTGAGCATTGCCTTTTCTATTTGGAACGTAAGTCTTTGAAGTTGTAATTAATTCTATAAAATCTTTTTTAGAAAGAAAATCTTTCATTTGTATAACTGACAAACTACTTTTTCCTATAAAAAAATAAAAGCTAACTATCTTATAAATTTTGTGAGGATGATACTTGTTAAAAATTTGGAGGGTTTGTTTTGTTTTAATGTATATAGATGTTCAATGCATGAATTAACTAAAAGAATTGTTTGGATTTACGTCATACAAGCTCAACGTTATGATAATATACATATCATATACATTTTTATGGCATCTACTTTCTTCTTAAGAAAGTACTATAAACTGCCTCCAACTAATTAAAAGCCTACATACTTCAAACAGAAAAAGGGTGAGTGTAATGGGAAGAAAACGTAGCTGAAAAAAGTATGTTACGTCTTTATATTTTCTCAAGTTAAGGAAATCCATTAAAAAAAAAAATATGTTGCATTAAAACATCCAATATTTGCATGAATATTTTGAAAAACTAATACAGTTTGTTATTTTCCAAGGTGGCATTATGTACATATCCGAGTATGTATTTACATATCTTTTTTCCATAACATTTCTATTTTATTTTATATATTAACACAAAACCCTCCAAAGTTAGTATATGCCACGTGTTAAAAATTCAGAGGTTTGGAGTTTTTGAAAATTCCAGCAGGATCCTATTTGCTATAAATACACAATTTTTGAAAATTCGAGCAGGATTAACAAAGCACCATTTATATTCTTTCATCCTTAACTTTGTATTGTGAACTATTTAATATGAGGGTGATAACATAATTGTGTGTGAAAGCAGGACAAAATGCAGGAGACATGTCACTAGATTTAGTTAAACTAGATTTAGACTTATGAGGAGTGAAATCCCTAGGATTGAGTATAAAAATTCTATAGTAAGATTGATGACAGAGATATCATAGGAATAAATAGAGACCTGAGAGGAATTAGAATTCTACTGATCGAAACACACAAAGATTCAATGACATCAAATTCATATAACTCATAATACAATTTATATCTTACTATGAGGTTGATTGATCAACCCCTTTATGAGATGGGGAAAATGGTTAACCTCTGGTTCAAAGCCTAGGAGCTTACTTAACTAAACCACTCCCTTCAAAGGTAAGAGAAGTTGGGAAGCTTAAATTGGGCACAAGGAAACCAAGCACAAGCGTTAAAAATAAATTCCCAAGTATGAATATATTGGGCTTACAAATGTAACAGTGAAAATCAGAAAACCATAAAAATCTTTTATGTGAGTTGTAAAGTGCATTGGCTCCTGAATGACAAAGGTCCATACATGCTCTGTGCAACTCACAAAAAGCAACTGTTATCACAACTTAAGATTGGGGGCAAAAAGGAGGAAGTCATATGCAGAAAATAGAGACTAACGTAAGACATATACACTAAAAGCAAAAGTAATGATTCTTTCATCGATAAAAAATTTCATTACATATATAAAAATTGTTGAGATTATAGACGAAGAGAGTAAAATTAAAGTACATGAGGTTTGGAAGCCAGAAGAAAAAGAAAAAGAAGTAGAAGAAAATCAAGACCTTTCAAAGCCAAAGAGCCTTTAATATTCAGATCTCTCAAGGCCTTGAGAGGGACTTGGCTGAGCAGGGCATACCTATGATAGGCGTTGCATTGCCATGAAGGAAGACCCCCTTGTTTTGATACTAACCCTGGATGGAGCAGCCTCCTTACTTTTTCTTTCTCTTGTTGCTTTTTTTGAAGCCTGGCTGATATTATCAGTGTTGTCCGCATGTCTTCTTCCTCTTTCATCCTTATTTCCACCATCTCTAGGAGATTCTTGAATCTCTCCTCATTCTGTACTAAACACTCCTCCCCAGAGCGTGTGATTCCCCTAGGACTAGAGTAGGACGTGGTTGAGATGGAGAAAAAGTGAACATAATATTCTAGCAGAGAGCATCAAGAGAGGCACATGTTAAAGAGGAGTTGAGAGTTTTCACTATCCTCACCAGTAGCAGCTCTGCTAGTTCCCTCTCCAAATGGCTAAGGAGGTTAGAAAACCCCATCCGTTGTCGTCCTACTCGAGATTTCTCCAGCAGGCACAATAGATGTTCCTACCTCACTTAGAGTAGGAACCACCCCTTGTGAGAGAAATATGAAGGATCGTAGAGGCAAAACGGTAAGAGCAAGGCAAAGGAACATCATATCAAGGATGAGGGGTGGGATGCTAACCAATCCCCTAGAGATCATGGGGGGACCTCACACATGCAGGGGCAATAAGTCCCAATAGGAGCCTCAACCCCCTTATTCAGTAGCGATAATGGGCAACAGCAAGGATGTCCCACAATGGCACTAAAGATTTCCCCTGCAACATGGGGAAGGGCTAGGAAGAAGACACATGATTTGGCGCACCAGGCCCTGAAGCAAAACTAGTCTCCTATGATACAGGCCCTCAAGGGTTATGAACATGGCCCTTTCTAGCAAAACCAGAGACCTACAAGTTATTAAGGGGCGCTGATCCAGAAGAACCACCCTACATTTCTTCTTATCTTCTCCTTACTGTAAACCACCTCTATGTTGTCTCAAGCTACAAAATTAGTTAACATCCTTCCATACGGATTCGGAGGAATATAGAGCATGTTCTAGTAGGTCCAAGTGGACCTCTGGTTCTTCTTGTTGTGAGCCATTTATGAGAAGAAATGGTAAAAGGAGAGCAAAGAGGTGGAAAAAGGCTGGAAAAGCCTTGTGAAAGTGGAAAAGAAAAACACTTGCTTGAGAAGCTACCTAAAAAGGTGAAATTTTAGCAAAATTAAGGCGTGAAGCGTAGTAAGATTAGAGGAAAAGACCTCAAGAGACACAAAATCTAATTAAGAACATTCTAGAAACTGAATCAACAACCATTGAAGGCATGGAAATTCGAAGAAAACGTGAAAAGATACTCAATTAAGACGAGTTTAAGTCATCATTGAATAGATGCCAAAGTTATTTCTTGGGGAATGAAAAATAAAATTAGCCGAAGATTTGGAATTCCAAAGTAAAAGATTTGAAATTTGATTAGCGGAAACTTTTCCCCAAAAAAAAGGATGAAAACTCATTGGAAAAATTTTAGCTAAGTCTCTTTAAGAAAAGAAAGCAGATTAAATGAAGCTACACAAAATTACCCTAGAAATATGGATAACTCACAGGTCAAGATGAATAATTTCTAAAGAGATAAAGAGATTAGGCCTAGTCACACTTTGAGGGATGATTAGATTAAAATCCAACATCATTCAAGGGGGGAATGATTTGAGGGAAATTAACTCTAAAGAGGCATTGGGGCATAGCCTATTAAAATCCTAAGAAAGAGAATTGATCAGATCAAGCCACCAAGATTAAGCAGTCTAGGGTCCGGACATTAGCTCTCTAAAGCCTAGGTCCATTGAAGCCTTGAAAATAATTCCCATGTGCATGGCTTGAAAGGGAAGGAAAGATCTTATCAAGATCTTCCAAATTTACAAGGAATCGGTAAAGGTCTTTGGGTCTGAATAAACTAGAAAATAATCTAAAGTTTAAAGATGTAGAATCTTGGTAAAATTCCTCTAAAAGAACTGTATTAAAAACCCTATTTAAACAAGTCATGGTGAACATCAAAGGGAGATCAACAAGACTTTTATACGCTCCTTTGTGCTTGCTACCCTCTCAAAAATTCTCTCTAACTTAAGCATTAGAGGCTCTTGATGAGGAGACCCCCCGCTTGAGAGTTGTTTTGCTTGTGACACTTAGACAATGGCACGAGTTTCTTAAGATTCCCAGAAGAATCACAGAAGTAAAAAATTGTGCTGAAACTCACGGTAACATCATTAAAATTTGTTTGACTTGAAAGCCACCCCACATCTTAAAAAAAAAAAAAAAAAGTATAGGACAACCCAACCCACCATGCAACCATTGACTGTGGGCCTGGGATGGGTCCAACGTGGGGTGAATACCGATGGACCCAAGTTGAAATTGACTAGATCCAGCTCTTACCATGTACTTATATTTATTATCAAATAAAAATAAAAACGTAAAAAAGAATGCCCACTTTATAGCAAATACGTAATGTTTATCAATCTAATTTGAATAAGATGTGCTTTCGTTGACATTGAACTGAAGGTGGTGAGCAAATAAGGATCTAATTTCAATCCTTTATTTGGAATTTAATAATCAAATTTGAACTGATTATTAGAAAATTGAATAGTTAAATCTATCCACTAACATTGAACGCATTCTATAATTCACATGTACCTATTCTATAATTCAATCGATATTTTTTACCACTTAAACAATTCAATTAATATTTTTCATCATTAAAATAATGTTATTAGTTTGGATCAAAACTTGATCATCGAACAGGAAAGATTAATCTAGGCTTAAATCCAGATTTTGAGCTCAACGCTCTTTCATCTGGTTAACATTTTTTGCCACCATGACAATTCAATCTATATTTTTCGCCAATTAAACAATTTGATTTTTTTATCACTAAAATAATTTTTAACGGTTTACATTGAAACTTGATTACCCTATAGAAAATACTTAAAAATAAGCTCAAATATGAATTTTAAGTTTAACATTCCTTCATTTAATAAACATTTATCTCTACTACAACTATTCAGTTGACATTTTTCATGACTTAAACAATTTAGTTGATATTTTGGTTGTTTTTCATGGAAAACGACTTGTACCAAACGATGAAAATTGTGATATAAAAATCAATTTTCCTTGGAAAAATATTTTCCATGAAAAATGAGTTCCCGATACAACCACTTTCCTCCCAACAAAACACTACCTCAATAAAATATATTGTACACAACCGTGAGTATGGCTTGTTATATGCGTTATCATAGTTAGTGTACTCCAAATTTGATACGTTGGGGAAAGACTCATTATGTCAGTTTGTTAATTAAAAGGGATTGAAAAAAATCCATGCATTAAGGCACATACATGATCAATGAGCTTAAAGATATAAAAGTAATAAAACATATTTTTGGTGCATATTGTTCTTATCTTTTCTTTTTTCTTCTTCTTTTTTCTATGTATAATTATTTAATTGATTTTCTCAATGTTGTCTCCTGTATTTTAATTCGGTTCAAATATTTAATAAACAATGTTCAATGCATGAATTAACTGAAGGAATTGTTTGGATTTACGTCATACAAACTCAACGTTACGATAATATACATTTTTATAGCATTTACTTTCTTCTTAAGAAATTACTATAAATTGCGTCCAACTAATTAAAAGCCTACAGTACTTCAAACAAAAAAGGGGGGAGCTTAATGGGAAGAGAAGGTAGTTGAAAAAAGTATGTTACATCTTTATATTTTCTCAAGTTAAGGAAATCCATTTAAAAAAAAAAAAAACTCTATTACATTAAAACATCCAATATATGCATGAATATCTTGAAAAACTAATCCAATTGTTATTTTCCAAGGTGGCATTATATATATATATGTGAGTATGTGTTTATATATCTTTTTCATAACATTTATATTTATATATTAAAACAAAACCATCCAAAGCTAGTATATGCCACATGTTTTAAATTCAGATGTTTGAATTTTTCCTAGCTTAATTCCAAACCAAGCTCCTAACCACATAAATTATTTTTTTAATTGAAATAATAAAGAGTAAAATATTTTCAGTATTATAAATATAGAATACGAGAGGTATAAGATATATTGTGGGGATAGTTGCGGATCCTATTTACTATAAATACATAATTTTTAAAAATAGTAAAAGATCTCTGATTCCTATTATTATTATTATTATTGTTTTTGTTGTTGTTATTGTTATTATTACAGCCATAGGACCTTATTGTAAATAATTTATTACTTCAATAATAAATAATTCATGAATTACGAAAAATTATTATACCCAACAAATTTTGCAAAAAGAAGTGAAAAATTCACAATTAGTTGAGGATATTATAAATTGATTTTTCTTTTTTCCATTCATAAATAATTATGGGAGAGGAAATTTTCACTTAACTTTAAAAAAATTATACTTTTTTCTAGAAAATAAATAGGGACTCAAACAATTATGTTACAAATTACATGAATTATGAACATAGTTTACTATACTTTTTACATATAGTTATTACATTCAGAAAAACTCAAAAAATTTCCTTGCATCACATAGGTGTAGGAAAATAAACAAAACATGCCAATCTTTTACCCATATCACTTTTACATAATTTATCCTTTTATTAATAAAAATTTCATCCTTGTTACTAGAGGATATCAAAAGATAATTCATTATATTATAATGCATCATACTAAAAATCACGCATTATAATTTTTAACAAAAAATCATGCATTATATTAGAAAGACTCTAGCATTGCATCGTCTAAGTAAATCAATACCCAATTAACACATAATGAAGATATTTATTGAGGTCAAAAACTATCCTATCCATCGCGAGGGGAAAAATATACTTATTTACCCATAAGACTGTTAAACTAAGTGCGTAAAAGATTGGTTTATTTTAGTTTCCGATTCATTTGTGTTGTCTGTTTGTAGTTATATGACTTACAAATAAATATATAAGTATTTTTAAAGTTGTCATAATTACACTTACTATGAGGATAAATTAGACAATAAATTGAAAAAAAAAAAATCTAATAACTGTGCGAAGCACGATATTGTGGCTACTAGTTAGTTGTAGCTACCACAACAACTTTTAGGTGGCTGCCACGTCACATGTATGTTTAGCTTTTAGCTACCAGTGTACCGCAAATATTAAAAAGAATAAGCCCCAGTCCCTATAAACTGGAGTTCATGTCCAAAAATGCCACCAAGTTTTGCATCTTTTGGCTAAAATCTCGTCAAGTTATTTTTTTCTCCTTTAATGCTCCTATATTTAGCATTTTTTACTAATTCGCTACTAAGTGGTGGTTTAACTTGTTATTATCCGTGGCAACTTGGAAAAAAGTTCAAACTTAGTGGCAAATCAAAAAGAAACAAATAGACATATAATTCCCGAAGAACAAAAAGTAGTAGCACTAAGGGAGAAAAAAATAACTTGATCGTAGATTTTGCAGTGGCAATTTTGGGCATGAACGTCTCTGTGAACTTCACATACATCTTCACCTCTCCACAACACAACTACCAATGGGCACAACGATCATGCATATGTATTACTCAAAATGCATGATTTCATACACATATTTATTTTTCATATTCTGCTCATTTTGCTTTTCTATATTTCCATACTTGGCTCTAATTATCGTAGTTTGCCCTCAACCATTTTTTTCTCTAGAGCACCCTCAACGAATAAAAGGGATTCCATCAAGCGGACCCTATGATCCTCATTTGCTTTGCAACCCACATTCTCTTGGAATGGCACACATGGACTATCAAAAACTTCCAAAATGCAAGCCACAAACTTCATTTTATTCCTTTTTTTAACTATTTTTATTTGGTTCCTTTTTTTTGGCCAAAAATAGGTTATGTGTTGTAGAGTGGGTGCATGATAAATATTTTATTTAACGATCTACATTATTGATTGTTGCATTGTGGAAGTGAAGGAATGAATTCCAAAAATTAGGTCATGGATGATGTGGAGGGAGAGGTAGGCCCCCACTTGGAGTTCCAAAAACTGAAACTTTGATTGCAGATGCTCTTAGATATTCAACCATTTTCGATCGTGTCTTCTTCCTAGTCCCTTCCCTACTCTCCTAATCTTAGGCTACCTTCACCTCCTCAGGAGCGCTAACTCGACCACTGGACCTTCTCCAAGCTTTCAACCCAACACTCTTCCTTCAACTAGGTTTCTAGCGCACCATTGTCATCTCCACCCTCTTAGCAGTGGAGGACTAACGAGCTGCCTCTTCCTTGTCTTGCTGTGCTTCATCGATGGGGGGAAAAAAACTCACCTGCAAGTACGAGTACACTACGAGTACACCAACATCCTGAGACGGGAAGCCTCATATGGCACCTTATGGCATTTCATCTGTCACATATCCACCAAAATATGCTTTCCTCCCATCGCCTCCGACTTCTAGGGATCAGTATCAACTAAAAACTCCAGCTGTTGAGTCACCAGATGATAGAATTTATCAGAGATTTGATGATGGAGATTAGGCTAGCATGCTGGAGTTCATGAATGAGGTGACCGTGAGGATGACTGATGGTGGGGGAGTCTTTGGAGAACAAGTCAAAGTTAAAAACAATGGAAGCGGCGAAGTTCGTGAATGAGTTGTTAGAATTGAGTAGCTGAATCAAGAGTAAAAATTTGGGTCGAAGTCGGAGATTTCTTCCCCTATTTGAAGCATTTGGGGTTTTTTCAAGGCGCATAGGCAAAGTATGAGTATGAAAAGGTGTTGTTAAAAATAGATGACACTTTCCAAACAATGATGGAGGCTTTGCTGAAGTCGAAAAGTATGACTCTACTTACTCTAGTGATGGGTCCATCAGGCTATTGCCAAGGTAAGCTACTCCATCTCAAAATTACTACTAAAATTTAAAAACACCAATTCTATGTTTAACTTCGTAATATACGTTAATGATAATTAACAGCATCTGCAGTGCAAGTCCCAGTTTTCAAAACTCTAGGCAAGGGCTTGCCACTCCATATCATCCGAAGTTCCAACTTTTGGAACTCCTTTTGCTCACCGCTACACCAATCGAAACTCTAACTTAGAAAAATATTTCCATTGAGTCCACAATTAAACATTTTTTATTACTTTTATTCCTTTATTTTGGGAAAAACTACATAGAGGTATCCTCCATTGATCATAAAATATTTTAAGGACCCTCTAATTTGATAACTAATTATAAGGTACCCTGTCTTTTGTAGTAACTAGCAAAAAGGGCCTCATTCACTGCTTCCTTATATTGCATAAACGCCCTAAACTTTTCATATGTGCAAATCTGCCCCCAATCCTTAAAACTTACTTTTGAAAAATCAAATTTTGTGTATGTGATATTTTGCTCACTAGTACTATTCGAAGCCCTCTTTCAACTGGTATCAAAACCACATGACCAAAAATAATTAAAATAATTATGCTAATTAATAATTAATTAAGCTAATTAACTATAATTAACTGTGATTAATGCTAGAATCATCACCTGCGTGCCCTGGACCAAATTATTCACATATTGTTCACTCTCCGGAAGGCCTTTCTCCAATAGAACCTCGATTAACTTACATCACTGATATAGTTTTAGAATTAAAAGTAGAATTAACTAAAATTAAGGCCGAAGTCAAGGAGCTTAAGAAGCAAATATCGGTAATTCACCTTTCTCTAGTTAACAAAGTAAGACATAGCGGAAAAGCCCCTTTCAGTATTAGTACTCCATTTTAGCATAAATATCATTTTCAAAATCCAAAAAACAAGATTCTATTTTCTTTGCATGAGACAAAAATTCAAAAAGAAGTAAGAGAAAAATTAGGCAAAAAATTAGGTGCAAAAGTAGAAAAAGAAGAAGAAGATGGAGTATAAGCAGTATACTCTTGAAGAACTACAATATATGTTCAAGAGAGAACAAAATTCAGAAAAATTAAACAAAATCATGAGTGCAATAAGTGATAAACATGACGCTTTATCTGATGATAATGAAGAGGCTAACAATGTCTAATTAGAAGAAGAAATACATCAGCAGATGAACCTTATTAAACTTGATGATCCTAATTCGTTACCTTTAGAAGAAATTAAACTAAATAAAAACATGATAAAATGACTGCTGAAGATGAGATTAATGAACTTGGAGAAGAACTCGGCATAGGCAAAATAGAGACCAATCTTGTTAACAATGTTGATCCTAAACCTGAAGAATTTGGGGAGTCTTCTAGAAGAAATACTCATTTCATAAGACCTAGGTACGTTCTGGCAGGATGTACAACTAATTTTTCCTTCGAGTTTATCCCAAGAAAAACTATAACCTTGGAAGAGATTGACCTTACTCCAATTAATCAGACGGGATACATCTTAAACATAGATGGAGCTTAAAATAGAGAAGAAATATTTGAACAATGAAAAAGATGTATGAATAGTATCTTAAACCTATATACTACATGGACTGATGCTAATTTCCTAAACTATATCGAGCACAACTTTTCTGGCGCTGTAGTTGACTGGTATGATTCATTAATTGAAGATGATAAAAATACATTAAGAATTATAGAAACACCAGCCGTAATGTTCAAACATTTATGTAAAAAAATCAAAACTGAGTTTATCAAAGCTAAACTTGATTCTGAAGAAAAAAAAAGAGAATGGCAGAGAAAGATTAACAATATAAAATTATGAGATATGAGATATCTGAAAAATTATATTGCTGAATTTAGTCAATACAAAATTGAGCATAATGAAACCAATCTTGGTATGTTCTATAAATTTCATAATTAATGAAAAATACATTGCATCACTTGAATGAATAAATGTCATTGATACCCTTGGATCAAGAATCTCTTATTTAAGAAAATAGGTCAATGATCAATGTCTTGATTTCCAAAAGCAGAAGAAAATTAAGAAGCAATTGCTAACTTGCCGGGATTCGCCTCACTAAAGGGGAAAAGAACCTAAAAGGAGACGAAAAAGAAAATTTTATAAGAAAAAGAGTTTTAATATGCAACGGGGAGAGAAATATAAGAGAAAATATTATAACAAACTAAGTCCTAAAAAAAGAAAGATTTTTTAGGAAAGCCACTTATTGTCCTGCAGCAAAAAATAACTGCAAATGCTGGGCATGTGGAGAAGTAGGACAGTATGCTAATGAATGCAAAAATAGGAAAAATAATAAGCTTATTGAAACCTTGGGAAGTTTAGATTATGTTGAGCTTAGTGATGATGAAGCATTAGACCTAACCCTAAATAACAACAAAGGAATTGTTGAAATTATAATGGACAATGAATATGAAGAAGGTCATTATGAAGAAACAAGTCACATGATGGAAAGTAGTTCGCTTAGCCTTGGTGATCTTCAAGGAGAAGAGTTTGTGATAGATAATGATCATGAGGAAGTCAAAGGAGATTGGGTTCGTGCATGATCTAGAAAGACATGATCTATAAAAAATCCATGTTTCAAGTAAAAAGCAAATACGTATGTAAAATGATGGAAGGAGATCTAGAGATAAAGGATTATGAGTATGACGTGGAGAAGCTAATCTCATTAATTGGAAAAATATCCTTAAGTATAACAAAGATAGAAAGTATAGGTATATCCATGTCGGAAGTGTCCAAGTTCAAATCACTCCATTATAATATTATCGCAAAGATATCGATATTTATGCTTTACTCTGTAACATTAAGCATACTAAATTTAATAATCAAACTATAACAGGGATAAAGACTAATTTATGTAATGGGTCTATAGGATTCAATTGCTGATCAGGATATTATGTTAGTCTAAAAGATGAATTTGCTAAAAACTTCATATCTCCTAAGATACAAACAGTTGGGATGGACATGAAAAGAGGAGGATATCCTTTAAGGATATTTTAGAAAATTATCTACAAATTAAATAATACAATAGACTCAAAGACTAAGATAACAATAATAGAAGCAGAAAAATTTGAAAGTCCTACCCCTATGTAAAAGATCCAGAGGATTAATCCAATCCTCAGGAGATCAAAATCGATCATTTATGGATATCTAGCTTTGCCAACCTTACAAAAATCAATAAAAAAAAATGTAATAAATATTGATGAGGAGGGTAAACTCACCATCCAATTATTAAGAAGCATGAGTATAAGATCAAATTGGTGAGAAGGATCTTCATCAGCTAAAGAAGAACTTAAAGAAGATGATATAATTAGCATGGCCAGTAAAATAAGTAAAATAATTTTGAATCTGTAAGACCCAGTGCAGATGGAAGTATGAGTCTAGAAAGAAAGGTCATTAAGTACAAAACTAGAACTGTTAGTGAACCAATCTATGAGGATGAATTAGTCAAAAATATGACTATGGAGATATGCTATGCAGCTACCAATACAAATCCTAATAGTATCTATCCCAATAAAGGTATATTTAGAGAGATATAATAAATATGAACTGTGTGCTTACATAGATAGTGTTGTTTTGTATGCTTTGAAAAGAGAACACTATTTCCAGAATTTATTCGAAAAAAGCTAAAAATCTTTTACAGGTAAGAATAGTTGATAATAACATTATGAGACATAATGAGGTAATAGAAGGATTATACATAGAATTAGGAGGAGTCCAATGCATTATACCAGTTCTATGGGTTACTGATCAACCCTCTCATGACATGATTATTGGAAATAATTCTCAAAGATTATATTTTCCAATGCACACAGACCATAAACCAAATAATATTCACAATTAATGGTCACTCAGTTCCCATTAAAAAACTGAGCAAGACTTACACTCATCAAAAAATTAAATTTAAACGCAGCTGGCGTGGTGAGAAAGTAATACCTGCACAAAGAGATGTAGCATTAGCAATCTCATTACTCGAGTTATCTATTAAAGAGGAGATTTTCAAGCAACAAGCAAAATTACGCAAAGAACTCTACTCTGATAATCCTCTAAAATTTTAAGATAAAGATAAAATATTTGCTAAAATCACTTCATTAAATTCCAACACTATTATCCGAGTAAAACAAATGGTGTATACACACCAGGACATCCAACTATTTAATAAACAAATCAAAGAACTTCTGGATAAATGATTTATTAGAAATACCAGGAGTCCTCACACTAACCTTGCTTTCATGGTAAGAAATCATGCAGAAGAAAAAAGAGGAAAAGTAAAAATGGTAATTAATTACAAAAAACTTAATGATAGTACTATCTTTTGGTTATTATATTCCTAACAAAACAATCCTTTTCAATAGAATCGAAGGAGCCTCCTGGTTCTCAAAAATGGATTGCAAGAGCGGTTATTGGTAGATAAAAATGAATGAGGAAAGTATTCCTTTAACTATATTTAGTGGCCACAAGGACATTATGAATGTATAGTAATGTCATTTGGTCTTAAAAATGCACCTCAAATATTCCAAAGACGAATGGATAATATCTTCAAAGATCTTAATCATTGTTGTTTAGTTTATATTTATGATATCCTTGTCTTTTCCAAAATCATAGAGCAACACAAAGATGATATCTTAGCTGTCACCCAAAGATGCATTGATCATGGTATCCTACTTGGAAAAAACAAATGCATCTATGCCGAACCAGAAATTGAGTTCTTAGGTCTAGAGATAAAAGTTGGACAAATCATCCTACAAAAATATATTCTGAAAAAATAGAAAATTTTTCTGAAAAGATTGAAGATAGAAAACAATTAGAAAGGTTTTTTGGATGCCTTATCTATGCTTCTGATTTCATTAAAGATTTAGCTAAACTAAGAAAGCCATTACAGCAGAAACTCAAGAAAGAAGTAAGTTGGACATGGACCCCTAATGGTACAAAGATTATTCAAAATTTCAAGAAGATGTGTAAAAATCTTTATGTTTTTAATTTGCCTAATGAAGGAGATGATTTAGTTCTTGAGACAGATGCCAGCAATGAGCACTGGAGCGCAGTACCTAAAAATCAAAGAATGTGAAAAACTCTACAAATATTGCAGTAAAAGTTTTAATAAGGCAGAATGCAACTATCCCACAATGAAAAAAGAAATCCTTACAATCATGAGGAATTGAAAAGTTTCTAATCTTTTTAGCCCCAAAACCTTTTCTTATTCAAACTGATTACAAAGGAATACTTGGTTTTATGAAAAAGAATTTATCAAATATGCAAGTACAAGAGCAACTCCTGCATTGGTAATTATGGCTTAACCAGTTTTCCTTCTCTATTAAACATATACAGGGATTGAAGAATGCTCTGGCAGATAGTATAATTCGAGAACCCGCTAATGGTGATCATCAAAGCTGATCTCCTGGCAGAAAAGGAGGAAATCCATAATGAAATTCCATTCCTATTAGAATGGATTTCTTCTTCTAGTAAAGTCCTTATTGATAATTTGGAATTCCATACAAAAGGTAGATCATGCTTTGGTCTACTATTTTCTGCCTACCTAATAGCCCAAAGATTTTCCCTTCTAAAGTTACAAGTTAATTACCTTAGATGTTCTTACGATATTCAAGAAAAAATAAGTTTTCATGTTCAAGAAAAATAATTCAATGAGTGATATGCAGCCTGCATTGATTATTATCATAATTATTCTTATGATATTTGGGAGTCTTGGAGTGCAATGATCTATTTTTCTGATAAGTCTGGAGTTAGTGGTGTTAGTTTTTCAGCCAACACAATCTCTCCGAATGACCCTCTCATTAAAGCCTGGGAATACGGGATGATAGTTTACTTTATGAAAATTCCAGATCCAAAGTTCTCATTTTTTTCAATATTAACTAAGTTCCAACACTGCATGTTCAAGAAGATCCATTGGATTCTCACATCTCTTGATGGTTTAACAAAATTTCCATATAAAAGACCCCTATATTTGGAGGTACATTGTGCATTAATCAAATATGAAAATGGAAGAGCCAAATCAGTCATTATCTTATTCAGATTGTTGATTATGATGATCCCTGTGATCAATGACAAGACTGTCTTTCAGAACGAGGAGGATTTGTTACTGATCTCACTTTAGCAAGAGCCGTCAGTTTTTACAACATTTATCATCAAACTTGGACATTAATTGAACGAGGAAAAACGATAATGCATTGTGGAAATGTTACTTTCGCGTATAACAATGAGTTTAGAAAACACATGAAGGTGGAAGAAGTAGTCTCAGAAGATATCTTTGATTATCTCTTTGATGTTGAAGCTAGAAAATTCTAATCAGAAAAAGAAAAGAAATATCTTCTGGAATTATTTGAGAAATAGGATCCAGAGCATCTTCAATTAGATGAAGGTTTTGAAGATGATCTAAATAATGATGGTCTGGAAGATATAATTGGAGATGAAGGCATGTAGAATCTCAATAATGATGACTAGTATTGTCATCAATAAAAGCTCTGAAAAGTAGACGCCCCATTATTGTACTATTTTGATAAATGTCAGGTCTGTAAAAATAAAGTATACACTGTAGCCATGTGAAGAGTCAATATGTACTGTAGACATATAAAAAATCAGTGTGTACTGTAGCAAATAGGGCATCCTATGTACTCCTATCCCACTATAAAAGGAGAGGTTGAGAGCTAAGAAGGGACATGATCGTTTGAGCATTCTTAAGCACAAGAGAAGTCAGGATTCTTCATTTCTCTATGAGCAAGCATCTCTAATAATCTTAGCTTGTGTCCCCCTTCAAAGCTTTCCATTGTGATATTTTTACTTTCAAGTTTTCAATAAAAGAAGTTTTCTAGCAGGAAACGTTATTCAATCGAACCTTATGTCTTAAATATTATAATTTCCTAATTAAAGTATCACTATCCTTTAAAGTACTTAAAACTTGATTAATGACTACGGTCTGAGGCAGAAAACAAAACAGATCTGTACTATGCTTGATCTAAAGAAGGTGGGGTTGAGATTAGCAATCTCTGTAAACCATAAGCTAGAAGAACACTACAGTCAAGGGCCGACTAAGTACAGGCAATGGTCAAAACTCTCTAATTAAGTTTTAATTATTTTGTTAAGCATGGTAGGCCGTTAATCACAGAAAATATAATATTTATGATATGAGAAGTAGATTGTGATAATTAATGCCAGTAAAATCTTTATAAGAAGTCAAATCGTTAAAAACAAGCATAAAACAGCTTATTTGTATAGTTTACCCCAACCAGGGGCCTTTCTGCAATTTTTAAAAGTTCAAGGACTAGAATAAAAAGAAAAAGGACATAAAAATTGGTTACCTAAAAAATAAGGTACCCCAGAATCAGATCTCAAATTACAAGGGTTTTAAAATAGTTACCAGAGAACTTAGGCACCTAAGAGTAACTGATTGTTTATTTTGCTTAGTTATTTACGTTTATAACTTGTAATATTTTTTTAATTCATGTAAAATTGAATAAGTAATTTACCATGAGAAAATTAGTTTGAAAATACCAAACAACAATATACTAATTTTTATTAATACACAACTCGATTAAGATACAATATGAAAGTTCAACTCGATTAAGACAAATACAATATGAGGGTTCAACAATGAAAAATACAGTATGAAGCTCGACTCGGGAGAAAAATTTACCATACAAAAGATCAACTCGAACCCAAAAAAAATACAATACAATACTTTGGACTTGAAAAGAATTACAATACGAATGTTCGACTTTAAAAAGATTACAACACAAAAGTTCAAGAAATAAATACATAAGAATTGTCTCTGTTGTCTTTGTCGGGCCATTTGTCACTTCCACATTTGTTCAACCAAGTTCAATTGGAGACATGCAAGTGTCTCAGGATCCTGAACTTGTGCTGATCTATGAAAGAAAGTTGCAATAGAATAGATAATGATCTCGTCAAACATTAGGTTCTGGGTGTTGTCCTCTACATGTTGATAGTTAAAAGTAAGGTCATGTGAATCACGTCCATCCTCAAAGATTATGTTGTGGAGTATAACATATGCTTTCATTATCGCGCCCAAGTCAGCCGTCTCTATGCGTTGGACAGATAATGGATTATGTTAAAGCGACCTTACAGCACCCCAAAGTTCACTCCATGTTCTTTCTAATGCCTTTTTGACATTTAGCAAACAAGTTTGCCTTTAGTCCTTCAAAAAAGGCGATAGTTTTCAAAAGTCATTCATTGAAGATAAATACCTTCTGATAGAAAGTATATGATATTATACTAATGACCATTGACGACATATTCAGATTTTAGAGCTCAATCTTCATACAACTCCTTGAGAATTGGGGAATGATCTAGGACGTTCATGTCACTAAGACTTCTTAGACACCCAAAGAACGCATGCAATATCTAAAGGTCATAAGAAGCAACTGTTTCAAGATACAAAGTTGGGACTTTATAAATTCATTTAGCAAACACTGCTTTCCAACCCATTGGATAATTCTTGACTCCCAGTGCATATAGTCAATGCTTTCCAACATACCAAGAAAATATCAGGCATCCCCTACTTACAATAGATGATTAATATTAGCTCATGTTGGTTTTTACATGCATTCCAATATTGTGCTTTCACCAATCTTTAAGTATTCACTAACATAATTAGCTGATATACCATAAGCCAACATCCGCGTGGTTGCAAGGCACTTTGTTAGTAGCGTCAACCTATGCTGCGTAAGTCCATCCTTAATTGAAAGTACTTAGAATGATTCCCAAGGGTCTCCACTGTGCGAACGAATAATTGCCTTCACATACTAAATCTATGACGAAAATCATTTTCGTTATAGACTAAATTTTTTATGCAGTAGTCTTTATGCATGTGATCATGAGCTTGTGCTAGATCTCTTGTAAGAATCTTTTTTTTCCTTCTTGGTCTTCATGATGATGTTGAAGCTCTCTTCTCTTATCTAGCTTGCCTAAGATTTAGGAGTAGTTTCATTTTTTTAACGTTAGTTTCATCATTGAGAACAATTAGTGTATCATCAATAGATTCTTTGAGTATGAAGCTCAAACCATCTGATGATGAGGAAGAAGAGGACGAGAAGGAAGAACCATCCGTTATCAACCACCTATGCATACATAATCATAGATAATAAAATTAATGTAAATAATAAACTTAATAACATAGACTTAATGTAGAGACAAAAGATGTGTAAAAAGACAAAAGATTTCATTTTATTAAATATAGAGGTTTCATACAACATTTAGCACACATACATACATTTATTTATTAACCACTTTGATATATAGCACACATTTCTTTCACTAACATAGTACAACCTAGGTTTCACTCCAAGGAAGGTAGGAACTACAACTCTATTTATGGCAATGTTTGGTGTTACCAGCTTCTAATTTCTTCTTGCATTTGTCCTTATCTTTTAGCATCCTCAGGACACATATAAACAAGGTCAATCCTCAGTATGTTATCCTGGTACTTGCTCTCCTTTAGTAGCTATTCCCTTTGCTTGAATGACTTACGTCAATCTTTGAGTCGTACTGCTTTCTCAGTTGCTAATGTCTTCCTTTCTTGCACTTCAAATATTGTTTGAAGAGGCTAGTCTTCTTCACATTTGATGTGCCAACACTAACATTTTTTTAGTCACGAAATCCATAATAGGGTCCTCAACTTTCTCCTTTGCCTTTCTCAATTTCTCTTGGTGACTTTTCTTCCCATGGCATAGATTAGCCGACCCCTTTCTTTAGCTGTTATATCTCATTTGTCTTGTATCATTTTGACGATCATTTTTGAGGTAGATCCCAAAGATCTCGTATTTAGGTTCGTCCTTAACTAACACTCACCAATGCATCAATTCAAACTTCTTTCACATTTTGCCAAATACAAATCATGAGCCTTCTCGATGACATCATCCAAATTCATCCCACTTGGGTTGAGATGAAATATTTTAGCCACACAACCAGTCCACTTGGCTACCAATGGGAGGCCCTATTCCAGCAGGTGTTGCAAATTTTCCTTCTTCTCCATGCAATTCCAGCTGGATCGTACTTGTTGAAGGCGATGACCACCTTGCCCCAAAAACTTAACTTCTTTTGATTAGTTCCCATAATCAGGGCCGTGCTTGTATTAATCCAAGAGTGGACCAGGAAACAATCCTCTTCTATTATCCACTTCTTCCCCCCTCCACCACCTACCTCTCTATTGCCCCCTTCCACCTCAATGTTAGTCAGTGCCCTCTTCTGCCTCAATGTTAGTCAGATCATTTTATGTTTGAGAATGACTTATGATGGCAATTGATTCACTAGGGATTTATGAGGGGTTTGAGATGCTTGCCCATGACAAGCAGTTACAATGAGGAGGCAACAACTAATATGAGGTGGGGGCTAATGACTCATAACTGTAATATGGGACTTGGGGCATTTTAGTTTGGTGGTAAGGTGGCAATGTGGGGGTAATGGTGGTAATTTGGTAGTGGTATGGGGGAGATAGCAAATTTGGGGGATTAGGGGAAGTATTCAGGCTATTCCCAGTTTCTCATTGTGAATCGTCATTGGTAAGTAAATTCGTAACGGATTGTGGCATAGTATGATTCATTTTATGGGCATACCTACATTTAACCAACATTTATTTCTTAAATTTTATTTTCAACAATTATTTAAACAAATATTTCTCACATTTAAACTCTAACATATTAATTTTTTTTAGATGAAATATAGTCGAACATACTGATTCTAATATATTAATTCAAACACATTAACTTAAACAAATGAAATTTAGTAATACAGTCTTACATACAAACATGTAAGCAACAACTAATTCAAATTTAAATTCTAGCTTTTAAACATATCAACTTGCACAAGGATAGTCTAACGTATTAACTTACGCATAATTATTTCTTAAATTTAACAAATATGTGAATTGCAACATAATTATTTCTTACACTTAGCCAACATGCAACTTATAACATATTTACTTCTTAAATTTAACAAACATGTATATCCTAGCGTATTTATTTCTTCAATTTAACATTACATTTAAATTCTCACATAATCATATATATGTATACATTTTTGGCTTTTGAAGTTGCGTCATAGTTTGTTACTAAATTTTGAATTTATGAGTCTTTTTTTTAATTTCACTTTTATGAAGAAGGATTCATGAACTTCACTTAATTTACTTTGTATTATATTTACATAATAATTATGGAGTAGTTTTATGGTTAATCTAATAATCAAATTATTTTTTTTAACTATTATTTTAAGAGAAAAATAAATTATATTGCATTTTGAAAAATTTTAAGCAAAAAGTATATAGAAAATGTATTTTAAAATTGAAAACAAGCACGCACATGGCATAGGTCTTGACAGTAGCTATCTCTAAAACTTAAATAATGTGCACATTCTAACATAATTATTTCTTAAATTTAAATGATATGCAAATTCTAATATAGTTATAATTTGAATAACATGCCGATTCTAACATTGTTATTTCTTAAATTTAACTAACATGCTAATTCTAGTACAATTATTTCTTAAATTTAAACAACCTGTCAATTCCAACAAAATATTTCTTAAATTTAAACATGTCAATTCTAACATAATTATTTCTTAGATTTAAATGACATGCCTATTATGATATATTGTTTCTTAAATTTAACCAACATGCTAATTCTAACACAGTTATTTGTTAAATTTAAACAATGTGCCAGTTCTAACATAATTACTTTTTAAATTTAAGTAACATATATATAATCCTAAAATAATTATTTCTTAAATTTAACTAGCATGCAAATTCTAATATAATTATTTCTTAAATTTAACGAACATGCCAATTCTAACACAATCATTTCTTAAGTTTAACCCACATGTACATAATTCAAGCACAAATTTCATAAACCTATGATTTAGCATAAATTTAAAAAAAAATACACTTCAATTTACTTCACTTCTTTCTCGATTCTTTAAATACACCTCTCAAATATCTCTACAAGCAAAATTAAAAACAATAATTATTATTTGAAATATATAATTTAAATAATAATTTGGATAAAACATAAATATAGCTAAATTACTAAATAGAATCATTATATTAAACTTATTAAAACTTACTTAGCAAAAATTCTTCACTTCTCTTCCCACAACCCCCACTATTTTAGATGAGAATGAGATGAATTTGGTGTGAGTTTTTACATTGAGATTGGGGTATTTATAGACAAATTCGAACACCAAAAAAACAAAAAAATCACAAATAAGCCTTTGGATAAAGGTCACAAGCACAAGTCCACTCCAACGACTAGGAAGGCCAGTATTCAATGTTTCTTTTTCTTGGGCCGAAATGAGACGACGCGATGCCTTGATCATCCTGCATCAAAACGCTACATTTCACCAAGCGGAAAGCCATGGACACCCAAAAAAAAAAAAAAAAAAGAACGTCAATTGGACTCTGGGCTGGGTCCAACTCGCCTTTCGAGGCAAGACGAACGCTAACTGGAGACGTGTCATGTGGAACGTAAACCCCACCCTCGGAATGCATTCCACCGATTGCAAGTGCTCTCAATGTCGTTCTTTTCTTCTTTATATCAAATGGGATCTTAAGCTTCTCCTTCTTTATATCAGATATTACTATCAGCGGGGTCTGAAGCCTGTGCCTGTACAGTAGAATGGGCATGTAGGAGGATGGCATCATCTCCTATAGGAAAATGACCTAAACTGTCTTCCCTATTTATACGGCATCATAAACAAGATTTTGAATGTACCTTGTTGCTTCTACATTGAGATCGACATCATAAACGAGACTTTGAATGTACCTTATTGCTCCTACATTGGCATCTCATGCATTCTCATCCCCAACCAATTGCACTGTAGAATGGTGTAGCATTCCTAGAGGCACCATGCTCCTACGTTGGCATTTCATGCATTCTCATCCCCAACCAATTGCGCTGTAGAATGGTGTCACATTCCTACAGGCATCATGCCCATGGTGAATTTATGTGCCACACACGGGCCTAATCTTTTCAATACACGGGTCTAATCTTTTCAATTCATCATAAGTACTTATCAGCAGTACTTATCAGTACTGATTAGCACTTAATCATGTTCCTACTCACAATTTCAGTACTGATTAGTACTCCTCAGCATTAATCAGTACTGATTAGCACTCATCAATGCTGATCAACTACTTATGATAAATTGAAAAGATCATACCCATAAGAGCCCAAAATTTGGGATGAGCCAAGTGTATTCGAGCCCGAGAGGTTTCACATCCTGAAAGGCTAACGTAACACTCCTATGTAAATTCATGCCATTCAGCTCAGGAAGGAGGGCATGCCCTGGAGAAAAAGTAGCTATGCGGGCTGTTGGACTGGTTTTGCCGCTGGTATGATTTTGATTGGGAAACAATTGAGGAAGAAATGGTGGATACCGAAGAGAAGCATGGAGTTAGCTTGTCGAAAGCTACGCCCTTGGACGTAAGATGCAGACCTCGTGAAGAGGATATCGAACGCATATCCTCAGTCTAAGTTGGTGCAAATGTCCCCTTTTTTTCGCTCCAAGTGTTTAGTATTTTGTTTAAAAATAAATGTCATGCACTCATGCATTACAAGAACATGAAATATCTAAGATTCCGTTCTGTCTCTCGCTAAGGTTAAATTTTCCCGAAAGAATGTTTGTCATAATTAATCCAAAAAAGAGTAAGTCATATTACAGAAGTTTTCGGAGTGGAAGTCATCGATGATGTTGCTCTTACCAAATCAGAATTTAGAATAGTTCGCCAACACAACATGGCTTGTAGACCGAGTCATGATCACCTCTCAAAAAGCCCTAACAGACTAAAAGTCAACTGTAATGATACAGAATAGTAGAACCCACTACCAACCTTGACCTCGCCATCACTCTGAACAGGTACATTGAAATTCTCTGGAAATGCTGTAATAAAATTGTTCTGCATTTACCATGGTGTATATTTCACATACGCTCTGAACTAGAAAGAATATGCAGAACCCCCGCATTACAAAATGCTAGCCAACTTGCATGTAAGATCATTCACCAAAAGAGGCCATTTCAGACTGTCCTTCAACCGGTCATAGGCCCTCAAACAATCTAATGACCAAGTAAGCTTGAAGGGCATCAGCCTAATCTTGCTTCCCTTTTCAGCACCTGAAAGAAAAGAGCAACCACTGATAACTGATAGCATATACTACCGAAACAAAAGTAAGTTTCAAATTCCAAAGACTATTGCACCCAAATCTAATTTCAGGAATCAAACCCTGCAGTATGTTAGGTGTTACCAAAATGCGGGCAAACAGAGGTTTTATTGACCTTAACGAAACCAAATGACAGAGAATCCAAGGTTCAAGCATTCAACACATTAGAAGAAACATGGATATGAGAATCAGACCCCTTTTTTTCTGGGTGGAGCAAATGTGGCTTAATCTTCACCAAGGATCAAGTACTCAAGTGCCCATACTCATCCTAGAGTGTTGAGTGTTTGACACATGTAGCAACGAAATGAAGAGTGTTCGTGCGGCATAGTTCAAACTCACTCCAAATTGAACAGGATCTGAAAAAGCTAATGTGAGGGCTATTACTGAAATCTATTTCTAACAGCAGCAGCAACAACAGTCCTAATGTCAATCTAGCCAAATTGGGCTAATCTCTTTTTAACGGATTCAAATTATAAAGTGATTCCTGGATCTAGACTGTAGAAGCTATGAAGGTCGTTCCGATGCTGACGTTTAATTGATCAGAAGCCCAAATCCCCAGAACATCAAAATGCCAATCACAAAACTGTTTTAAGGCATTAAGCACAGCTCATGGGACTAACAAGCTATGCACCAAGGCCACTAGAATAAAGCCACAGCCCAACTCCTAGAGAGCTCCTAAGGTTACTAGAATAAAGCTATAGCTGTAGCTCACAATGCCACCATGACCATAACAACCAGCACCACTTGCAAAGCAACATATAAAACAAAGTTTTTGCTCATTTCAAATGGCTCCTACCAAATTCACACCCCTCAAATTAAAGCAGCGAACTCTACTCCAGTTTAACAAGTTGATTGGAGTATAAGAGACTGCCATTATCTGGATTACTAACAATTTAGGGCTGCTTCTATTGTAATGGACAACCAAAGTGTGCAAAAAATGCCACCTGATGCCATAGAGAGAAACGAGAGCTTTGTCCCCGCACTACGAAGATATAACTTCAACCATAGATTTAATTTATTAAAAAAAAATGCAAAAAAAACCTTAACCATACATAGCACATCTCCAAGAAGACACAATTACAATAAATAAGACCATGCTTAAAATCGCTTCACCACTAAAGTAAGTAGCATAATCCAAGTAGATCCAAGATAATAACATCCTGATCCCAGAACAGTGTAAATAACCATTATTTTAACTTGCTAAATAGTAACATATAATCCCAACAATGGCAACAAATCTAATCCTGGCTTCTAGTGATGCAGAAAGAATGCACATCAGTGCAAAACAATGCTCTATAATGCAGAAATACTCCAGGAAGTTCCTGTGTCAACTGTCTTTCATATGAAGGCGTCAGTTTGACACATGGAATCAACACTTGGCCACGCTTATCACCCCTACAAACACTACTTCGTCCATGTACATGCAGCATAGTGGAAGCTAAGTAGCTAACAAAGTAGCAAGATCAAACTGACTCCTTAGTTAAAGGCACAAGGCCATATTTCACTAAATTCCGCATTGTTTTATGCTTCAAATTTTCCAACTTTACATGTAAATAACTATTGCAGTCCCATTCACTAGAAATTTTGAAATTTAAAAATAAAAACATAATTTTGAAATTTAAAAATAAGAACATAATTTAGTATAAATTTGACGAAATCATCTTCTTGGCGGGGTTGGAAAAACGATTACATGTGCATCCACCATAACGGATGTTCGGGGGCTTTTGAAATCACATCTCAAAAATCTGCATGGAAGTACAAGATTGAAGCCATTGAAATTGTTTGGAGGGCTAATTCAAATGGCCTAAGTGGTTACAGAAGTATAGGGACCAAAGCCTCTTGCTGTCCTTGAAAGTAAGACTATTGTACATGGATTTTTGAATTTTGGAATAACATCCAAGCATCTGCCAAATGTCGATCACATGCTTCCATGTGATCCTACTAGTCCTTGAAATATTCTACGTTATTTTATGTCCATTCTAAAGGCCAGTTCTTTTCGACTGGAATTTGAAGGAATTAGAAGGAGCTAGTAAAGAAACTTGTTAGAAAAGTCAATGGAGCTCAAAAAAGCTATAAGTAACTGGATGGGAAGCCTTCTGATTGAAGAGAACAGACTGTGAATAGTTTAGAAGATGGCAAGATGCTGCATACCACCAAAGTGCCCATGTCCATGGCACTATGGAACTATACTTCAAAATCTAACAAGATAGTGTCCATGAGGACATCATATTAATTGAAACTACTTAGAACAATATATACTTGTATAGAAAAGAAGCAGAAGAGGTAGAATGACAGGAGTGGTCATAGCCTCTTACGTCTCGAACAAAGACTATTATACACAGATTTTGGGGATTTTTAGAAAATGCCCAAGAAGATGTCAAATGGTGAGTTAGTGACCATGTCCTCTCTTTCAAAATGTTCTACGGCATTTAGGTCCGCCATTCTGCATAATTTAGACAGTACTGTACACCAACATACAATGCCTATTTTTGTAATGTTTTACAAATTACAATCACGTTGCAAAATCAATAATATGGAGCCAATAATGCAGTCAAGGTGTTGAAATTATTTACCAAGTATACTGTAAACATCCTTAGAGGTTGCTGATCAGGGTCTCTTAGGAACCTCCAAATTTAAGGCTATTACACACAATTCCCAGATCTTCTGAAATCCAAGAAGTTGTCAACTGATGATTATATGCTCATACTAACCATTCAAAAGCTTCAGACATTTTAAGACCATATTATAATGTTTGCCTTCTATTATATAACATTATAATACCCTTTTTGGGTGTTTTAAATCATATTGTAGAGTTTAAATAATGGCATCAAAGAAGATGCCAAAAGGTCAATACGTGCTTCTAGAATCCCCAAAACACATCAATGGTTCAGGTGGATATTCAGAACATCCGTCAAAGATTTGAGAGGTTAAGGGGTGAAAGCATCCAGAAACCCTCCCCCCGCCCCCCCCCCCCCCCCCCCCCCCCCAAAAAAAAAAAAAAACCTCTCCAAAATGAAGGTTATTATACACATTTTTTGAGGCTTTTTTGGAAAAACAACCCTGTGGATTTTGAATGACAGTTGCGTTCTCTATTGGCCACAGTGAACATTTATGGTATTATCGAGTCAGAGAAATAAGTTTGTATTGATGTGGCTCAGTGTGTGCACACTTTGTATTTTGGTTGTATATAGTCTTTTGCAGGATGCTACTTGTGCATACACCCTTTAATTATCCAGTGACTAATATATTACTTTCTCCTTTCCCCAAAAAAAAAAGTTTATATTGCATCATCATAATTAATAAGCATTTGGGGATCCCAAATCAAAAATCTACAAGATGGAGACAATGAGGCCATTACAACCATCAAATGATTCAAACACAACTCCAAAATGAAGGTCACACATGATCACTCTGATTTTTATACAATCAAGAAATTTCTAAATAGAGAGTATATGCTTCATGTCACAAACCACCCCCCCCCCCCAAAAAAAGGTTTTATGACATTTTATGATTATTCTAGATTGTTGTAGGTGTATTATGCACTGTTGCAATGCTCTTTTTGGGCTTTCTGAAATCACAACATCAAAATATTTCCAATAATTCCAATTAAGCCATAATCATTGAAATTACTTTTTGGGATATACATCTTAAGGAATTTTGTATATATAATGGCAAGAATCTGTAGGCCACCACAAAATTGCTTATCATCAAAACAAGAAAAAGGAAGGCAAGACTGAGATATCAAACCCTCCATGCAGTGGAAGCCAGAGACCACCCCATGATATTATGTGCCCTAAAATATTTAAGAAGTGTTCCCACAATCCCAAGTATAGTCGAGCCAACTCGTAAGCCCAATCAGTTAAAATTCAAGAAACAAGAGGCTTAAGCTTAGGCTTTTTAATAAAATAATAAGCAGCAAGCCAGTTTGCAAGAAGAAAAAGGAGCCAAAATTATCCATGTTCATTTTTAGCTTTTAGAGGAGCGATTAGCGGGTTGGGGCATACTGGGAACATTTTTGAGAGGGGATTAGGGCAGGTTGCAGCAAATTGGAGTTACAGCAGGTTCAACATTCTAAAAACAAACACACCCCAAATATCCATGCGATAGTAACTAGCCATTTTACATCAAATGCCACAGGTCACAGCCAATTGTGGACTCAGTCCCTGCATTATATCAGATGGTGCAAGATGCAGGCTTAAGTTTCATGAAGATTTACCTCAAGTAAAATACTTAATACATTTGTAGAGTTAGTTTCAACATTTTTGACAAATATACCATCAGGAGGACATATTCATCACAACAACAAAAAAAACAAGCGCGCGAAAGTGAGAAGAGAGATCATGAAGACATCTCCTCGTACGAGAAGTGGGCTAAGACTGAAAAACCACCAACCCCTAAGGCAAGCAGACTCTTCATGATCATACTTACAAAATCAAGAAAACGCACATCCACCCACAGGGATCCAAAATCCATAGAATTGTATCTCTGTGTTATAAACAAGTTGTGGAAAGTGATGAATACCTCTTCAGCAAACTTTATTAAGATGGTGGTCCTAGGTCGCAGCTGCCCTTCCACCGGAACAAAATGAGCAGTTACAACAGCTGGAAAACCTGCACTGTCCAAGACACCCTATATAGGGCAGAAACTGTGGTAAGAAGCTCAATCACTAGGATCAACTCAAACAATGAGGATCAGACACATACTCTCACTATTCCAGCAACAAATGCGCCACAGTTGAATGTTCCCATATCTTTAGGTATCGATATGAACCTACGTATCGCAGGACAAAGGATTAACTTAGGTTCAGCAAGAAAGCTTGATAGGATCTCAGAAAACTAGCATGTCATAAATGTCCTCACTTATTCACTAGGAGTTCTTTCTCACTGATCATATACTCGTCTTCATGTTCAGTGCCTTTCTCAAGTGAGTCAGCAACCTTGCACAAGATGAAACAGGATCCAATTCAACAGCATGGAGAAGTACGGTGTCTATAGGCTAAAATTCACCATCCTGAAACCAAATCTGCTAAACCTAGTTTTGCAAATACAGCAAGTTCCTCTCTTTTTTTGGGGGGGGGGGGGGGGGGGGGGGGGAAGAGCCAATACAATGATTGTTTAAATAACAAGTTCATAAACTGAACTGACTCCAAAAAACCAAACTACCAATGTATCAGTCAGAAACCACGATTAAAAAAAAAAATTGACATGAACAGACGGCTGCCCCTTCAAGAATAGGAATTAATAGGTAGTTATATTGTAACCTAGCTAGACGTTAAAACTGATGTGGAATATCACATAGGACATCTTCGCAAACAAAGGAGCAGTGAGGATACTACTGAAAAGATATTTGTAGGGTAAGATATATATATCCTTAACACTACAAATCACAAAGAATGTTTCAGAAAAACCTATAATGGAACACACACATAAATGGCATTAGAGTTGCAGATAACCAACAAATGCAAGGTCACATAATCCAGCTAAGCAAAGGAAACAACAACATAAAGGAGAAGATCTAATGAGCAGTTAGCCAGTGAATTTCTATAATTACAACACACCACACAATAGGCTCTCCAAAAAATATATACAATAGCCGACATTCAGAGCATGTTGTTTTCCAATACGAGATGAGAAAATGAACAAACCTTCCCAAACAACACCTTCCACACAGTGCTGTGCACAAAAGACAGAATACCCAGCAGACGTGTCTCCCTTCTGTTTCCCTGTGTTTTTTTAGCATGTTAGACTCCAAAGGTTAAAACTCATAGCATATGTTGAACAGCAATCAATATCTAACCATAACTTGCGCATGCTTGAAACCTTTCTGAGTTGAATGTGCAAAGGGATACAACATGTGTAACTCCATGAGCAAAATATAAGGATAAGAGTAGCTCCATCAAAGTGCACCAACTAGGAATTCAGCTTAGCAAAGACTACCAGCAGAGGCCAGACAACAAATCAAGGCATTCTGATAAGACTCATCTAGAGTTTTAATCCAGAGAGGATCAGCGGAAAAAAGACGAGGTTGTTCAAATTGTCGATTACATTTGTCAACTAATTAATGGTCAGCAACATCAAACAACTGAAAATAAAAGAAAAAGGTTAACAGCTGTAGTTGCAAATGGAGATAGGACAAGTTCTGTAAAGGAAGACATTATGCGAACTTCTTCTAGAGGGAAAAAAAATTCACTAGGGATTCCTAACCGGAAATGTCTAGATTCTTAACCTGAAATGTCTTTACATATCATAAAAGCGAGACCATGATCAATCTCATCAAACCATGCGTTAAGTGACTCAAGTCTAGCAGATTCTGACCAAGATAGCCATTGTAACATGTTAAGGTATTCACTCCTCAATGGTTGAACCTAAATATATCATGATATAACTCATATAAATGCACATATCGATCCTGAAAAGCAAAAGATGAAGGGAAATGCAGTACCTTCTCCCTGTGACAAAGGAGTTCCAGAACTCGTGCCCCAACAGCATAACCGGCATCCTCTAACCTGATCCAAGGAAGGATCTGTATCAGCATTTGTGACAATTGAAAAAGACACGCATGCTACAAGCCTCAGACAGGCACAACCCAAAATGGCACACTAGGGCAAGGCAAAGCCGACAGCCAAGTAGCTGCCAGAACCTGAGACCCAATATCTTGACAAAACTAAAGGCATGCTGAGAAAAACAAGGCAACCAACAACCACTCTCACAGTGTTGATGGGTTTGGGGGTAAACTGATATGCAATCCAGTAGGGAATCTGACATAAAATCAGCTTACACAATAATTGGCAAAATTGATGAAATAGTCAAATAGATCACCTTCGTTCTAGTTCAGCAATGTTGTCCACTTGGGTTTGGTTATACTGCACCATCTCCGAAAACAAGAAGGCGAAGGCACTTAAGCTAACCTGCAGCAAAATCAATGGCGAAACCCTCAGAACTTCCCCCCATTGAATTGCCCTAATCGCGAAACCGCAAACTGGGATATTTAAATTTGAACATAAGACAAATGGGATTATAACGAATCATAGTTTAAAAGCAAAACAGAGACCTCTTGTTTGCCGCGGCTGAGGGGTTTTTCGAGGACATTAGAGTACTGCTTGATCTTCCCCACCCCGATCATTCTTCTCTGTCAATGTCTCCTCTACTTTCTCTCTTTTGGCGAACACCAACCTGGGATTCGATCAATCTAGATCGGGACTCGGGAACAAAAATCCTCTGATTTTGCCTGGCTTGCTAAACTGATGACTACAAACGGCAGAACGGAGATCGGTCGGTACTTATCAAATGCTTGCACAAATAGGACTGCTTCTCAGCTTCTGCAAGACTCCCGACTGTACATCAAAATTTCTCTACCTATTTATTACCTCCCATGCCAGCCTCTGGGTGCCTGGTGAAGAGAGGGCTTTCTTTTTTTTTTGTTTTTTTTGGGGGGGGGGGGGGGGGTGTTAACTTTTTAGGGCTAAATTTGTTTTGGTGTTTTGCAAAATCAACAGTTCTTACTATTGTTCTGTTCACGTGGACTTTGATAATGTTCACATATAAAAGGTCTTACCTATATGAGCATTACTGTTCACAAAGAGGCTTATTCCAATAAACTCGTAAAAAATTTGAGAAAATATTTTGAAGTTGAAAATCATTTGATGCAAAAGAAAGCAAAAACAACAATAACAAAACTAAAAACCAGCAACATTATACAATACAGAAAAGTGTAGTACTTAAAATAATGCTCGATTCTATAATAACAATATATATTAAGATCAAAAATACTACTGGCATGCACATGTACAGAAAACACATGCTACATGATAGCTAGAACCACAGATCAAGAACAATTCCTATGCACTCAGGATGTAAGGGAACGACAAGTGGCAAGCTATCCAAGATCTACAACCTTAATCTCAAGCCGTCATATTCTCCTATCATGAGTCATGTCTTCCCTTAAACCTAAGTTATTCAAATTTTGCCTAATCATTTCGGTCCAACTCTTCATAAGTCTGTCACAACCCCCTTTATACGCCAGGTGAATAAAGTTTCACACCCTTTCACTGGTGCATCTATATTTCTTCTCCTTACATGACCAAACCATCGAGGTCTAGTCTCTTTTATCTTCTCATCTATGTCTCTAATCACTATATTTCTTATCCTATGCAATCTTGTGTGCACATGCATCCATTGAATCATCTTCTTCTCCACGGCCATCACTATTTGGACTTGAGTCTTTTCGAATTGGCCAATAGTCCATGCCACAAAATAATTTTGGTCTAACAATTATACGATAAACTGTCTTTGCAATTTTAGTGGGATCTTCTTATCACAGAAAACTGCTGAGGCCTTCTTCCAGTTTTATCATCCTAGCTTTATTTGTTGGTTAATGTCATCATCAATATCACCTTTTTCTTGAACAATTGAGTCTAGATATATGAACTTTTCAATCCTTGGTATAGCCACACCCCCAATTGTCACTTCATCTTCAATACCTCCTTCTTGTTCGCTGAAATGACATTTTAAGTTTTCGATCTTTAAACTACTCAACTTGAAATCTTTAGATTCTAATGTATCTTTCCATCACTCCAACTTCTTGTTAAATTTATCCTTGGTCTCATCAATAAGAACTATATCATCATCAAATAGCATATATCGTGGTACCTCATTTTAAATCTCTTTAGTGGGCTTGTCCAAAACCACAGTAAAAGGAAAATGGCTCAGGGATGTCCAATATCTATAGGAAAATCATCTGTATCCCTTCTTAAGGTCCTATCTCTTATTCTTACTCTCTCGCACATATTTTTAATAACTCGAATATAAGCAATCGGCCCATCTTTCTTCTCTAAACACCTCCATAATACGTCCCTAGGTATACTATCATATGCATTCTCCAAGCCGATGAACACTATGTGAAGATTTTTTTTCCTATCTTTATAAAATTTCAATAGTTTCTATAGTTACGTTGACCTATCTAGGTTAAAACCAAATTGATTTTTCAAAATCATTATGTCCTTTCTCAACCTTCTCTCAGTCACCATTTCCTATAACTTCTTAGTGTGAATAAGAAGTTTTATACCTCTATAGTTATTGTTGTTTTGAATATAACTTTTTTTCTTGTGTAACAAGATAATCATACTGGATCTCCATTTGCGTAGTCTTTGTGATGTTAAAAATAATGCTAAATAGCTCCATTATCCATCAAGGTCCTCTTAATCCAAAAACTTCGAATTTTTTTACAGAAATATTTTATGAGGCTACTGTCTTTCCTCACTTTGTCTTCATTAATGCCTCTTTAATCTCCTCTTTGGTGATATAATCGCAAAATCTAGAGTTTTATTTCCTCACGATACCTCTGCTCACCACAGTGGGCATTATTAGACCTCTCCCTGTTCAAAAGCCTATAGAAATAGCTTCGCTATCTTTCCTTTATTTTGATATCCTCAACCAGGACCTCACTACCTTCATCTTTAATGCATGTTAAACTACCTAAATCTCTTGTTCTTCTTCTCCTAACTCTACTAACTTAAAGACCTCATTCTCTCCTTCCTTAAACTGTAGTTTCTAATAAAGCATTTCATAAGCATTATTCTTCGCTGCCATGACGACTTTCTTTGCTTCCCATTCAGCAGTCTTGTGCCTCATCTCATTAACCTTTTTCTCTTCCTTCATTCCAGTACTTACTAATGCATTGTAAGCTCCTTGTTTTGCATTGACTTTCTCCAGCATTTCTTCATTCCATCGCCAAACTCCTTGTATTCTCTTACTATTACCTTTGGAGATGGTAAAATTTCCTTAGCTGATCGCCAATGACATTTTTTTCGTTGCTCCCCACAATGTGCCTATATCCCCTCCTACTTTCCAATAAACCGAATAGCTTAGCAGCAATCTCACTAGTTAGATTCCACCATTTAATGTTAAAGTTGCCAGCACTTCTCATGCTCTTCTTCAAGCTTTTAATATCTACATCTATAACCAATAACCTATGTTGCGTCATCATGCACTAGTTCGGAATCACTTTACAATATTTGCAGAGCCTCCTATTATTTGCTTCATTAAAAAGTAGTCACTTTGTGTCTTAGTGTTGTCACTATTGAAAGTCAACAAGTGTTTCTCCATGTATTGTATCATACCCATCTCCTTTTCTTCCTCTATGCCCATTAAAATCAACTCCTATAATAAGTTTATCAGTATATGACCTACATTGGATAGCCTAATCGAATTCCTCCTCAAATAGCCTCGTAATATCTTTCACTAAACCTATTTGAAGTGGATAAGCATTTACTACATTAAAGATCTTTGAACTCACTACCACCTTGATAGACATAATGCAGGTCACTCTTGCGCCTTATCTCTTAAGCATCATCTCAAGAATGTGCTTTAATTCCTTATCGAGCAAATTGCCAACTCCATTGCTGGTTCTATAAAACCCTGAATGACAAAGCGTAAATTCATCAATCCTCTTTGCTTTGCACCCACCCACTTAGTTTTTGGAATGCAAGTTGTGTTATTCTTACGCCTATGCCAGGTTTAACTAACTTTATTGACTTGTTCAAAAGACTTCCCATATTCCACATCGCAAAACGCATCCTATCAATCTCATTTCTCCTGCTAACCCCTTCCCTCCTGACAAGCATTAACTACTACATTGTTCGCCACTAGAGAAGAGAAGGACAAATATTTAAAAATAAAAAATAATAAGAAGATGATGATAGCAACATTAACAGCAACAGCAGCAGCAGTAGTAGTAGTAGTACTACTACTACTACTACTACGACTACTACTACTACTTCTAACAACAATAATAATAATAATAATAATAATAACAACAACAACAACAACAACAACAACAACAACAACAACAACAATAACAATAACAATAATACTAACAACAACAATAATAGCAAAAATATTGTCAGCAACAGCACCAACAGCAGCAATAGTAGCAGTAATAATAATAATACCATGTGGGCAAGTTCAACCAAGACAAAAAAACAAGTGCACACACCTAGAGAGGGTTAGTTTGCTATTTAAAAGAACTTAAACAATCAAAGAAATTAAAATATAAAGTGTTAGTTTGCCATTGAAAGAGAACCTAAACAACCAAAGAAATTAAATATAAAATAACATAAAACCAGTGCCTCTAACTTACAATAAATACACACTAATAATTAAAAAAACCTACCACAACGCTAATCAATGCTCCAAATTTGAAACAAGAAAATAGAAAAGCTATCAATAGTCACAAATTAAGACCATCCCCAATGTAAAATGCTCTTTTTGGGATGCTATTGTTGCCACCTCAGTAAAAACAGCATCATATCAAATCAAATAGCATCTCTCTTCCACAATGCAAGATTTACTTTAGGATACTTTTCTAATTTTTAATGCTTTTTGAGGAACCCATTTAACTATTATTTGTCATTTAATGATATTTCATATTTACGGGTTGTAATTTATATTTTGTATTATTATAATAATAATAATAATAAAAAAAATGATGATAATAATGATGATAATTTGTGTTTGTCATAATAATAATAATATTAGTAATTATGATTATTGATATTATATAATAATTAAATTACTTATTTAGTTAGATTAAATACATTTTAACTATTATTTAACTATAAAATAGTAATTGTAACGCATAACAATAATTAAGGGAACAAAAAAAAAGTTCATATCCCATTATTTTATGCAAATTGAGATGCAAATTGAGATGCTCTTAACAACATCTTCTCTTTCTCTCTCTTATCCCATTATTTTATTCTCTCTCTCCTCCATTATGGTTTGTTAATTAATATAAAGAGCTTTCCAACCTACCACTGGAGATGGTCTAAGAACAAGAAAAATATAAATTTAATTTTAATATGAAAGGGTCGAAATAAGCAACTAGGGCTGTCAAAAATTAACCCGACACGATTACCGATCCGAACTGAACACGAAATTAAGTGGGTTTAGGTAAAGATTTTGAACCTATTTAATTAAATGGGTTAACACGTTTAACCCATTTAATTAATTGCGTTAGATTCAAGTTGAGAATTTCGACACGAAAAAATACCTACCTAACCCATTTAATTAAATAGATTACATAAGTTGATCAGTTTGCCCACTTAGCATGTACTTTTTGGGGGGAATTGTGAAAAATATGGGGTTTAATAAAATTGATATTTGTTTTGTGATTGTGATTCTTGTGAATCATGGACAATGCTTACACTATGATACTATATTAAAATCAAAAAATTGATTTATAATGTTCGGTAATCATATTTTAGTCAAAATATAAAGCAGATAAATAGGTAATCGGATAAACTGAACCTAACTCGTTTATATTAAATTGGTTAATAGTTAAATTTCAGGTTCACCCGTTTAAAAAATAAATGGGTACAGGTTAAGAATTTCAACTCGCTTAATAAACAGGCTAGGTTCAAGTCGAAAATTTCTCAACTCCTTTAAGTTCGACAAATTACGAATTCGGTCCGACCGAATCTATTGGACAGCCCTATAAGCAACTAGATTTAAAATAACAAGAAACAAAATAAAATAGTAAAGTAGGAGTCCAAATTCAATTGATGAAATAAAAGAAGTTGGCTAATGTAAAAAATGACTACCATAAAAGTGGCAAAAGAATAAAATAATATCTAGCTTCTAGTGCTGCAAAATCCTCAGAAGCAACAGTACTATTAGCCACCAATGCCCGTAAATCAAGAGTACCAAAGTAAGTAATTCCACAAATAAAACACAATTTAGTCAACTTACAGACCAGAATAAAGCTCAAAAATGGACAATAAAATAGAAACGAATAGATCACTATTAATATAATATATACCTAAACCTGTTTTTAGTACTAGGGAAACAAGCAAAGACAATGGTGGCGAGAGGGCGGAGACCGTGTAGGTCGATTGACAGTGAAAATTATTGGGTCAGTACGTAGATTGCTACGGTCAGGATTAGGCAGCAAAAGGCACAAGAATCCCTGCCAACCAAAGTGGAAACAGAGGAACTTCTATGGGGACCAAACCCTTACTGGTAAAGCTCAAATTCATCGGAAATAGTCGAGGAAAATTAATGGGCGTCTGTCACAAGGTAGGGTAGGATAGAAGCCGGAGTGGTTCTGTGTTAGGGCAAAGTGGGTTAAAGAGTTCCGGTGGAGTGGGTGGTCAGGAAACCGAACCTTAGATGATCGAGATAAGGTCATTGCTTAGTAGTCAGAGTCACCTGTGGTCAACAAAGACAACACAAATGAAAATCGGATTTAGGTCACTAGTCGTCCAGGAGGCCGATCTGGAACACACAGTAGCAAACTGTGCGTTGACAAGTTATCGACCGATTACTGAAGCTTGTGACACTGGTTGTTCCTGCTAAGGTGACCCCTAGCCAGCTCAAGGTTAGTGATCGTTCTATTCCTGACAAAACTTTTGCTTCCTTTCACTGGGGGGGGGGGGGGGGGGGGGAATCATGGAATGTACTCCTAGATTAATATGGTGGAAGGGTGAAGCATAGGCGTTTGTAAAAGTATCAACTAGATTAGTTTCTTGATATGAAAACCTCATTGTAAGAGTGCTCAATTCATTATTTTACAACCCTTAGTTATAGATCAAAGACAGTCTTAGGTCTATAAGAGTAATATAGTGGGTGGGTGAATCATAGGTGTTTGTAAAATCGTCACTTGGATTAGTTTCCTGATGTGAAAACCTCATTGTAAGAAGGCTCAAAACATTATTTTACAACACCTAGTTACAAATCATAGACTGTGTTAGATCAATGGATATAGGTTATCTTGCATAGAATTTTTTTAAAAAATTTTTTTAAGCTCATCCTCTATTTTGATGATCTCTTCTAACAAAAGCTTTTGTAGTTTAAATCCCGCCATGTTACCAGATTGTAGACCATAATCTATGACAGAATTTAAGATATAAGTATTTTCCATACACACACATATAAGCTTTTTGTTCAACTTTTTTTTAGAATATCTAACTCATTCAATAATTTTTTTATAAATAAATAATTAAATGCAAAAAATCAACCACAGATCTCTAATTGCCAATCATTCTCTTAAATGAATTATTAATATTTATATAGTTTGAGATTAGTGGCATTAATTTTTAAACTCTTACTTTTCTTTACTTACAGTTTAGTACTCGCTTAAAGTGGTTACTCATAATTTAGTCCTAAAATTATCATTTTACCATTCTTATTTTATTTCATCTATTTGAAACCCAAAAAAAAAAAGAAAAACTATAAATCTCTCCTCCTTCCACAATGTTAATACCTCAACAGCTACCCCAATAGTCACCCGTGCCATCATTGGCACACTGTTGTTGGACAAAAATCTCACCATTAGGGTTCTCTGGGCATTGATGGTGTTGAAGAGTCGAAAAATGCCCATAACTTCGCTATCTCCTGCCTCCTCCATTCTTCTTCTTCCTTCGTATTCCACAAAATCTTCAATTTTCCTCATATTCTCATTCTCCAACTTGCAAATCCCATCAATTACTACTCCTTTCTTCATCACAATCCACTTTTCTCCACATTTGCATTCACCCACTCGAAGAAGAAGGATATTGAATAATCAAGTTAAATGACAACAAGAATACTTTAACAAATGGTTGAGATTCACAGTACACAATAAAAAAGAGAATATTATACAATTAGGCCATTGAAATCAAAATAACAAAAATTAAAAATCATCAATCTTCCTTAAAGTTCCAAACTGTTTGAAAATGAATTTATTTTAAGAGTAAGGATAAGAGAAATAGGGAATTAAGAAGTATGTGTATTTACATGAAAAATGAATGAGCAGTACTTAATTTGTGAAATAAAAGGAAAAGAATTGTAGCATGTATGTTGTTGTACACATGATTTATATATCATCTAATTTAATCAATTTTCTTCTTCCCAACCCTTAAAGTATTTGAAAAGAATAAAGCTACCCATATTTTTCATTCCATGTTTTACAGCCCTTCAATCACCAAATAATCGATTCAATTATTCAAAAACCTTGTTGGATTTAAGAAGACATTGGTTTTGATTATGTTAAGCTAATCGAGGTTGTTGATGTTCTCATGCATTATACGTGACGATATGGAATGACA
>JAKOGI010001472.1:100000-210845 GCA_029747015.1 Carnegiea gigantea
GATTAAGTAAAAATATTCACACATGATTGAAATAATTAACATCTAAACAAGAGTTTAAGAAGAAATTAGAAAGGAAAGCAAGCTTGCAACAATGGTGGTCTTCAATGGTTTTCCAATCTCCAAGCCTCCAAGTACGAATCTTCCACTCTAATTTCCTCTTTTATTCTAAAGAAAACGTAAAAGAAATCCTAAAAACTTATGATCGAAGTGTGATAGAAGTGAGTGTTAGATGTGTAGGCTCTCTCTCTTTTGTAGCCGAAAAATCGTATTTAAGCATGAATATGACTGTCCTCAACCGGAAGATGAAGGAAGACGAAGAGGCAAGCAGTTTCAAGCTTACCACGGACCATGAGCTTCACCACGGAGGGTCCATAGTTGGCTCAGTCTCAAAATTTTCTGGTTCTTCTTCCCTTTCCACGAGCATGGTGACTCAGGGACATTTGTGGGGAGTCAAAACATACTCAATTGGGATCAAAGTAAGGGTAAAAAGGTCCAATACCTGCATAATATAGAAAAGAACCATGCCCAAGGGTAAAACAGAAAAATGAGTATAGATTATAACATGAAGTTCATAATCTTCCTAAAAATGCAGCAAAAAGACCCCAAAATGAAGTGTACTCTAAGCATTTATTAGCCAAACCATCTCAAAGTTGTTGCACGACTCTGTAATGGTGTTTGACAACTCAAGCATATTCTTCTGTCTTAAATGATTATCTGTTTTACATAGTCTTTACTAGATCAACAAGCCTACATTTTAGAGAATAATATGACAAGTATTTGGATCTCTTCCATAAATTGTATCATGCAAAGACAACGTCAAGTGACAAGATGTTAAGACAAGTGCGTGTTAAGTTTGGTGAAGTAAGAATCTTTCCTTTTTTGGGTGCGAAGTTATTTTCCCATTCTTAAGTGAATTGCCCCATTAATATTTAATGAATTGTAGCATTCTTTCTTACCAAGCAAAAAGAAAGGGCTAAACTTTGCACAAAAATTGAATACGCAACTCCCAATAGGTGACGATCCGTCACTCCATCGGTGTTTACAACATTCTGACGATATTTGAAACAGTACAGTGGGTGTAGCGACTACTGGCTGGAGAAAGAGAGGACAGAGCCATGGCCGTCGAGAAGATCAAAGTGGCAAACCCCATCGTCGAAATGGACGGTGAGTAATAACCCTCCTGTCCATGTATATGCGTATGAATATGCCCTTTGATCAATTGTAGGCTGGAGCAAGCAATTCAGTTAAATTTCGACCTGATTTTGATTTCATATTACATGTGAACCTAAAATTTATCCTGCTTTGCGTGTTTGCTATTGGGTGACTACCCATATGGCTCAACTGAGTGTCCTAGAATTTGCATTGTTTCGTGATTGGCTATCTCAGGGGAATATCATTTGGTGCATTGCTTTGTACCATTCTAAAGAGAATTAGGAAAGTTGAGGTTAATCTGCAGGAAAAAGGGGGCAGTTTTCTTTTCCCCCCTTTTTTTCCCGCTGGGGATGGAGTAGTTTCTTCTTGATTAACTCTCCACGAGCCTAACTGTTACAATTTTAACGTGTCAGGAGATGAGATGACTAGGGTTATTTGGAAATCTATCAAAGAGAAGGTTGGTGATATATATGACCTACTCTGTCAAACTGTAATTGTAAATCTAACTGTGTTAGCCTGCTGCTTTCTTTTTGGATTTGTAACACTCTAATTGGAAATTTGTGTCGATGAATGATGATAAACAGCTTATATTCCCTTTTCTGGAGCTGGACATAAAGTACTTTGATCTTGGTCTCCCAAATCGTGATGCCACAGATGATAGAGTCACAGTTGAGAGTGCTGAAGCTACGCTGAAGTATGTGTTCCTCTATATTAGATAATGCTGGAAATTTTTTTTCAAGAAAAGAAAATTCACAAAAAACAAAGGGTGATGCATCAGTGTGTGCACTGCTGATCACTCTGCATCTATGTTACATGGACTCGGGTATGCGTATGGGGTGTCGGACATGGGAATGGATTTGAGTATCCGACTCGTCAAAGCTCTAACTTTAGGACACGAGGACATTGTCCACAATTTGGACACGGATATGAGAACTCATTATTTTACATATGGAAGTTGCAATTTCAAGTTAATCCAAGGATATTTTAATGGTTAAAAGATTGTCTACTTGTCAAACGGTTGAACATTAAAGATCCATTAAAATAATAATGAAGGAAAAATACCATATATTCCTACTCTTTTCCACCCCCTTTGCTTTAGAGTTTAGGTAAGTGTCCGACATGTAGCCCATGTTTTATCCGCGGAGTGTTGTGTCCAACATGAGTACGGAGGGGCAAAATGGAGAGTTTGGGTATCATAGCTCTGCACCATCAGCTATAGTCTCTTCATTCTACATGAGGTGCCCATGTCAGACAATCGATAATTTGTCATTGTAAACTTTAGTGCCTCACTATACACTAAAAATTATACTTTGAGGAAATAGGCACGTCAGACACCAGGATATATACTGTGTACTGTGTTGAAACTTATAGCCAGGTCTGAGAAACATTCACCAGTATTATTCCTGGCTGTGAACCTCCTATCTTTTGTTCTACTGAACTAGCAGAGAGATGTATTTTCTTCATTGCTGACTCTATCTGGAGGTTAAGAATTAGTGAAGATGAAAGCTATGAATGCGGTCATTGCCACTGATTAGATTAGTTTACCTTGGTCTCTGGCTTTGCTTATAGAAGCAATAAGCGATTTGCCACTGGTCTCTTATTTCTTATTTTGAAGTTCTACTTATTCATAGCTGCATTGCTACTCAGGCACTTCAAATTCTTATGTCAGCGTTTCTGGAACTCGTAAGCTTTGCATGCAGTGTGCTGATCTATTTACTCTTTCCATAAAATGGTCAACATTTTTCTGCTGTTCTATTTCAGGTACAATGTTGCAATTAAATGCGCAACTATAACTCCAGGTATCTATTCCTTCTTCTCTATGGAATTGATATAGTGTTACTGCTGTAGTTCCGACTTTAAATGCTTAAAACCCCCTTTTATTTGCTTCAATAGCAAGAAGATATATTTAAATGGCTCTATTTGTCTCCCAGAGTGGTTCCTTTTAGTTTCAAACTCGTGTGATTCTCCCTGATTAATAGAGGGAACAGTGGTAGGAGTCCAGAATGAAGCAAGTGAGTGTTGGAAAGCAATATAACAGGGGAGAGATTAGCTGGGCATAGTTAAGCTTGGTCTCGAAATTAGTTTGATGGATGGAGATTTGAAAGGTTAGCTGAATTTTGGTGGCAAGAAAAGAGATTTCTGGATTCTCAATATGGCTTGATGCTGCAATGGGAAGATATTGAGGTTTTGGTAGTGGTGTCGGTTACTGAGGTATGCAACGAGAGGGTGGTACAGGAGTCAATGCCTCTTACAGCTTCTGATGTTTTTATTTCCTTTGATCTTACTGGTGATGAAAAGATGTTGAACATGAATATTATTGCACACCCTCCCTTCATTCTGGCGTTTGTGTTTTGTTTAAAATATAGAAGGAAAATGTAAAATTGAGTGAAGACCATATCATTCACAAAAGTTTGTTTTCCTGGAATAAATCTGCTGGTCTCTGAAAGTTCATCCCTCTATGCTCTTGTTGAGCACAGATGAGCCCACTAGATCTTATTGTGTTGCTAAACAGATGAAGGCCGTGTCAAGGAGTTCAACCTGAAGCAGATGTGGAGGAGTCCAAATGGAACTATCAGAAACATTCTCAATGGTGAAGCTGCCCTCCTTTTTTGGTTCCCAATTTACTGTCATGTATACATTTGGTTTTTAATGTATCCCGCACTTTGACCACTTTTGGGGCTAGGCATTTTAAAGACTACTTTTTTAAATTTTATTTTTCATTATTTATTTATTCATTTATTTATGTTTTTGCTTATGGTAGTAGTGGAGTAGCAAGTTGCTTCAATCTTCTACTGCTCAGGGAGCAGTAGGCAATCAACATCTTTCCAGTCTAGAGTTCAACAGAAATAACCTCACTAAAATTTAAGGGTCTGGTTGCCTGTATGTGTCTTCCTACATCTCTGCTTGGAGCCTTGTACTCCAGGGTATCAGTTTGGTTTGCTTTAATGTGTAGCACACTATTTTGGTTTAATGTGTGCACACTTAGAGGTGCCTTTAACAAGTCCTGTGGTTGGGTGTTTAGTTTATCAGGTTTTAGGCAGGATTTTAATTCGTTTGTTGCTTATGATTAGTTTTGTGATGAATAAATTTCATGCTGAAGGGTTATCCTTTTCAATGATTAATTTCAGTCATATGCCTTCCATCTTATTCCGTTAATCCATTTCCAATGGCTTTCACTGGCTTATTTAATCGATTAGGTATCTCTTGGCCATCAGGTTGAACTTTCTATTTGTTGTTGGGTGGCCTTTAACAATGTCTGGACTTTCAGCAGAAACAAGTGCATGTGTCATTCACTCGTTCTTTTTCTCTTACTTAAAGATTATGAATAATGTAGGGTTATCTCAACCTTTTACTTCAGGTACGGTCTTCAGGGAACCAATTATCTGCAGAAATGTTCCAAGGCTTGTACCAGGTCACAGGAAAGTTATTTTGTGTTGGCCATTATTTGATTATTTTGTTGTATATGTTAAAGGTTTGTGGCTTAACCAGGTTGGACAAGGCCAATATGCATAGGAAGACATGCATTTGGTGATCAGTATCGTGCATCTGAAGAAGTCATACGAGGAGCAGGGACACTTAAATTGGTGTTTGGTAATGCCCTGCCTTAGCTAAAAGCCTGCTCTCTCCCACATCTCAAAGGATGATGTAGACATGTAGTTGAGATGAAGCTTGGCATTTTGTCTTTTGAGATGCTGTTAAATTAGAATACATTCATATGATATTGGTGTTGTACTGTGCTTCCAGTTCCAGAGGGGCAAGGTGACAAGACAGAAATAGAAGTCTTCCGATTTAAAGATCCCGGAGGAGTTGCAATGTCCATGTATAACACTGATGAGGTATCATGTCAGGGAATTGTGTTTCTCTGAATTATTGCTTTGTGAAACCGATCTATATCCATGTCAGTTCTTTTTTTCTCCCCTGGCAAACAGTCAATTCGAGCTTTTGCCGAGTCTTCAATGAGTACTGCTTTCCAGAAGAAATGGCCTCTTTATCTTAGCACGAAAAACACCATCCTGAAGAAATATGATGGCAGGTGACCATTCAAAATCCTCTCTATTAGCCTATCGCGTGGAGATGATGTCATTTATTTGATTCATGGTTCTGGTTTCTCCATTAAAGATTCAAGGATATATTCCAGGAAGTTTATGAAACAAACTGGAAGGCAAAGTTTGAGGCTATAGGAATATGGTGAGATCTTGCTTCTTATCTTCCCAGTGTGCAAGAAACCGACATTCTTGTTTCAGTGGTTTCCTTAATATTGGGAAATTTGTAGGTATGAACATCGTCTTATTGATGACATGGTTGCTTATGCTGTGAAGAGTGAAGGGGGTTATGTCTGGGCATGCAAGAATTATGATGGAGATGTTCAAAGTGATTTCTTGGCTCAAGGTTTGTGTTCTTTCTGCTCCCTGCTGCCACTCCCTGCTGCCACTGCCTTCTGTCTGTCCCTGATGGCAGTATACTAGGGCGATGATATAAAGTTTATCTCATATGTCAACTTTTTCTTATGTTTTGGTTCTGCTAGTGCAGGTTTTGGTTCACTTGGGTTGATGACATCTGTTCTGGTTTGTCCTCTTTAATATGTCTTCAATTACAAGATTTAGTCAGTCTGAAAAGGTCATTATTCATAATAACATCAATCTGGGGTCTAGGTGTGCCCCGATGGACGGAGTATTGAAGCTGAAGCTGCCCATGGAACAGTTACCCGCCACTTCCGGGTTCATCAGAAAGGTGGTGAAACTAGCACAAACAGTATAGCATCCATCTTCGCTTGGACACGTGGGCTTGCACATAGGGCCAACCTAGACAACAACCCTAAACTCTTGGACTTCACAAGTAAGCTGGAGGCAGCATGTGTAGGAACTGTTGAGTCAGGGAAGATGACTAAAGATCTTGCACTCCTGGTTTATGGGCCAAAGTATGTTTCTTTCTTGTTTCATCCTAAAAATGCTCTTGCCATGCATTTCCTTGTGCTCTGGCGTATTGCTTACAACATATTGTTGTATCAGGGTGAAGAGATCTCAGTATCGAAATACTGAAGAGTTCATTGATGCTGTGGCTGCAGAGCTGAGAGCAAGGCTTGCTGTCAGAGCAAAGATGTGAAGTTTCCTTTAAAGATGAATAAGCTACTAATGGAGCTCTTTGAATTTAATTTGTATTATCCTTCTGTTTGTATTTTTCTTGACCTGTTATAAAATGATAAAAGATACAAAGATTAGCCTGAGATGCTGCTTAAAGCTTCAGCTGTCATCTGACGGGCAAATCTAGTCATCCTTTTTCTGTTGTTGTAAACGTGATTTTGGTGTATTTGTGGCCATTGATCCAGTTTGTAGCCATCATGTGCCAATTTGTGGCGAAACGCAAATAAATTTTTCGAAACGCCCTGAGGCCCGTGGCTGTCACTATAAGCAATTGAATTGGAAGGTTTGCTCAGCAGGTGAGATTGGTCATCGCATTGTACCATTACTAGTGATTTTGGTGTATATACAGGTGTGTTCTGTAATGGTTTTGAGTTTTGGGTAACATCTTACATCTACATGGGATCAAGCGTTGATGTTTAGAACTTAGAACCTTATTTCCTCTGATTCCACGCAAATTTTGTTGGAGTTATCAGACAATGGCAGTCTTCTAAAATCATTCCGGGAACATCTTTTTTTTTTAAAAAAAAAAAAAAAACCAACGTTATATTCCACTAGAACAGATCATAGCAAAATGTGCATGCTGTTTGAACCCTAAAGGCCACCCCTAATTCTGAAAAGCATGGGGCCAGAGCTCATTCAATTTTTGAACTAGTAATCTAAATGAATGAAAGACGTTAAAATCTAGAGGGAGCGACTTGACCGAACTCCATAGGCATGTGAAAAGGTCAACGAACAAAAAGGACAAAAGGTAAACCATAGATTATGCTGTGAATTGCACATTAAACAAGCCATTTATCGAAGCAAATTCAAATTCTCAACATGTCCGTTGGATCTGACATTACATTCAGTGCAAAACCATCCATCAAAATGACTTCTAGCAACACAACGAGAGAGCGAGGAACAAAAACCAAAAACATCCCCCCCCCCCCCCCAACTAAGAGGTGGGTTGGATGGCATTCCTTTAAAGGAGAACCATAAGAGTCAAATATATCAGATCTTTATGACCTCTAAGTACAACCCTAAAGCATACTCTACTTGACACGGAATACCAGGGATAAGCCTCAAGAAATTTGCTGAAACAGGAAGAGTCAAGCGGATGTAGAGGATGACGGCCCAGCAGGGCTGCTCGATTGAGCAATGCTCTCTGCTGATGGTGGTTGGTATATACGTGCTTTTTTAAGAATCTCAGCAACAATCCAGTTCTTGTGTTTGCTTAGAGGCCTTGAAGGATCCAGCCGGACCTGCAAATGAGGACGGTTCCAAATATTTATACACCATCTTACTGTAGATGCAGGCATTAAAGCATTTTCGAGGAGAATGGAGTACTACAATTGAGCATGTATAACAATACAGCAAGCAATGGCATTCAGATACCAAACAAGAATTAGCATATGGATGGGTACATGCATGGAAATTTTAGGCTCATAACAGTAGGTTGCACAAACTTTGCCAGAATGGGTAATATGCTGTCCCAAAACAACTCATTTCTTTGTCTTCATGAGACAGAAGAACTCTCACACACAAGTAAGGATATAGGATATGTAACAGAGTAGAATAACGGGTGCCGATTTGAAGCCAATTCTGAAGTCCTACTACTACCTTGAGGCTTCATCAGATAAGCTAGCTCCAACTAATAACAACAGGCTGACAAATAAATGTCAAAGAATTTACAGTCTTGCTTGGTTGTCAACAATCACTAAGCGTTCTGCCCCTAAACAAAAAAGGAAAACAATAGAACTCTATCCTCCTGTCGAATGATGGAGAAAAAACACTGGTGCACACTATACCCTCAAAGTCTCATCTAATTAAGGTAACTAGGGAAGCACAGGTGCGAACTCTATGAAGGGAATACTCAAGTTAGAAAGAACATGAATTTGTTCGAGGCGGATGAAATTCGTGGACAGTTTGCATTTCTGTGAGTTGAAAAGCTCTTTACACAGAATGCTATGGAGGAAAATCATCAATCATTTGAACTTCTCTATAACTCTTTCTGATCAAATCTTAATAGCTTGAAGTCCCATTGCAAGCCATCCCAGATCAAATTATTCATCATTCTGAATGTTGATTATTCACCTAAGCAGTAAAGGGCTGAGCGGATTTCACAAATCCCCCCCCCCCAATGTTTAATATGTTCAAAACAACCATCTTTTAATCTTTCCACACTTCCAGGCTTCCATCTTAGCAACGATTAATGCATCTAAATTCTGGCTGCCCAGCATCTGTATGTTCAGAAAAGTTCATGGGTATGTCCAAATAATTCATGATTTGATCTGCACAAGCATAATTCAGTACAAATCTCCAAAGTTCTTAACTTGGTTCTGCACTGCTTTTCCCTGGCTCCAATCATACAAACTTGAAAAAAAATTAAATAGCTCAAGTAATGGTTGTTGTAAAAGATATATTTACCCGGTCACCAATGTTGCATTGGTTGTCCTCATCATGAGCCATGAACTTGCTAGTTCTCTTGACATATCGGTTAAAGAGCTTATGATGGAAAAGACGGTCGACTGCTACCACCACTGATTTCTGCATCTTGTTTGACACCACCACCCCCACCACCGGCTTCATTTTGTCTTCGTCTCTCTAACCTTCACACAACCAAGCGATCACATTATCAAAACCTACGATGCTCCCACTCGGCAAAATGGGTCGTCTACCCGACCCGACACAGACTCGGGAAGACGAAGATGGTGAGGAAGAAGAGGGTGAAACAGCAAAAGGACAGGTGCGCATACCTGTCGAAGAAGATGAAGCCCAGAAACTTCGATATTTCGCGACCCTCTCAAACGAAACGAGCCTCCCTCTCTGTCTCGCTCCCTCCCTCCGTGCAGGTGTAATTCTGATTCAAAGGGGCTAGGGTTCCTATTGATATGGGCTCTACTCAAGATCAATTTTGGAAGATTCAAACATAAAGCGTTTTACTTGGATTAATTGTGCAGAATAAAGGCCTAATGACAACTTAAATAAAATTCTTTGGCTTGAGCAACATTTAATCTTAAAAATAAATGATGGCTAAGCTACACCAAAGGTCAAAGTAGACCTTTTTTTGGAAGAAAAATTCGTGTGCCCGTATCCGTGTCCTGATTATGGACAGGGCCCCCAAGTCTAAAATTAAAGAACATAGGTGTTCACCCTCCGGATGTGTGCTCGTTTCCGACATTCATACTTGAGTCTGAGCAACATAGTTAGGACGAATTATGGTGTCTACAATAAGCACGGAGGAAATGCACAAGCTCATATTTATATTTTACAGCTGAGATCATAGTTTGGAAAACTAGAAAAAGCAAAGAGAATCCTTTACACCACATCAGAGGTGGGCAACGGGTGGGGTTAGCCCGGGTCAAGGTCAGCCCATTAATTAATAGGTTGGGTTGGGCTAAGCATAGTTCACAGGTTCGGTCAGGTCATGAACCAAGTGACCTACCCCCCTAAATGACCCACCCATGATCCATATACAAAAGAAAACAAGTTGCCCCAAACTCCATAACATACACATAGGGGCTTGAATTTGACAGTATAGCATGAATTTTGATAAGAAGAGGTCAATTTGTTGGTAGATGGGTATGCACAGCAAAATATGTAAACGATGTGAAACCGCAAGCAAATAATATACAAAGTCAGAAAATACGCATCTAGAAAGTACCAGCCTAACTTAAAAATACACCACCAAACTAATACGAATTATGACTACAAGTCCAAATTCAAAATACACCACCTAGTTAGTCTAAATTATGATTACAAGTCCATCTTCTAGTTGCTTGAAGATGTCGCTGCTTTCCATCACTAAAATGTAAATAATGACAACATATTGGGCTTAAAATGGAGGAAGTTTAATTAGCAAATAAGCGAGATTTTATTAGTAGGTAGAATCCAGGACGAAACAGCTTAGTGCATCAGCAACTTAAAAAGCATAGTAGTGATAGCAAGCTTTTAGAGTAAGTGTATCATAGACTACAAAGACAACCAGTTGTTGGTTCCATTTAATGACAAATTCACGAAGATAAATCATCTTCCTTAGGGCAAATATTCACATTTGGAAATCATGAATGCTTATCAGACGTAATACTAACTCAGTGACCATGACAAATACTCTAACAAGCAGTCTTGTCAACAGTTCTAATTCACATATTTAATAGGTCAACAAAAGAAATTACAAGAAAATCAGCAGACAATTACAGTAGAAACAAAATTAATAGAAGATATCAAATGAAAGACATTTCTCTTTTAATATATAGGAAAATCATGAATGCTTATCACACATAATACTAACTATCCATAAAAGCTATCAATATTGTACTTGTCTTTTCATTAAATGGTTAGAAATAAAATCTATGATGCTCTAACTTGACATTTTGCTGGCCGTACCCATGTCGACCTGACCCGACATGACCCGACATAGATTCTGACATGGGATACTAGCCAGACCCGTCAAAAGGCAATCCGACATGGCTGGGTTGCAGAACATGTGCTTCTCTTTTGGTTTCAGATAAAGGTGAACTAAGAGAAGCAGAAAACATGCTTAGAGTATAGTTTCGATGATCGACATTGTCTTCTCTATTATTCTTCTTCAAGTCTGTGTATAGTTTCGATCTCCCTTCCCATCTGTCTCTGTCTGCATGTCTCCCTCCTTCTCCCCCCTCTTATTAGTCATGTGGCTATAGAAACTAGGGGTTTTCTCCTTTACACTTTGATGCCTCTAATTAAAGTGGAGCGTGGGCCTTTTTTTAAAACAATTAATTCAAAGTGCAGGCTTATAGCACATTTGACCATTGGACCCAGGTCAAATCCAAGTCTTCAAGACCTAATTTTACTTAAATTTTATATCTACTGCAACCCCTCAAATTGCAGCCATAAATTTGAAGCATTAGTTTTTTTAAAAAATTATTAGCAATAATTATGGGTAAACTTAAAATTTTTGAAAAAATTCAAAGAAGGTTCTAAAAATTTAGATTTAAAAAGATAGAAATAGTCATGTCCCTGGCCCGTATCCAATTTTAGGACAAGGTCTTGGTATCCTATGTCTTTTTTCTAATGCGAGTCTGACACACAGATATATACTCGTGTTCGACAACTGTACCCGAGCCCGACTAACATAGAGTAAAGTTATAAATATAAAATTGTTGCATAGTATTTGCTCTTAAATTTACTGTGCAAATTACTCATTCATTTATTTTAGCCATATCTACAATTATTAGTTTATTACTGTAAGGACACACTAACCCTGGGGAACCCATACCAGTCACGGTCTCCCATGAATGGTCGGACTTGTTTCTTGGATATTTTTATTTTTTTTCTTTTTGGAATCAGATTAGATTTGTTTTTAAATTTTTTTTTTTCAAAAAATGGATTAGGTTGCCAGATTATATGCTCGGCTTAGAGAACTAGGCCTTGGCCTTGATCTACGAACCCGACTGGATCTTGGTAGTAATGTCTGCCTGGCTCAAGAATCTGCACAACAGGCCTGATCTAGGAACTCGATCGGATCCCTGGGCCCCATATTTTGGCCCAAACCGTATTATTATCGAGATCTCGAACCAGCAGCTTGCCCAATCTAGAAAGATGTAGTAAAAGAAAATAAATGAAAAATAAAAAAAAGACAATGAGCTTAAATTAATAGAGTTGCAAGTGAGTTTTAGGAAAACTTACAAGCCAAATCTATTCTTCAAAGCGAACTATAACGTATAAACCGATAGGCACAACCAAAAGGGATAACTAGTTCACTTCAAAAAGATTTCCAAAAGGCCCCGAGTAATCTCTAGTGTCTATAGGCTCGAATTGATGATTTAGATTCAGGGGCGATAGTACAGTGATATGATGGGCATGCATCACATCACTGCCCATCATCACTGACATTATGTACTATTTAATATGGAAAATGAAATCTTAATTACACTATCACATAGACATGTAATATATTAGCATCAATCACAATCAGAGATGCAATATTAGTCGAACAAAATTCCAAAGCAAAATAAGTAGTCACAATGGGTAGGGAACTACCTAAAGATATCTTTGGAAATTTAAAATCAAAAATCATGAAAAGAGATGAAATAAGGGGATAGAGGGAGGATAAAGATTACACTCTCAGGATAACTCACCTGATTTACCTGGGAACCTAACAAAGTGATGCCTTTTCATGATTAAACCAATCCCTCCTTCTCGATGCTCTCAATATATGAAGCACGTCACTAGAGATTTTGCCTCTCTAATTTGTAGTACTATTCTACTACAAATTGCTCACGATTTTTTGATACTCTTGCCAATGGAAATTGAATGGTAATTTCTGATGTCTAGCTGATGCTGAACTGATGCCTCTAACCCCTAGGGCATCCCCATTTTTATAGTAGTTGAGGGGATAATCTAAATCGATTTAGAGAAAGGAGATGTAATCCTAGTCCCTTCAAGGTTAATCTAAACAAGTGAATTACCTAATTGATTAATCAAATATTTTTATAGTAGTTGAGGGGATAATCTAAATCGGTTTACAGAAAGGAGACGTAATCCTAGTCCCTTCAAGGTTAATCTAAACAAGTGAATACCTAATTGATTAATCAGACACGATGAACTAATCCTGTTAGCTTTTGAGTAATTAAGCATCGCTTAGATACACCAAGACTCAGAGAGCATGAAAACAGGAAAACCGACCAGGTTCCATGAGGTGAATCGACCGGGGTTCTCGGGCTCGGCTTAGGCCTATTGGGCCAGTTCTTGTCATGTTTCCTGTTTGTTTTCTTTTTTATTATTTCAAACTCTATTTTAATGATCACTCTGCTAGGCCCCAAGTTCATAAGTTGGGTATTATTTTTGTCATCAAGTAAATAAAATTAGATGCCATTTTTTAGGAAATCTACAGTTAGCCTCCACTTTGGCTGAACCCGAGTAAGGCGAAGGTCAAAGTAAAAGTCTTCACTTGTATCTGCATGTGTGGCTATATTGATCCTCATAACTACATGGCACAAAGTCTCTCAGATCATACACCTTTACTTGTGGTTTTCCTTCTAGTCCAAGATCAAAGTCAAAGTTCTTGTTTTGTGATATGTGGTGGGATGATCCTCATTTCTAGGATATAATTAAAGATTAGTATAAAGCTCTTCCTACAACAAATACACTTTAAAAAATTAAGATGCTCTTAATCACTCTTAGGCATCATTTCAAGTAGTTTAACAGAGATAAATATGCTAATATTCATGCTTAACATGTTATGGTAAGGGACAAGCACATCAAAGTTCAATCGAAAGTGAATATGGATCCCAATAATCTTGACCTTATTAGTCAGGAGGAGGACTACAACAACAATTGCCTGAAAATCCTCAAGTCAGCTATTTCTCGGATTAGATAGCAAAGCAAAGCAAAATGGATAAGGCTTGGCGATGATTGCACCAAGTTGTTTTTTGCTAAATCAAAACAAAGAAAACTTGCTACTTTATCTACTCTCTCCATTGTGACACAGACAATAAAGTTGAGGGTTTGAAATTGTGGCTGAGGTTACGGTTGGTTTCTATAAGAAACTACCCAGAAAACAAGTTTGCCATATATGCAAAATTAATGCTAATATCATTAATGTTGGTCTAGTTTTAACTATTGAGCAGCAATTACAACTCTATGCTCCCTTCTCTGTCTAAGAGATCAAAGAAGTTGTTTTGTCCATACCTAATGTCACTAGGCCCTGATGGTTATAATAATGGATTTTTCAAAGCTATTTGGGAATGATTAGACCTCTGGTTTGTGTAGCAGTGCAAGATTTTTTTACAAGAGGAGTTATGCCCCAGTTTTTTAATGCAACTAAATTGGTGGTTTTGCGTTAAGGTATCGTGTCCTCAGCAGGCTTCTGAATTTTGACCTATGCCTATATCAAGCAGGTGTTGCCATTTTTGATTTCTAAGAGCCAGCGTGCTTTTGTTAAAAATAAAGAACTGCTGTTCAATGTCTTATTTTGCCAAGACATGGCCAGAGGTCACAACAAGCAACACATTTCACCAAGGTGCGATATGAAAATAGACTTACATAAAGCATTTGATTCAGTCCATTAGGGCTCTTGACAAGAGCTTCTCACTTGCCTCAGGTACCCTCAAGTGTTTATGAGTTGGATTATGTCATGTGTCATTAATGTCACATACACAATCAACCTCAATGGTCAAAAATTTGGAAAATTTGAAGGAGAAAGAGGTCTTAGACAGGAGACCGCCCTCTCTCTTGCTTTTGTCCTCACTATGGAATACATTTCAAGGTTACTTCTTCAAGCTTGTTGTCAGGGAAGCAGATTTGGAGATCTTCCCAATATTGTATTTTCAGTAGCTGTGTGAGATTTGATATTATTGTATCTTAGTAAGTGCCTTAAATTTTGTAGTTTCCTATACCTGTACCAATACTGATTGTACATGATGCCTATATAATTCAGGCCACTGAATGGAAAAGATGAGCACGGAAGAGGAATTCTCTCACCCAAAACTCCAACTTGTCATGGTATCAGAGCCCAAATGGGATATAACTTGTTCCTAGTTTGATTGCCTACTTCTTGGAACAACCATGGGTGATGATAAGACAAAATCACAAACCACCAATTGTGGATATCAACAACCCACAGTCTCCTTATTATTGCTGTAGTGCCGATCATTAGGGAAACATAATTTCCCCGGTAATCCTCAACGGGGAAAATTATGCTAATTGGAATCGGATTGTTTCAAATGCCTTGAAATCAAAAAATAAGTTCTGCTTTGTTGATGGCTCTTTGACTAGGCCAGAAAGCAACTCGGCAGAGGTACATGCCTGGGAAAAATGCAATTCGATCGTCATAGCTTGGTTGTACAACGTGATAGACAAAACATTAAATGGATCTGTCGCACATGTAGAAAAGGCTAGTGAGATCTGGACCGACTTGAAAGAACGTTACTCCCAGAGTAACAAAATTAGAGTTCATTAATTAAAAAGGGAGATTACCCTTACAAGTCAAGAAACTCTATCTGTGACAGAGTATTTCACAAAACTTAAGGAGCTATGGGATGAATTGGGGGCTTACCAGCAGATCCCAATTTGCAAATGCTCGAAAGAATTCAATTTTAGCAAATTTCACGAAGCCGAAAAAGTTCATCAGTTTCTCATGGGACTGGATACGACCCAGTTTGGTGTGCTCAGATCCAACATACTCTCCCCTGAACCCCTGCCAAACTTGAACAAAGTGTATTTAATGGTGCTTAGAGAAGAACGAAATCAGCAGAGCATTGGAGGCCAGGACAGCCATTGAAGCAGCGGCTTTCAAGGCTACAGCCACCAGTAGATCGCGACCTACAACCCGACCGAGATGCACCCACTGTCAGAAGTCTGGCCATGAGCAAAGCCAGTGCTTTGAGCTCGTTGGATATCCGCCCAACTGGCACATTCGACGGCAAGGACGTGGACAGAATCGCCTAATTTCTTAGGAGTCACTCAGCGAAGGGGCCACGAAAGCTGCCGGAATAGGACCGTCAGCCACCGGTCTGGCATCCAGGGCCGCGAGACAGGGGGAGCCCGGTGAAGGGAGCAGCGAAGGAGGGGCTTGTACGGGTTTGACACCAGCCCAGATCGATGCGCACTTTGCACTCTTCAAGGAAAGGGAAAGTAAAAGCAACTTGAGTGGTAAGAATGAGCTGTCTCCCAACTTGCTTGATTCGGTATTGGACAGAGGAGCATCTTATCACATGACATCTAATATACATTATACTACTAACCTTACCGATCTCCCTCAGGTGATACACATAGGCCATAGCCCTACCTGATGGCAAAATTGTGGATGTCAGACAGGCAGAAACAGTGAATCTTGGATGTGGTTTGATTTTGAACAATGTGCTCTACTCACCACATTTTAAGTGCAATCTTATATCTGCTCATTCACTTGCTTACGATGAGAATTGCGTTCTTATTTATGGTGCTCAGTTTTGTCTTATTCAGGACCTCATCTCAATGAATTCGATTGGAGCGGATGAACCGAGAAATGGGGTGTACTATCTCAAGAAAAGTGTGGGAGGAAAGGCGTTAGCGGCAATCCAGATTCAAGATTGCGAAATTTGGCATTAACAACTTGGTCATCTATCCTTGGGTAGCTTATCACATTTATCTGCATTTTTTGGTTTTAAGTTAAAAAAGGACTTGAATGGTTGTTGTGATGTCTGTCACCGTGCAAAACAAACAAGGAATTCCTTTGTCCCTAGTGATTCTCATGCTTTACAACCATTTTCATTAGCGCATTGTGACTTGTGAGGACCGTATCATACTCGATCTCTAAATGGGAGTTGTTATTTCCTATGCAGTGTGGATGATTTTAGTTGTGCAGTTTGGGTACACCTACTTAAAGATAAAAGAGAGACATATGACAAGTTCGTTAGTTTCTGTTCTATGGTAAAGACCCAATTTAATCAAACTATTCAGAAGGTGCGTACTGACAATGGTACAGAATTCACAAAAGGTCTTCTCCCACAGTTTCTTTCCAAAAATGGAATCACTCATGAGACATCTTATGTTGACACGCCTCAACAAAATGGGCATGTTAAAAGGAAAAATAGACACCTTATTAACGTTGCTCGTGCTTTGAGGTTTAAGGCCTCGCTTCCTTTAAAATTTGGGGGAGAATGTGTGTTGGCTGCTGCATACTTAATCAATAGAACACCAACCAAATTGTTGAATTTTAAGACCCCCAATAAGACTTCGGAGTTCCACCCATTTATGATCACCTAAAAGTTTTTGGGTGCCTTTGTTATGCTCATAACCATGGTAAGTCGCGTGAAAAATTTGATGCAAGAGCTAACAAATGTATATTTTTGGGATATCCCCAAGGCAAAAAGGGTTGGTTGCTCTATGACTTGGACAATCACAAATTAGTAACCTCTCGGGATGTCAAGTTCTATGAGAAAATTTTCCCGTTTGCCCAAGGAATTGGCAAGGAAGAGCAAACTCATCCACAGCACATGAAAACAAGTGATTTGGGATGGACCGAAGAAGTCCCATTGTCACAATCCATGGCCCGTGGAGAACAAACCAGAAGCATAGAAGATCAGCATTTTGTTGTTAAGTTGGGCCCAGAATCGCAGGCCTAAATGGAGCAATAGCGGCCCCTAGCATAAGCAGATGGGACTTCACCTTGTGATGCGAGATTGGGCCCTAGCAGTTCAGCCCAATTGGAAGAAGCAGATTGTGTTTTTAGCCAGGACCCACACGGACAGGATGTCCAATTTCAGTAGGCCTAGCAGGTTGAAACTGTTGGAACTCATGGAAATTTGTCTGACTCTATGCTGCACAGTTCCACTCGTCCACAACGGGTAAAAAGACCTCCCACACACTTGAAGGATTATATTTGTCATGCAATAGAACACCCCGTCTCGCCACCACTCCATGATGGCTTATCGGGTACGTCCCATCCTATCTCTCATTTTATTTCTTATGATCGATTCTCACCTACATATCGTGCTTTATTAGCTGCTATCACATCTAATGATGAACCTAAGCATTTTGCGCAAGTCGTTTAATATCCACAGTGGCGTGATGCAATGGCTGCAGAAATTACAGCTCTTGAAGCAAATAATACATGGGAGTTTATTCGACTACCTCTCGGGAAAAAGGCACTTGGGTGTAAATGGGTATACAAGATAAAATTTCATGCTGATGGATCAATTGAGCGATATAAAGCACGTTTAGTCGTCTTGGGTAATAACCAAGTTAGTTGAAGGAGAAGATTTCCATAAAACATTCACTCCTGTGGCAAAAATGGACACAGTCCGTTGTCTTTTGGCTGTGGCAGCATCAAAAGGATGGGCGTTACATCAGATGGATGTGCATAATGCTTTTTTACATGGTGACCTTGGTGAAGATATTTATATGAGACCTCCACCTGGTTTCCGTCCACCCAAGCCAAATTTGGTGTGCAAATTGCGGAAGTCCCTACACGGTCTTCGCCAAGCTCCTTGTCAATGGTATTTCAAGCTCGCTTCTGCCTTGCTCCAATATGGCTTTCGGCGGTCTCCATTTGACCACTCCTTATTCATCTATCACCAGAACGATATTTTCTTGGCTTTATTAATTTATTTTGATGATCTGGTGTTAGTAGGAAGCAGTCCTGAGCATTGCCACCAATTCAAGAGTTATTTGCAACAATGTTTCAAACTTAAGGACTTGGGAGCTTTGAAATACTTTCTCGGCATTGAAGTGGCACGTTCACTCAAGGGATTGTTTCTGTGTCAACGTAAGTATACTCTTGATATTCTCACTGAAACTGGCAAGTTGGGAGCCAAGCCAAGCTCCTTTCCTATGGAGCAAAATCATATGCTATCTGCTGATTCAGGAAACCCTTTAGATGATGCATCCAAGTATCGACGCCTCATTGGCGACTACTTTACCTTACTATTACCAGACCAGACATCATGTATTCAATTCATATTTAGAGTCAATTCATGCAAGCTCCGCGACAGGGACATTGGGAGGCTGCATTGCATATTTTACGCTATTTAAAATCCTCACTAGGCCAAGGCATTTTCCTCCCAGCTCACAATACTTTGGACTTGCATGTTTATTGCGATTCTGATTGGGCCAGCAGTCCAATGACCAGGAGGTCCATTATTGGATATCTTGTTAAGCTAGGAAGTGCGCCTATTTCCTGGAAAACCAAGAAGCAAGTTACCGTCTCTAGGATGGCCAACGCTACTAGTGAGGCGGTGTGGATTTGCAACGTGCTAATTTCATTAGGCCTCCATGTGCCAACAGCTCACTTATATTGTGATAATCAAGCTGCACTACATATTGCTAACAATCTATATTCCATGAACGTACCAAACACATCGAAGTTGAATGTCATTTTGTCCGAGAACGAATCTTATCAGGTGTTCTAACGTGACATTACATTTCTACTCGTGAACAATTAGCGGATATATTTACCAAAGCTCTGGGACACCAACAGTTTCATCATCTCCTAGGCAAGTTGGGTATTTACAATCCGCACGTTCCAACTTAAGGGAGAGTGTTAGGGAAGCAGATTTGGAGATCTTCCCAATATTGTATTTTTAGTAGCTGTGTGAGATTTGATATTATTGTATCTTAGTCAGTGCCTGAAATCTTGTAGTTTCCTATTCCTGTACCAATACTGATTGTACATGATGCTTATATAATTCAGGCCACTGAATGGAAAAGATGCGCACAGAAGAGGAATTCTCTCACCCAAAACTCCAACTTGTCACTTGTAGCTAGCCAGAGTTCCAATTTCATCCAAACTGCAATAAACTGAAGCTTTATCATTTGATGTTTGCTATTGATCTAATTTTGTTTTGCATAGCTAAGCCAAAATCCCTACATCTTATAATGGAAGCTCTCCAAATTTTCTCTAGTAGCATTGGACTTACAGCAAGAATGACAAAGTCCTAAATTGTATTTGGTGGATGCACAACTAAACTTTAGCAGCAATGCCTAGCAATTATAGGGTTTTAAGAAGACAAATTCCCATTCAGGTATGTTGGAATCCCTATCAATACAAGCAGGTTGAGCAAAGTGGAACATAGAGCTCTTGTTGACAAAATACTAGCTAGAAAATATGGTCTTCTAAGAGCATCTCCTATGCTCGGCGAGTAACATTGATTAATTCTATGCTCTTTGGCATGTTCAACTTTTGGGCATCCATCTTCATTCTTCCTCAGCAAGTTGTGGATCAAGTCAAAAGGCCTGTAAGAACTACTTGTGGGAGCATATTCAAACTTTAAAAAAATTCCCTTTATCTCACGGCAAGCCGCATGCACTCCAAAGAGCATAGGAGAGTTGGGCATAAAAAACATAGCAGTATAGAACAAACATGTATTGCTAAGCTCATATGGGCTGTCCGACTGAAGAAGGTCAAATGGGTTCATGTAAGATATTTTTTTCATGGAAGATATTTGAAGAAACAAGATTGGTGGTCGTCCAATGACTGATATAGGTTGATTTTGGAAGAAGCTTTGTTATGTTAAGGACAAGTTTAAATGGGACTGCACTGACCAACACAGTTGGGACTGGGCAGGTTCTCAACAATATACTCTGAAGGCTGGCTATCTATGGTATCGTAATGAAAAAAGGAGCTAGAGCAAAATTGTCTGGTCTAAGGCAAATATACCCAGGCATGCTTTCATTTGTCGAGTTTTCATGCACAATAGGCTCCTGCAAGATGAGGCTGGTAAAATTATACAACTCTGATGACATGAGATGTGAATTTTGTCAGGTTATGGATATGAAGATCAGGATCAATTATTCTTTAGAAGTCAATTTGCAAAAAAAGTTTGGAGTGGCATTCTCTCTTGGTGGAGTATGTCTACACAGGTCACAAACCACAAGGATTAATTGCCTCACATCTCTATTGAGGTTAAGGGAACTAAAGCATATAAAATAGTCACCTATGCCATTTTCAATGCTACTACGTATAACATTTGGAATGCTACAAACCATCTCAAATTTTTGCTTCAACAATACTCAGGAAAAGCACTGTTTCCCACGGAGAAGGAGCAAGCTGGGCAAATGATTTTGTTTTTGAATGCTTTCTCAAAGAAATGCAATACTTGTATATATATCCTCTTGAAATGAGGAGGTTGTGACTGGCGAATCAAATCAAAACACAATGCTCTTAGGGGTGTAAATACCAGTTTGTGGGTAATGAAGACAAACTACTTCTCTCTCTCTCTCTCTCTCTCTCTCTCTCTCTCTCTCTCTCTCACACACACACACACACATCTATTTATGTGTGTGTGTGCAATGTATACGTGTGTATATATATATGTATGTATGTATGTATGTGTGTGTACACATACATATATATATGTATGTATGTATGTACACATACACACACACACAAATACGTATAAATATATCTCTCATGATTATATTTTGTGTCTTTTTGTGTAATTTTTCATACATAATTAATCATCTGTAATAGATATTGTTTGTGAACTACCTTAGTTAAAAGTTTAAATTGATGGTTGAAGGTAGATTGAAGATGGACCTGACAAAACTAATATGAGATTAGAAATTTAAGCCGAATGACCTAAATTCATGCGCGAAGGGACACCAGAAACAAACTTACCTAAAAGTTGACCAAAAATCCGAATTGACCCAAATCAAGGCACACTTGACTCGAAATTTCCTATAACGCTGTTTCTTTTTGCATGACAAGCTTATTGTACAAAAAGTCAATTTACCCGAAGTTGATTAAAAACCGAAAATCACCTGATCCAAACTGGGCTTCCCGAAATGTCGATTGACCCGAAATATGAACCAATCCGAACTTAATCTACGCTGTACTTGAACCGAATGATCTATTTTTGTCAGGTCTAGTTGATGGTCAAATGATAGGTTTTATGCTCTAACACGCTCACCATACAAATGCCATTCGAGCTTGAAGTTTAGGTACTGTAAAAACTTCTCCCACTCAAAAAAGCACTAATACAATGTTTAAGAATCATCTTATTCAAGAGCTTAAATTGATAGTTGAAAGTTCATGAATAACTTCCATGCTCTAACAAGGATAACACCTTTTTAAGATTCAAATATATAGGAGGTCCAAAAATTAATATAATACATGTTAAGATTTTAGATAATGCATATCGAGTCCATTTAATCACAAAATTAAAACCTTCTTCAACCAGGATGATGGTTTGACAGTTTAATAGTATCTACTATCTTCATTCCAGAACTTGTTAGAATAGTTTTTTTTTTTTAAATTTTTTTTAGGCTTTGATGTCCTTTGTTAGCTAGAACTGAATTGTTGTCGATCTATAAAATTGTAGAGTTTTCTCAACACAAATATCTATATCTTTTTTTTTTTTTTTTTTTTGAGGCAAGCAGGTATGCCACTTTATTGGTAAAAATCCATCAATGCATAAGTATTCACAGGTGCGGAACGAACCTTCAGCTAGACCTAGTCAACCCCAGAGGGAAAAACTCTAGCTAAGTGGTGGACAATTGTATTCCGATCTCTCTTAACATGAATACATTAACTACAAAATTGGAAATGACTACTGAAGAAGAGTAAATCATCCAAAATTAAATTAAAGCCACTAAGATAATAAATAGGCTTGTGAACTCTTTGAATGAGTGAAAGACAATCAGATTTGATAATGTTTTATCAATAATGCAGCCTTCTTGCAAGTTGTGCTCCGAAGAACACATCTTTTGCCTCCGCAACTGTTAGGCCAGGAGGCACACAAGTGTTTAATAGTTCCTGTAACTACCTCACCTTGTCATTGCTTCCAATTATATGAACAATTTTCTATTTATAAGATTAGATTCGTGACCGTATTTTTTTTTGTAAAAAAAGTCAATCAAATCACTTAAACCAACATATTCTAATAAACACAAGTTAATTTTTTAATTTTGCTAAAACTATGGAAAATCCATATACTCAACGGTCCATGAAAAAATATCCTCATTAGCGACTTTCTACAAACTGTATACAAACTAAAAACAAACATTGCATAAAAAGAAAGATATGTCAACTAATTCAAATGATAATGTTAAAAAGTGAAACCAATTTGACCAACTGAGTCTAAAATCCATTTCTTTAGTACAAAAAGTAAAAATTTTGAACTACACTAGAAGGGATGGATAAGATTATGTGTAAATCAACAACATTTCAACACTCTTTCTTTGCTTAACCTGGCTAGATTCACGGGGAAGAAAATTGATATCACCTTCGAAGGTAAGAAACCCCTACTTTGTCATTCACAAATGATACGCTAAAAAATTAGTGGAGGCTTCCTAAAAATAACCCAACGTAACATAGACTAAGTCTTCCCCCCCCCCATGCACACCTATCATTTCCTCTTTCCCTACCCTTTTCTAATTCTCACATCTCCTTCCAAAGCAAAAAAAGAAAAAAGGAAAAAAAATTAACCTCCATTTTTTTTTTCTTTCATTTTCTCTTGATTGTCCTCTTCAAACCACAATCATCATGGAGGTTAATTATTTCCTCGTAGGGTTAATTAGCCTCATGTATTAGTAGCTAATCAGCAAATTCAAGAAATTATTTGAAAGAAACAACTTTGACATAACTTAGCGGCGAAGAAATCAAACCCCCAAAAAAGGAAGGCCAAAAAGAAAATTCAATGGCGTCCTCGGACCCCTCGAAGAACGCAATGCGAGGCCAGGGAAACTCAACCAACAGTGGCGGTGGCCAGACAGTGAAGTTTGCAAGGCGGACTTCGAGTGGGAGGTACGTAAGCCTCTCTAGGGAGGACCTTGACATGTCCGGAGATTTTTCAGGGGATTACATGAATTACACGGTCCATATTCCTCCTACACCTGATAATCAACCGATGGATGACTCATCAGTGGCGGCTAAGGCGGAGGAGCAGTACGTGTCGAACTCACTTTTCACCGGTGGATTCAACAGCGTGACCCGCGCCCACCTCATGGACAAGATGACTGACTCCAGCTCGAATGTCTCGGACCGTGTTACACGGGGCCAGGCCGGGTCTTGCCAGATGCCAGCGTGTGATGGCAAGGTCATGAAGGATGAAAGAGGGAATGAGGTTATTCCTTGTGAATGCAGGTATGTCACGTTAACATTATGGCATGTAATATGCATGGCAAAATATGGGGTGATTACTGGCAAAATTTTAGTAAAGGAAGTTGAAAGCCAAACTAGCATCCCTCATTCCCTCAATGCATGCTTTTTGTGTGATGTCATATGATCAAAAGTATGAAATTTGTGAGTACTAATAGAATTCACATTTTATTAGGCATAAAATTAACCAACGTTACTTAAATAAAAGAACTTAAGTTGATTTTAACAATAAGTGAATCAATCACCTGGAAGCAGTTAAATGCTACTGATGAACAAATTTGGTCATTATTGATTGAGCATGATCAAAGTTCATTGTAGATCTACCCTAATTGATAATGCTTTTGAAGTCAGCAGCACCTAATATGTTTAATTTGTTTATGTTGATATGTTTTAGGGTCTTTGTTTCAAAGAGATAATAGTTGCACTTTCTTATAGTATATGGGAACACCTCCCAAAAAAAGTTTAAAAGAACAGGATTTCTTAGAATCACACAAACAGAATTTAGGCTCTCATTTACAATTAACCATTGAGTGTTCTCTTGAAAAAAGTAAAAAATAAAAAGTCGATCACAACGCTCTCTATCCTTTTGTACTGTTGTTAAAAACATGCCAATTAGTTCTAGTTTACAGTTGGACAATAACTCTGTCTACTCTTTTGTACTATTATAGTTACAGTAAACATTATGAATCATAAATTACAAGTAATTTGGTGCCAAAAAAGAGAACTAATTGACGGTTACCGTTTTTTCAACTAAAACTTGGATAAAAGTCTGATTCTATATAATCCATCAGCCATAGTCAAGACATTAACTCTGGATTGGTTCACCAGTCTTAAGGTTTTCTTTTGACATTACGTTTTGTATATTTTCAATCATACTTTTATAATATGTTTTAGGAACTTAATAATTAGAAGCGGCATAATAAGAAAATCATGTTGTGATTGAAAAAAAGAAAATTACGTTTAAAAGGGGAAATGTTTTGCACTAAAAATAGCCCCAATTTGGGAAACATAGTCCATTTATTATCTCATAAATTAACCAATTTCCTTGACCAGGTCTCTCACATGCCTAATTCTAACAATCAACCATAGTTACCTTTATTACAGAAACACTTATATTTCGGATCAACTTTTTCTCATGTTTCCTCCTCCAATTAACCTCATGTTTCCTCCTTGACAACAATGACAAAATTTCCTCCATTCTTATTACTACTACTACTACTACACGAAGTATGTAAAATGTAAATAAAATAAGAGAATAAGATATATACTAATTAGAATTATTATACTTAATAATGCAGATTCAAGATATGCCAGGACTGCTTTGCGGACGCCCAAAAGGACACAGGACTGTGCCCAGGGTGCAAGGAGCCATATAGGTCGGGTGACTACGACGACGAGCTGCCGGGCTTCGCGGCGAGAGCCCTCCCTCTTCCTGCTCCTGATAAGGCCGCCGGAGATCGGCGCATGGTCAACCGGAATAAGAACCCCGATTTTGACCATAACAAGTGGCTCTTTGAGACCCAAGGCACGTACGGTCACGGCACTGCTTATTGGCCCCAAGAAGACATGGACGGGGATCCTAATGGCAAGGGTGGTCCTATGCTTGATGCCAATGAAAAGGCTTTTAAGCCCCTTTCTAGGATCTTGCCTATCCCTAGTGGCATCATAAGTCCCTACAGGTTTCATCATTCCTTTAGTTGCATGCAACCTTGTCTCTCTTTTTTTTTTTTAATTCTTTATTTTTGATTTTTTTTACAAATAAAGATGTTAAAAAAATTCAAAAATTGATTAGGATAGGAAAGTCGTGGAGTATATTATCTTCGGTGAAATTGTCTCATAAAAGTTCAATGTCATATCAAAATGGGAAGATCAACTATCTCACAAATGTTATTATGATGCATCTCTCTCTAGGACTTTGCAAATAAGATGTTTTTGGATGATTCATTAATCATGTCGTCAAATCCAGTATATAAGAAAAAAGAAAAACAAGGATATCCCAAGAAAAAAAAAGAACAACCAGTTCTTAACACCACAAAGATCTAGATCAAGTTAATTTCGATGCGGCATGTTGTGAATTGATGGAATATTTTGTTAAAGTACTTATACTTACAATTGAGTTACTTTAACTAGGTATGTCATAACAACATTGTAGATTCTTTATCTTAAAAGTAACGAATTAATTATTAACTTATTCATTTCTAAGTTGTGTCAACTAATATTCAATTCAAAAGAATTCATTTTATTGTGAAATTGATCTTAGAGGGTCCACACTAGTTATGTCCATAATTGGATCATATGTGAGTCATTTTCTTTTGTCTTTGGGCCTCCAAAATCATACTATTGCTGATTCATAAAGAGGTCGAATTCCCTCATTATAAATTTCTCTATTTATAAAACACAAACTTAAGGCCTTATAAAACAAATAAGTACCAAATCACTTTAATCAATCTGTATTAGTGACACATGAGTCGGTTTTGTGAGGTCCACCAATAATTTCTCTTGATATGCAGATTATACTAATTGAGATTATTATCTCTTGTTCATTTCAGATTACTAATAGTGATTCGGTTAATCTTCCTCATCCTATTCTTAATATGGCGTGTGAGGCACCCAAACGAGGACGCCGTTTGGCTGTGGCTAATGTCCATCGTTTGCGAAATCTGGTTCGCTTTCTCATGGCTTCTGGACATCGGCCCAAAATTCTTCCCCATAAACCGGTCCACCGACCTGGACGCTCTCAAAGAAAAATTTGAGATGCCTTCCCCATCGAACCCGACCGGCCGGTCCGACCTACCCGGTGTCGACCTTTTCGTCTCGACCGCGGACCCCGAGAAAGAACCGCCCCTCGTGACGGCCAATACCATCCTTTCAATCCTGTCCGTCGATTACCCCGTCGAGAAGGTCACCTGCTACGTGTCAGACGATGGTGGCGCCTTACTCACCTTCGAAGCCATGGCTGAGGCTGCGAGTTTTGCAGAGATGTGGGTCCCATTTTGTAGGAAGCATGATATTGAACCTAGAAACCCGGAAACTTATTTTGCATTGAAGGGTGACCCTACTAAGAATAAGTTACGACCCGACTTTGTCAAGGATAGGAGGAAGGTCAAGAGGGAGTATGATGAGTTTAAGGTGAGGATAAACGGCTTACCCGATTCGATTCGGAGGCGGTCCGACGCGTTTAATGCGAGAGAGGAAATGAAGATGATTAAGCAGATGAGGGATAGCGGGGCGGATAGATCCGAACCTATTAGGGTCCAGAAGGCTACTTGGATGGCCGACGGGACCCATTGGCCTGGGACTTGGACTATTGCTTCTAGTGATCATTCTAAAGGTGATCATGCTGGAATTCTTCAGGTAATATAATTCATTCCCTATTGCTATTTATTTAATTACTTTGCAACATACCAATTAATCTAAATGACCCGAATCAAACCCAATGCATATATGACATACAAGTCGATAGATCGAAATCTGTTTAACCAATGTTGATTATGATTCGTTCACAACTTTATTTGACAAATTTTCTCATCAATTGAACCTATAGGTAATGCTTAAGCCACCAGGTCCAGACCCAATATTAGGTGAGCCTGATGAGAACCAGTTAGACTTCTCGGATATAGACATACGTCTCCCAATGTTCGTGTACATGTCACGTGAGAAGAGGCCAGGGTATGACCACAACAAGAAGGCTGGAGCCATGAATGCCTTGGTGCGAGCTTCAGCAGTTCTATCAAACGGCCCCTTCATACTCAACCTTGACTGTGATCACTACTTCTACAACTGTAAGGCCATTCGAGAAGGAATGTGCTTCATGCTTGATAGAGGTGGCGAAAATATTTGTTACATCCAGTTCCCTCAGAGATTTGAGGGTATTGATCCTTCTGATCGATATGCCAATCGTAACACTGTGTTTTTTGATGGAAACATGCGTGCCCTTGATGGTCTTCAGGTTTGGTTTTTTCTATTGTTTTTGTCCTCATTAATTCAAACGTTTCCTAGTGAAATTCTTAAAGAGTTGTAGTGAAGACCTGTGATCGAATTCCAACTGTATTAGTCTTTGCTTCTCCTTATACCCAAAAAAAAAAAAAAGATTCAAAATAAAAGTTACCTACCATGCTGCTAAGTCTAAATAGTGGGAGTATCATTTTGAATTATTGCAAACGACATTGGATGATGTGGGTGTAATCCAATGAAATGCAGGGTCCAGTGTATGTGGGTACCGGATGTATGTTCAGAAGGTTTGCATTATATGGGTTCGAACCACCAAACCCGGACAAATTGATAGCAAATGCAAACAAAGATTCTGAGACCCAGGCATTGAATCCAACGGACTTTGACCCAGACTTGGATGTGAATCTTCTGCCTAAGAGGTTCGGGAACTCGACCAAGTTAGCAGAGTCCATCCCTGTAGCTGAGTACCAAGGGCGGCCCTTAGCCGATCATTCCATGGTTAAGTATGGACGTCCTCCTGGTGCACTTAGAGGGCCCCGTGAGCCCCTTGATTCCGCTACTGTTGCAGAGGCAGTCTCTGTCATATCTTGCTGGTAATTCATTTGTCCATTTTGATCAATTTCTACATAGGAAAAGTTATATATTTAGGGATGATAATCACTTTGGGACAAATCTTAAATACAAAGTAGACCAGTCAACAAAACCAGATCGACATAACAGTAGTTGCCCTTTATATGATCTGATTCTGATCATATATTGGACACTAAGATGGAGTCTGAAAATTCTCAATCATTGTCCTCATTATGTTGATCTTCTAACTGGGTTTTTATATTGTTTGAGGGTATAGACTTAGGTACTACACCTTAAAATATAGTAATTTGTAATGGTGTACACAGGTACGAGGACAAGACTGAGTGGGGAGACAGGGTAGGGTGGATCTACGGTTCAGTGACGGAGGATGTGGTGACAGGATACAGGATGCACAACCGTGGGTGGCGGTCTATCTATTGTGTGACAAAGAGAGATGCTTTCAGGGGTTCAGCCCCGATCAATCTGACAGATCGGCTGCACCAGGTGCTGCGGTGGGCAACGGGTTCAGTCGAGATTTTCTTCTCTCGGAACAATGCCCTCTTGGGTTCCCGAAGGCTCAATCTCCTACAAAGGCTGGCATACATAAATGTTGGCATGTACCCTTTCACCTCGCTCTTCCTCATTATGTACTGCTTCCTTCCTGCTCTATCCCTCTTTTCAGGCCAGTTCATTGTCCAAACCCTCAGCATCACCTTCTTGGTTTACCTCCTAATCATGACGCTCTGCTTGGTTGGGATCGCCATCTTGGAGGTCAAGTGGTCAGGGATTGAGTTAGAAGAATGGTGGAGAAATGAGCAGTTTTGGCTCATTTCTGGAACTAGCTCTCACCTTGCTGCTGTTATTCAAGGGCTCCTCAAGGTCATTGCAGGTTTGTGTGCCCCAAATTATCTAACACATGACTTCTCTCGATTAGATCTATCTACTTAACTAGCAGCTGAAAAACTTCATGACCTTTAAAGTCACATTAACCGAAGCAAAATTACTTACCAAACCACAAGTCTTTTCTATAGAGTAGTAAACAATCAATGGTTTCGAACATAACTTTGTTATTCCACAGGATCTAACTTATGAAATTGGTTTCTTTACACAAGCTAACATGCGCCAATATCTTATTAATAATGCAGGTATTGAGATTTCGTTCACATTGACATCAAAGTCAGCTGGAGAGGATGAAGATGAATTCGCGGAGCTCTACTTGGTAAAATGGACTTCATTGATGCTTCCCCCAATAGTCATAGCCATGGTGAACATCATAGCCATTTGCTATGCATTCGCTCGAACTGTGACAAGCGCAGTGCCTGCATGGAATGCGTTCATAGGAGGCGCCTTTTTCAGCTTCTGGGTGTTGGCTCATTTGTACCCCTTTGCGAAAGGGCTGATGGGAAGAAGAAGGAAGACACCGACTATTGTGTTTGTCTGGGCTGGCCTAATTGCCATCACCATTTCCTTGATCTACATTGCCGTCAACCCTCAGATGCAAGCCGGAGGTGGCGGAGGTGGTAGTGCCTTCCAATTCCCTTAAACAATTGATTCATCAAGGATGTGACATGATGAATTATGAGACTAGTGTTTATAGGTATACAAACTAAACATGAATGGAAAATTGGTATTGTGTTGATGATTCATAGTTTGTGTTTTCTTGGTTTTGCTTGGATACGATTTCATTTGATTAGATGTGACATAGATGTCTAGGGCTAGAAGATGCTTGTTTAGAGGAGTTATTACATACTGTTGGGAGCTTTATGCGCTATGCTTCCGGATTAGGCATGTTCTTTTTGTCATTTCGAACGCCTGTTTTTTGGGATAATATGTGACAACTCCTGTTATTTACATGTTATTTAAAATTTTAGTTGCGTAGCCCTATAATCTAACTACATGGCATTCAATGACAAAACGTTTATTGTGTTGCATTTATGAAATTGTGCAATAATACACTGTAATATATCATTATTGTGATTTCAATAGATACATTTTAACCCTTGCCGGTCGGGGAAAAAAATAAGTGACTTTTATCCTTGAACTCTCAAAACATGCAGCGAGGAAAAGAGTTGATGGCTAATATATGAGTCTATATTAAATCATATGTTCTAATATAATGTTTTAAATATATTTTGTTAAACATCATATCTTTAGCATTAGTTTGTTGCATTTATGGTTTGGTTGGTTAGAGGTAATCATCCTTACAATTTTGTATACCTATGTTTCCATTACTATATATTTGGTTATACGAGATTATTGAAATCAAAACAATTACAGTGCATCTATGTGACACTTTATTTTTTTCTTTTTTATAAAGAAAGTTCATTAATGTATATGACATTCACATTAATAATCTTCTCACAAAAATAAATTTAAAATATCAAAATGGGTCCATATTTCTACACATTTAATAGCAATGAGTATATTTTTCATCAATTTTATACTTGTAGCATCATTTAGGGTCTGTTCTTTTCGTTGGTCTTTTTCAATTTATCAACTTCAACCTACTTTATTCTACTTTAATCTACTTCAACTAACTTCAACCCACTTCAATAAAAAATGCCAACATCAACCCACTTCAACCCACCTCCTTCAAAATTTTATTCTCACTATTTTAATCAACTTCAAAAAATATACCAATTTCAACCAACTTCAAAAAATATACCAACTTCAACCAACTTCAACCAACTTCCCCCCATTTCAACCCACTTTAACCTACTTCAACCTACGTCAACAAGAAATATCAATTTCAATCCATCTCAACCCACTTCGACCTACCTCAATCAATTTCATCCTTTTATCAACTCCAATTTACCAACAAAAAGAACATGCCGACTATAGACTTTGTCATTCAATTTACAACATATTTTTTACTAAAGTCGATGAATTATTGTACAATATTGTGGAACAAGTATCTATGTACATAATATAATATAAATAAGGATGAGTGGACAAGTTAATGTAGAAGTCATGTAGCTGCCCCCTTACTTTTTGGGTATCGTAAATCCATTGTTTATGAAAAATCAGATGGCGCGGAAGACGGTGTGGGGATAAGGGAAAAATTTACATATTGACTCATCCAGTTATGGTGTAATTATTTTGAAGATCAGATTTTTGAAAAATTAACAAATAGGAGTAATAAGAAATGGACATATTGACATAACGATGACAATTTAAAATAAGGTTGTCCTGGGGCTGTGAAATTACCAAAATCCCAACTGGAAATGGAGAAAAGTGGTGGAAAATTTATTAAAAGGCTGCCGCAATACCTACCAAATCAGAATTTAACCTTTTCAATTATTCTTTCCACACTAACTCAAACTGGCTCTGGTTTTGCTTCCAACCCAAAATCAAAACCTCTCTTTCTTCTCTCTGTCTTTCTTCTAACCCTACAAGATTTAACATGGACCACAGTTGGAATGCTTTCATCACGACTGGAAGCATTGAACCCCACATTTCGAAAGCTTGGCACAAAGGAACTGAACCCCATAAGATTTACTGGAGGGGTCGTTGCATGTGTGTGAGGCCCAATTGGTGGTTGAACGTTGAAGAAGCCCAACTGAATTTGTGAAATTTGGATCAAAAGGAGAAGGGGAAGAATGTAAAGGTAAGTATTGTCCGGATTTGTATATTTAATTGTAAGTTAGGGTCTACTTAGGGAATTTTGAATTGGTAATTGGGAATATTATACTCAAAAAAGTAGCTTAGCAGTAAATTAAATATTCTGGCATCTTGGTTAGGGTTATGCATGTCATTCTGTTTTGCAGGAATATTACTTGAAAAGCGCTTAATTTAATTGAAATTGGTCAGAGGTATGTTGTGAATTTGGCAATATGAGTTGTGTAATCGGTATTGGTAAATTCATATTAAGATAAAGTTGACTTTTTTTCTTGTTTGCTTTGTGGTGGTTGTATTTACTTGGAGTTGCATAATCCTCTATATGCAGGTGGTTGTTGATGATGGTTCAAGGGCGTAAGGTTTGCATTATAAAAATCTGAAGATGCAGAAATGGGATATGCAGTTGGATGAGTATAACATTCTTAACTTATATATAGACTGTAGGGCATTATATGAAAAATGTGAGGTGGAACTTCCTGAGTATATAGATTTGTGGTATTCAATGCCTAATTCAAGGAGTAGATGCAAACTAGATCATGATAATGCTTGGATGGATGTTATTAGAATTTGGGGTAAGAAAATATGCGAGATTCCAATACACATCACAAGAGGCAAAACTCCTTCAGTTTACTATGACATAACCCAAGAATTGAAACTTTTGAATGCAAAGAATAATGCATATATGCCTAATAGTGATCCCCTCCCAGTTTGTGACCCTGCTCATAATCAGTTGGCTGCAATTGAACCCCCCAGGTTGAATGGCCATCGCAGTGAGGAAGAAATTCTTGATTATATTTGTAGCTTAATAAACATGCAGAATTTGAGTCAACCTACTGTTAGCCAAGCTAACAAGTGGGCTGACAGTATGATTCTAACTCCAAATCTAAGCTCACAAGCCTCACCAGTAGGAAAATTACCTATTAGAAGATCAAGTAGACTGACATCTCCAACTCATACTTCTCCAACAAGGAAATCCCCCAGATTTTCGTTTACACCTACTAGTGATCCCCTTCCAGTTAGAAGTCCAAATTCAACTGCAATTAGACAATCTTCAAGATGCATAAGTCTAGCTTCTCCCTCCACTACCAAATCACCTGTGCACATATCTCGAAAATCACCTCTAGGTAGAAAATCTCATGGAATGACATCCCCAACTTCACCCTCCACTGGCATCTCCAACTTCACCCTCCACTAGCAAAGCTCCTAATGTGGCATCTCCAACTTCCCCCTCCAAAAGCAAATCTCCTAAGCTGACATCTCCAACTTTTCCATCCACTAGCAAATGTCTAGGTCCAAATGTATATCTTACTAGCAAGCAAACTGCTTCTGCTAACTGAACCCTTAAGGAACACAGATTGGGGGAAGAAAAAGGAAAAGTGATCAAGTTTATGATGATGTTGATCTGGGTTTGATTGGTTTAGAGGCATGTGATATAAGGGCACTAATTCAACCAACAACAATATCAGAATATGATGATGATGTTCCCGATGATTCTACTGATGGTGCTAATAATGAGGGGTGTACTAGTGATGATGAGGAATCTGATGAAGAGGATTCAAACTATGATGGAGGTTCTACTGGCAGTGAAAAGGGAGATGATAGTGATACATCTTTGAAAGATGAAATACAAGGAGATGATGGCAGTGATGTAGAGTATGAAGATTTAATTCTAGGGAGTGTGAATGAAAATGTACCAATCCTGCAAGTAAATGCTTTCACTGTGAATGATGATGGCAATGCTATCAAGAATGTCTTTAGTAAAATTTACCAAACAGGGGTGATGTGGCAAGAAATAAGGATAGCAAAATCTCCCTATCTGTTGGGGACATGTTTGTGGACAAGGAGCAGTGAAGCCACGTAATTAAAGAGTATGCTATTCAAGAGGGAATTTCTCTAAGAAAGATCAAGAATAATAGATTCAGGCATATTCTGAGGTGTAAGAATGAGGGGTGTCAGTGGAGAATTCAAGCTTCTAGACTGAGAGATGGAATCACATGGTAGGTGAAAAGCATTAGAGGCTACTGCAAATGTCCAACGAAGAACTTCAACAATGTTGCCTTATATTCTTGGATAGCAGCACACCTGGTTGTAGATTACAAGGCAAACCCCAATATCACTCTAAGTGCTATGTATGACAAGATCATGAAGAGATATGGGTTAGAAACAAAGAATCATACATTAAGGAGGGTTAGGGTTCTACGGCAGTACTGGATTGACGACAGTCATGAAGAGTCATACTCCTGGCTATTAGAGTACATTGAGGAAATCAAGTTAAAGAACTCAGAGTCAGTTTGTTCATGTATTTCTTAGTCTTCTGAAGGTATACCTCTATTTAAAAGGATTTTTATTTCATTTAAGTCCACAATGACTGGCTTTTTAAGTGGTTGTAGGCCCTTCATTAGGGTGAATGGGTGCTTCTTAAAAAGCCCTTTCAAAGGTGTCCTACTAGTGGCTTTAGGGCCGGATGGTAATAATGGATATTTTCCCATAGAATATATAGTTGTACAGCAAGAGGACAAGTCCAACTGGCTTTATTTTTTTTTTATTGCTTTAAGAAGATGTTTTAAGAATGTTGACATGTCCAAATTCACTTTTATTTCTGATAGACATAAGATTAATTACTATCTGTCAACTATTTTATTGGAGTTATGCTTATGCTGTGTAAAATGCAGTGCTTATTTTGTGTACAATTTAATGGTTATTCTGTCAAAATATAGGGCTTAATCAAAGCAATGACTGAGATATCCCCTGAATGTGGTAGGAGAATATGGCCAGTACACTACTATAGAAACTTTACAAGGGAGTATTCAGGTCCTTATTGTATTTTAAAAAATTTGATTACCTATAACATCAACAGTATCTTTCAATTCAAACTAATATGCATATCTGTAACTTTCAGATGTCAAACTTCACAGTCTCTTCTTCACAGCTGCAAATGCATACAATCAGTATGTGCATAGCAGAGCAATGGTAAAGATATATAAGGAGAATAAGAACACTCACAGTTGGTTGATAGAAGAGCCTACTGAGCATTGGGCCAGGTTTATGTTTAACCAATGACCACTGTCACAAGCGCACGGGTAGTCGTAGTATAGATAAAAAGATCGCTCCTCAGTAGCCAATGTAATCTATCGAGTTTTGTCTACCAAAATATACTAATTAAAATTCTAATTCAAGAGGATTTGATTTAACAACTCCTAATTTACTAATTTTTAAATCAATTAAGGAAACATGCCTAGGAATTCATGTAGTTGTGAAAGTTGATTGGATCAAAATGATAAGGATGTTCTTTTTTCTAATCTGGTTAATTTTGAGGATTTGCAATCTATCCAAAAATTTAGTCTATTCTTTCGAACTCAACCAAATTTGCCTAAATTAAGCAAAAGTGGTTCTTTAAAACTAATTTGTCTTAATTCAAGTTAAATATCTTTGATTACACTCTATATCCTCCTAACATGCAAATCTCTCTTTCGAGACGACGTTATATCAGGTTTTATCAAACAGCCTAACAATCAAATGTCACGTTCAGTTTTTCACTCAATTGTTTCAAGTGTGTAAACAAATTTTGGTTAAAAATCCATTCACAACATGGTAAACACTTGATAGAACGAAATCAAACCAATCATAAAAATAAGCACACTTCTATAGATTAAAACATGATCCAACTACACTTTCATGAACTATTAAATCCCTAGACAAAAATAAAAACTACTCACTCGTGATTAAGGATTAAACAACTGACCAACGTTTTGCAAAATCTAAGTGGAGGGGCTTGACTGAGAATAACCTTCAACCAAGAGCTTCAAACCGCCTCAAGATCAAACACTCACGCATCAAGATTTCTCACCAATACAAATACCAAACTAAAAATCTAAACTAAAAGAACAAAAATTTGAGAAAGAAGCTAGATAAACTAAGCTAATCGTGCTTGCTATATCTCTATGCATATGCCTTCTCTTCTATTACTGAACGAAGCCCTTTTATAGGAGAACTCGGACGTTTTCAGCCACGCAGTCGAAGGAAAACAAAGAGGCAACAATTTCTCAACTCACCACGGATCGTGATAGACACCACAGTCTGACCGTGGTCTGGGCTAGAATCGATTTTCTGCTCTTTTTTTGTTCCGCGGGCGTAGCAGTACATGGGCATCCATGGGGGAGGTCAAAATACATCCATTAGGGGTCAGATGCTGGATAAAAAGGCCTAAAATCTTGCAAAACATATCAAACAACTATACACAAGTATAAATCGAGAATAGGAGTATAAATAATAACATTAAGCACATAATTCTCTGAAAAATGAATCAAAATAGCCCTAAAGTGATGTATACATTAAGCACTTATCAAACTCTCCCATGCTTAAACTGTTGTTTGTCCTCAAGCAGTAAAAAGAAAAATAAAACTATGCACAATCTCTTCAAGATAGACATAGGTAACATTCAAATGGCAAAACTGACCCAAAGATGGCCCAAAAAGATACAAAAATCATTAACAAACAGATTAGGGAATGAAATTTTCGACAACCTTTTGATAGACCACAATATCAAACTTGAATCAATCTGCTCAAATCGTCAAACACAGTCATTTTAACATACGAAATAAGTAAGGCTCGCAAGGCTGGTAGAACCTTACTATAGTTATGTGGCTCTCATCACTCATGTGTTTAATAATAATGAAGGTTCTCTCAATTCTCATTCTTTAGACTCAAATCTACCATAATCTTGATAAGACCCTCAAATTCGCCATCACTAATATGTAAACACACTAGACAATTATAAGAACTTTCATAGGGTTGTAATGAGGCCATGGGTAAAAGGTAATAGGGGAACAAATGTTTGGAAATGAGGAGCTAGAAGCCAGAGACTAAGAACTAAATAATTCTGATGCATTATACTATATCCTGCTTAGACCATTACAATTTATCAACAAAATACATCCCTATTGAAGAGAGAAAGAGTCGAAAATTGCAAATAACTTACAATTCTAACAAGCCTAACACTTTCTTCCGTTTTTTTTTTTTTTTTTCCTTTGTTTTTCCTATTGTTTTTGTTTTTTTTCTTTTGCTTTCATTTTTTTTCTTTTTAAAAAAAAGGAGAGCCAAGGGGAAGTTCATAATAAACTTTAAATTCCAACTCTTTTTCAAACTTTGTACAATGAAATAAGGGATTCATCAAAATCTTACATCCCTTCATCAAACAGCCAAAATTCACTAAAAGATACAATCCACCTTACTAGTGCTCTATCAAATTTGATGCAAAAAATAAAATAAAATAAAAATAAAACGCTCCTCTAGTCTGGGCTTAAAGGTAAGATAAGTATTTGGCCATGGGTTATAATAGGAGGTTCAAGTAAAGAAAATTAGATATAGGCTCAAAGGGGCTAGCAAGGGATACAATATATAACAAAGGTGGCTATTTAGCCGTGGGGTTTAAGAAATCAAAGAAAAATGCATTAATCATATTGCTTAAATGCATACGCGAAATGTGATCTTGAATAAGAATCAAAGCAAGTTCTAGAGAAATGACGTCAAGGAAGAGTCACACATGAAAGAAAATATGAGACTAAATTGATAAATAGCCTCTAAAAGCTCAAAGCCTCACGTGACATCAAAACTAGCTCACTAGTAAACACATGTTAAAATTCATGTAAAGACTCATGGAGTAAATCAACTCACACTCGACATGTGGTCAAAACATAGAGCTCATTTTGAAAACTCATTCTCAAACATTTTTATGCACAGTTTGGGCAGGTCAAAGGATCAAATTATAAACCAAAGAAGTCTGCCAAATCTAGAAAGATTATCATCAGAGGATTTTTTTCTTTAATTCCCATTTTTTTGAATGCTCCTAATAATAATGCAAACTAACATGCAAAAGAAACTAATAAAAGAAAAACTAAAATGCAACCTAGAATGAAAAGAAAACTGAATGCACTACTAAAATACTGCTAAACAAAACTAAAACCTAAAATAAAAACTCCAAAAACTATCACAAATAACATATACAAAACACAAGCACACCAAACCAAATCAGGCATCAGATGCCAAATATAATGGCTAACTCCTCCATACTTGAATCACACATTACCCTCAATGTGGGCATACAACAGAAAAAGCGAAAGGGGTAACACAGAGCAATCAGAAAGGAGGTGGTGGTGGAGGATGGGGTGGTTGGCCATAAGAGATATGCCAATCCTGCCAGGTCTCTAGACATGCCTTGTAGTCCTAAAATACTGTGTTTGGGAAGCAAGCAGCCTACAAAGCTCATTGTGGCGCTCTTGGATAAAGTCCCGAAGAGTGGCGTTCTCATAAGCAACAAATGCTCGAAGGGAAGCTTGCTCCTCTTGAATGGATCTAAGGGTGTCTTGGAGGTCAGTATAGTCAGGAGAGGGTGGTTGAGAGGAAGAACTAGGTCCGGCTTGACTAGAATAAGGAGCTAGATAATGGGGTGCGGGTTAAACAACCTCATCATCACCAGGTACCCAATAAAGGTTAGCCTGGTGAAGTAGGGTGGTTCGATCGACATTGGGAAGCGGCAAAAGCTGATCCCCAAGGTAAATCCAACATAAACGCCCAGCCTCAACTTTATAAAAGTTCATAATTTCAAAAGCAGCTTAATCAAGCTGCTCGGACCCAGAAACTCTATCATTAGGATTGGATTCAACACCCAAAAATCTAGCAATAGTAGTCACAATACCACCAATGACTATCCTACCTTTAATACTAACAGCAGCACTATGCAATTGCTTGGCTAAAAAGGAACCTGGGTCAAGCTGGACACCATCAAACATACAGGACAAGAAGTACAACTCAGACAATCTTGGGACATTCAGATTATCATTCCGAGCAAAAACGAAACAAGCCAAAATATGCTGAGCTACTCTAATGCAAGAGTTTCTAATATTTTTGCACTTCGATGAACTAGTGCTGTACCTAACACTCCCCGAAAGTTTGCTCCAAAATGCATTCGGGTTGAATTCGCGTGGGACTTGTCGGTTCGGTAAATCCCTACTAGGTGAAAAACTGAAGATACTGTTAAAGGTATCTAAGTTCAGTTCATATAATTGTCCCTGCAAATAAAACGATATGTATCCGGCTTGAGATTGAGGCCCTTTAGTGACATCGACATGGAGTGTACTTAGGAATTCTAGGGTCAAGTCCCGATATATATGCTCTTTGGTTCCTAAAAAGTGTCCCATACTACCTCGTGTAAACAACCATCGAATATCATCCAACATTCCTAACCGAGCTAATAGTTCCTCATCATAATATGTAGTTGCCACAACCATGCATTCATTCAAGCAATTATATCTAGCAGCATAATTAGGATGTGTCAAACCAAGAGGGTGATGAATGTTACTTCTAGCACGTGCATTGGTGGAAGTTTAGGATGGCCTTTGAGGTTGAGGTGGGCTTGACTTGAAGACCGAACCTCCTTGGTGCTCCTTTGTCTCTTGGTTAGTGCCATTGTTGCAAAAACCAAAACAAAGACCAAAACTAAAAACTAAATAGAAAAATTTGAAGAAGAAAATGAAGAAATTAAGTAAAGAGAAGAAGAAGAAGAGAGGTAAAAAGATGGTTATGGTGGATGAGTGAAGTGAGATGAGTTTGAAGAAGAAGAAGAAGAAGAAAAGAGATGAAATTTATGGGAAAGAGAAAAGATTGAGTGAAAGGGGATGATTTTGGGTGAAAATGGAGAAGAAATGAGGGAAGAATGAAGGTATTAGCTATAGAGGGTGCAGAGAGAGAAAATGGAGGTAGAGAGGGAGAGACTCGATGTTGAAGATGAATTGTGAGGGAGATGAGTGGTCATTGCGATCAAAAACCTAGACCGCGACCCGTAGCAGTACACCACGGACCGTGGGATTCACTGTGGTTAGACCGTGGTGTCTGCTGACACAGCCTTTTTTGTTTGCTTTTTTTTGTTTGCTTTTTTTTTTTTTGTTTGGGTTGACACCCCACGCCTGTAGTTCTGGGGGTCTGGCCGTGGTGTCAAACATTTTATTCATAGTTTTTGTTTCCTTTTTCTATTTCTTTTTCTCTTTTTTTTTTTCACAAACTACAAAAATAGTAAAAATAAAAGCTAAGAAAAGAAAAAGGAAAAAGAGCTTGGGTTGCCTCCCAAGAAGTGCTCTTTTAAGGTCAAGAGTTTGACCCTTCTTCTATGCCTGGCCTGGATCAGTAAGTGTATGGACATTGGCTTTAGCATGGACCACAAAGTTAAACTTCTTCAGTTGAAGGTACCATCTTAAAAGTTCTGATTGAAGGTCCTTCGTTTTCATGACACGGTGCCATAATTCATTATCTGCATACAAAACAAAGCGTACTCGTGGCCTATCAGGCAGGTTACTATCAACTTGTTTAACCCCCAAATCAAAATCTGCATCAAATCCTTCCATATGGGGTATAGAGAGAACATCTTGTGCGAACCTGCAATAGTCACTCATAGAAGACTCGTTAGGAACAGGGACCTTAACCTCGGGCGTGTTAGGTGGCATAGAAGCAACAAACTCCACTTTAACGTACCTTTAGTCGGGGTCCTCATAAAAAATCCATTCAAAATTTGGAGGATCTTCACAATTCAAGACGTCCTCCATGTCAATCTCAGAGGAAGGGGGTAATGCATCTGATAAAGAAGAACTAGGAGAACCCACGTCTTCCCTCATATGACAAAGTACAGCATAGCACCCTTCCACCTCAAATATAATCCGTCCCTTTCTTACAACAATGTGGCAATCAACTATAGCCAAAATGGGCTGACCTAGGATAATTTAAGTATCATCGGTCTCGGGCATATCAACTATAATAAAGTCCTTCAACACCCAAATATCTCCTATATTGACGGGCATATTATCCAATCTGCCTATGGGTTGCACCTTAGAACCTTCAGCTAACTGTAGTGAAAAGGGCGTGGCTAGTGATGGTCCTAGGTGAAGCTTATGAAACAAAAAATATGGCATTATACTGACACTTGCACCTAAATCAAATAAAGCTCTCTCAATTTTCACCTTTCCCACAATACAGGGGATAGAAAAACTACCTGAGTTAGGTAGCTTAGGTGGAAAAACTGTGAGGATCTCTATAGTGTCATTCTCTACCAATGTGGTAGCCTTGCCACCATTATGTCACTCCTTACTTCCAGCCATGATTATTTCTCTACCTTCTTCCATTGGTATATCCTCATAGTCAGTTAAGTCCTCTACTTCTTCCTTCAAGGTGACACAGTTACAATGCTTACGAGGATTAGGTTCGAACTTGCTAGGAAGTCTATCTGAGGCCGTAGATGAAAAACTGGCTTTTTGGGCAATTTGGGCTTCCAACATCTTATTATGAGTTGTAAGCACATCAACCTTTGAGGCTAATTGTTTAATATACTCATCCAATTTTTGTTGCTCCATAAGCATACTTTCCATCATTGCTTCTAAATTGGACTTTTGGGGCTTTTGAGAAGGGAACGAGGGTCTTTGAAAACTAGGGGGAAGTCTAGTATCCATAAGGGGCATATTCGATGGGTTTGGATTAGACCTATAGGAGAAATTCGGATGATTCTTCCAACCCGGATTATATGTACTAGAATAAGGGTCATTGGCTGATCTCGGGTTGAAATTTTGAACATAGTTAACTTCACTAGGGTCTTGGAAAAAAGGCTCCCAACTTGACAATTCAAAGTTACATGCTCAATAGAACCACAAATTTCACAAGGAGAAGGGGTACCAGAATTCACAGTATTAACATTCATTCGGTCCAGTCGTTGAGTCATAGCTTCTACTTTAGCAGAAAGTAAAGTAAGTGCATCAACTTCAAGCTTACCTCCAACCCGTTTGGGTTGACCTTGTTCGGTGAACCATTGAAAGTTGTCAAGTGCCATCTCCTCAATTAGGTTATAGGCTTCATCCTCAGTTTGTTCATCAAGGTTCCTCCTGTCGCCGCATCAATAGTAGACCTCACAGGTTGGGTCACGCCATTATAAAAGGCTTAGATAATAATCCATCGCTGAAGACCATGATGGGGGCATAAGCGCAACAAACCTTTAAACTGCTCCCACGCCTCGTAGAGCGTCTCTTCATCTTTTTCCATGAAGTTGGTGATCTAATTTCTCAAGCTTACTGTTTTGCTTACAGGGAAAAGCTTGGCAAGAAAGGCTCTTGTCAACTCATCCCATATAGTAATGCATCCAGATGGAAAGGAGTGTAACCAAGCCCTTGCTTTATCTCTCAATGAGAAAGGAAATAAGCGCAGACAAATCACATCAGTGGAGAATCTATTAAATTTTAGCATGTCGCACACCTCTAAAAAGACCGAGAGGTGTAGATTCGGGTTTTTCAAAGACGTTCCTCCAAATTGGGATTGTTCCACCATCAAAATGAGTGGCGGTTTGAGTTCGAAATTATTGGCATCAACAGTAGGGCGAGCGATGCTTGAGGCGATCCCGTACACTCCAAGGGTAGCGAAATCTTGAAGTGTCCTTCTTTGGTTACCTCATCCTCCCACCATGTTTGTTAAATTCTTTCTTACCTCACGTCTTTGTTCTTCAATCCTTTGCTTCTTCCTCCTTAAGTGAAAAGTCCTTTCAATCTCAGGATCGGGTTCGTACAAGATTGGACTTCGCATAAACAGGAAAAATTTCTACAAGCACTATCACCAATACTACCAGCGGAATCAAACAAGAAAATAAAAAGGAAATAAAAGTAAAAGGCAATAAAATACTTAGTTACTTTCATAAGACTAATTCAATAGTTAACAGATTGATCCCCGACAACGGTACCAAAAACTTAACCACTGCCGCAAGCGCACGGGTAGTCATAGTATAGATAAAAAGATTGCTCATCAGGGACCAATGTAATTTATCGAGTTTTGTCTATCAAAAGATGCTAAGTAAAATTCTAATTCAAGAGGGTTTGATTTAACAACTTTTAATTCACTAATTTTAAAATCAATTAAGGAAACATGCCTAGGAATTTATGTAGTTATGAAAATAGATTAGATCAAAATGATAAGGATGTGCTTTTCTCTAATCCGGTTAATTTCGAGGATTTGCAATCTATCCAAAAATTTAGTCTATTCTTTCGAACTCAACCAAATTTTCCTAAACTAAGTAAAAGTCGTTCTTTTAAACTAATTTGTCTTAATTCAAGTTAAACATCTCTGATTATACTCTATGTCCTCCTAACAAGCAAACCTCTCTTTCGAGATGACGTTATATCAGGTTTTATCAAGTAGCCTAACAATCAAATGTCACCTTTCAATTTTTCACTCAATTGTTTCAAGTGTATAAGCAAATTTTGGCCAAAAATTCGCTCACAACATGCTAACACTTGATAGAACGAAATCAAACCAATCATGAAAATAAGCACAATTCTATAGATTAAAACATGATCTAACTATACTTTCATAAACTACTAAATCCCTAGATAAAAATAAAAACTACTAACTCGTGATTAAGGATTAAACAACCAACCAACGTTTTGCGAAATCTGAGCGGAAGGGTTTGACTGACAATAGTCTTCAGCCAAGGACTTCAAACCACCTCAAGATCAAACATTCACGCTTTAAGATTTCTCATCAATACAAATACCAAACTAAAAATCTAAACTAAAAGAACAAAAATTTGAGAAAGAAGCTAGATAAGCTAAGCTAATCATGCTTGCTATATCTCTATGCATATGCCTTCTCTTCTGCTACAAAACGAAGCCTTTATATGGGAGAGCTCGAACGTTTTCAGCCACACAGCCGAAGGAAAACGAAGAGGCAACAGTTTCTCAACTCACCATGGACCGTGGCAGATACCACGATCTGACCGTGGTCTGGGTTGGAACTGATTTTCCGTTTTTTTCTTTCTCCATGGGGGTAGCAGCACATGGGTATCTATGGAGGAGGTCAAAATACATCCATTAAGGGTCAAATGTTGGGTAAAAGGCCTAAAAATCCTGCAAAACATATCAAACAGCCATACCCCAAGCATAAATCGAGAATAGGAGTATAAATAATAACAATAAGCACATAATTCTCCTAAAAATGAAGCAAAATAGCCCTAAAAGGATGTATATGTTAAGCACTTATCAACCAAGAACTGAAAGTCCCATATAATACAACAAACTTTGTTGAAAGCTTCAATGGAAAGATTGAGAGGTTTAGACATAAACCTATTATGGTACTGCTTGAGGTTATCTTGTACAAGTTTATATCTGTTATAGCCAAGAAAGCTGAGATTGCCAAAGAATGGACTGGGAGGGTTGTTCCTAAAGTCACAAAACAACTACTAAAGCTTAAGTTAGATAGCAGGACATATAGGGTGACACCAGCAAGGATGGGGAGGTTTCTGGTGCAAGATGGCAACATAAACTTCACCATTAACCTAAACACAAGACATTGTGACTGCTTGTTTTTGGATATTTCAGGAATCCCCTACAAACATGTCATTAGATGCATCCTTAGGGAAAGACTTGACCTTGAGACATTTATGTATGAGGCATTCAGCATAGACAAGTACAGATTGGTTTGTGGTGTGGCGATACTATGCACCCAGTGTGAGACCAAATCTTTTGGAAGGCTAGGAATCTACCCAAGTTAGGCCCACCACCAGTTGACAAGCCAGGACCTGGGAGGCCTGAAACATCTAAGAGGAAAGATGTCACTGAGAATGAGGCTTTTAAGAGATCATCCACTATAAAATGCAGCAAATGTGGGCAGTATGGGCACAATTCTAAAAGCCACAAAGGTAAGGGAGGGGCTTTTTAATTGGTGCTGAGGTCTGAGAAGAGGAGAAACACAAGATCTTTCAAAAGAAAGGTGAGAGGTAGACCACCTAAGGATGTCAGGGTTTCCAAAAGGCAGAAGTTGTCTTACCCATCCCCACCCCCAAATATTTGAATCAAGGTAATTATCTTCAATATTTAAGCCAAGTTTCTTATTTCCTTGCAATTGTTGTAGAAATTAATTTCATGTCCCTTTAATTCTTTACAGTTTCTGCACTTGGTGACACTATTGCGGAGCATTTTGTTTGGACAATTTGTGTTTGGTTGCTGACAGTCAGCCCTCAGCTTGCTCCTATTGCTAAATATTCCCATGAACCCTGTCTTTTTTGTCACTTTAGAACTTCTGCACAATTACCATGAAGTTGTTACTAGACATATGAAGTTATGGTTTTGGCAGCTATGATTGACAATGCAAGGAACATGGATTCCACTTAAGATTTCTTTCTTGATTCATATTGCATATGAATGGTTACAGGTGCATATTCACTTCATTGCGATGATGACAATAATACCAATCACACATATTAAAGAAAAAGTCATTTAGCATTCATGTCCTTCACAATCATTTTAATATCCCTAGCCACTATTTGTACATCACTTGTGGTGCCATTGTATTCCAAACAAGAATTCCTCCCTCCACTTGATGACTCTGCCCTTTCCTCTTTTGGTGTAGCCCATTTGATAAACTTATCACAGCCTGTGCATTTATAAAACAATCTCTGTGGATTATCTCAAGACCTTGAAATCTTAATCTTGGTAAGTCTCCTGTATTCCGGACATGAGACATTGATGTCGTATTCCAAGTATTCAGTTCTTCAACCAGAATCTACATAGCTATGCAATGCTCATTTGCCTCTACTGCACAACTGCTAATTAATTAAAAATTCTAATGCACAAATTAAATGTGGATTGAATAAAAAAATTCTAATTATTTTGTGCATCAAATAAAAATTTACCTACATAGCTATGCATTAGACACAGTTCAAAAATATCAGTATTTAAACTAATTATAACAAAAAATATTAACAATTACCTGCTACTCATGTGCTCTCCAATGGCAGTGCAAGCCCAGCCTTCAATGGAAGAAGATATGAGAGTATTTTGATTGCAGTTGAAGAGAAAAGGAAGAGAGGGAGAGATAGGTCTGCTTTGGGTTGAAGGGAAGTTTAAATTTAAAAAAAAAGGCTGCTTCTTTTTATCGTTGAATACTTGAACGATTAGCAAGTAGGTTGGGTGGAGGGAGATCAATAAAGCAGGGGTAGTATTGGTAGTTTAAAAGTCCACATCAGCATGCACTCTAGAATATTCCATTTTGACCCATACTATTCATCGTTGCAAAAGGTCATAGGTACTATTCGTTAGTTTTTCAAAAACCTAGTCTTCAAAATGATTACACCATAACTGGATGGACCAATATGTAAATATTTCAGGATAAGGGAAACAAAATCTCTGCGAGACTACAGCTACCGTTGACCAAGCATATGCAGCCAACATAGCCATGACAAAACAAAGGAAAAGGGGAGCAAAATCCTCTGATTCACCCTCTCAAAACTTTGCAGAGTGTGCCACAAATGTTATTATTATCGCAATTATTTGAAAATTCCTACCCTTCCACCTGCACTGCTTCGTCATAATTATGTATGATATTAGTTATTTCAGTAGATAAAAGTATTTGAGAATGTTGAAATATGAATTCAAACATCATGGCTATATTGATCTATAGATTTTATTTGCATCGGAAAAAATAAATATACATCCCATGCATATTAATTTATTTAGAACTTTTCTTGTTGATTAGGGGAAAAAAATTGTTACAGATAAGACAATGTCATGAAATATACGACGAGAAAATCTATTTGAAAAATTAAAAATTCTAAAATGTTCGATATTAATAATTTATTTTAAGATGACTTTTTAAATTTAAAATGACTAATAAATTATTCAAAGATTTCTAGCTAATTTATTTTAAGGGTGACTTTTACAGCATATAGCTTACACGGGGTAGGTTTTTTATTATAAACTTTTTTTCCCAATTCAAAAGAAACAAACTTTAAAATGATAAGAAAAACAAGTATCAACTACTTGACTAACATGAACTTATATTTAAATATATTGGCATGTTGCAGGCTAATAGCGGATAGGGACTAAAGTGTAAATTGATGTAAATTTATTATTATATAATACAACACCTGGCTCTCAGATTGGATGAGCCAAATACTTCTAAAATCCCTTACATGGTATCAGAGTCACTCTAATTTTACAAAAAAAAAAGGGAAAAGAAGCACGTAGGCAGAAACCCTAATTCGACCTTTTGTATGGCTAGCAATGGCAGTCACAGCCCCCGCATGCCACTGGCGTCCAGTCCAGCGACATTGACTCCGACCGATGGTGAGCTGTCGGCGATATTCCTGCCGCTAGGGTTCAGCCAACCACCACAAAATGCTCCACCTGTCTCCTCTGTTGTGCAACCAACGACTGTTGTCTGTCGCACAACTGCGTCCCATGGCCTGACTTCTCTCGCGGTGACATTGTGGGCGATGCTCTTCTCCTCACCGCCGATGTACTCATAACCACCTCAACCCACTGTGCAGGTCAGCCTGTTTCTGTCGCAAACCGCCGATTGGGCTCCCCCATTAACTATCTTTTTCGATTATAGCATGAGCCAACCCGCGCCCATATCGACTGGGGTCTTTGGGGATTCATTGTGGGGTATTGCACTGTCACTCCTTCCCAGGCTGCCCTCGGTAAATCCTAGCCTCTGGACAATTAATATCAAAACCTTTATGACAATTGTTCTTAAAAAAGTTGATGATTTCTTGTCCTGGAAGGCACAGTTTTTGTCATTCCTCGTTATGCATCAATTGCATGGATTTGTGGACGGAACCATCGTGCAACCACCGTCTTACGTAATGCTCTCGCATGATACACATCGACCGAACCCTGCCTATAATCTTTGGGTATGGCTTGGTCAACTGATTCGTGCTTGGATCTTCGCTACCATATCAAAAGATCATATGACTGAGGTTCGCAACTTACCCCCTTCCTTCACTATCTAGCAGCGTCTTGAATCTAGATTCAACTCTACTAGTTTGGCTTATGCTATGGATTTGAAATGTATGTTGATGAATCTTGAAAAACTTGACACTCAGCCTATGGATGACTTACTTCGTGGCTTGAAGAACAGTGGAGATTCTCTTGCGGCTATTCAATCTACAGTCTCTGATACGGATCTAATTCAATATACCTTGAATGCTTTAGATTCTGATTATGATAGGTTTCTAGATGCTGTAACTCATATGCCTGGCTTGTTAACGTTTGATGATGTATGTAATAAACTTCTAGTCCACGAATAGCAAGTACAGTTCCTAAAGCGACGTAATAGTGGATCATTGACACATCCTGCATTTGCTACCACCACTGTTACATCGAATGAGGAAGGGTCTTATTCTTAGGTGAATGGCTCTGGTCAGAATCGAGGCAAGAACAATCGAAACAAATGTGGTAGAAATAACAGAAATAATAACAAAGGGAAGAACAACATCAAGCATGCCTCTCAAAACAATTCTGCACCTAGGAGTGCATTTGGAGGTTCTGTTTTATGTAATTCAGTTTTGTCATTGTCACATGCTTCTGCTTTTGATCCTATTTCTTTATCTGTAAGTAATGAAACATTTGAGGGGGTGTTAGGTTCTGGTCCTAGCATAATTTGTCAAATTTGTCATTCCCTTGGTCATAATACTATTGTTTGTTCCATTCGATGTCAGCCACATTCTGCTAACTCCGATCCTGCTATGGCTAGTATCATGCCTACTGAGCCCACTGAAACCCTTTGCTATCCAGATTCTGTAGCAGCGTCCCATATGACCCCTAACGAAGGTATACTATCTGTAAAAACACCTTACTTAGGTTCTATTCAGGCTGAAGTTGGTAATGGTAATTTACTACCTATTGCTCCTGTTGGAAATCTTAGTATTAATACTCGTACTAGGCCACTGAAACGAATTCTATGTTGCATGTTCCTCAACTCAAACACAATTTACTTTCTGTTCGTTATTTGTGTCGTGAGAATAATTGTCATGTTCGGTTTTCTGATTCCTCCTTTTGTGTCAAGGACAATGCCACAAGTGAAGTCCTTTTACAGGGGTCTCGGAATGATAAAGACACAGTTTATCCAGTCTCACTTAGGCGTCTTCCTGAACATATCCCTGCATTAGCTGTTTTGCATAATTTTGGCAACGTTTGGCATCGAAGACTTGGTCATTGTGGCATATGAGTTTTAGATAGTCCTAGAAATAATAAAACAATTCATTTTGCTCCTTTGTGTTGATAATATCATATTGACTAGTAGCTCAATTTATCTTCTATCTTCGTTTATCTCTACTCTTTCTAAGCAATTTGCAATGAAAGATTTGGGAGATCTCCACTATTTTTGGGGGTGCAGGTCACTCGTTCTCCTTCGGGACTATTTCTATCACAGCACAAATACATGTCTAACCTACTCCACAAATTCCACCTTCATACATGCAAACCTGTTTGCACTCCTATTGTTGCTAGGACTGCACTCACTCTCTCAGATGGTGAGTTAGTTGTAGACCCCATAGAATACAGAATCATGGTAGGTGCGTTGCAATATTTAACCATGACTCGTCCTGACATTGCATATGTAGTTCATGTAGTTTCCCAGTTCATGCATGCCCCTCGTACTACTCATTTCTTTGTTGTGAAGCATATTTTCAGGTATCTTCAAGTCACGTTAGTTGACGGGATTCACATTTGACCTGCCAATTCTCTGTCTCTGATTGTTGCCTATTCAGATGCTGACTGGACTGCGTGTAAGGATACATGTCGCGCCACTACAGGTTATGTTGTTTTCTTTGGACCCAATCTTATTGCTTGGCGCTCGAAGAAGCAACCCACTGTCTCAAAATCATCTATTGAAGCTGAATATAGAGTTGTCGCTTATATAGTTGCTGAAACCATATGGATTCGAAAACTACTTGCTGACATCGAGATTGTGCTCTCTACACCTATTTGTGTGATGTGTGACAACATCAGTGCCACATATCTTACTGCAATCCTAGCCATCATGATTGCTCCAAACACATTGCTATTGATTACCATTTTATTTGTGAATGTGTAGCTGATGGAGATGTTGTTGTCTGTTATGTTCCTCCTAAGTTTCAGTTAACTGATATCTTTACAAAAGGGTTGTCTTCTAGTCATTTTGCATTCCTAAAGTCAATCTGTCCATTTTTTCTCCTCCTAGCAAATGAAATAGCTAGCTAGCCTAGCTTGTTAGCTCATACTTACTACTTACCCATGTTTACATCGAGGACAAACAAAAGGGAAATAGTGAATAAGTTGACTGAGCTCTAAACCTTAGCCATCTCTCCCAGCCTTCTGCAATTCTATTGTTTGTATGTATGCTTGTTTTCCTCCTACAATATCTTGTTGATCACACCTCCTATGGGCATGTTCTTTTCCTTGAGAAATATGTATTGAGAAATGGGTGAAATTAGTTGAGATTGATAGAAGTATGGTTGAAGTGGGTAGTTTTTTGTTGAAGTGGGTTGAATTTTTAAATTTTTATATGATGCATAGAAGTTGGTTAAAATAGTAAAAAGTGGGTTGAAGTTGATTGAAGTAGATTTTTTTTTATTGAAGTTGGTGAATTTGGTTAAAGTTGGTTGAAGTTGGTATATATAGGATAATCAAGTGACTTGATATTAATTATCAAAATTATTTTAATTTTAGATTAGATATTTTACTTTATATTGAAACTCCAAATATTTTGCATTGGTTATTTTTATTTACCGCATCTCATTTATTATGACGTGTTTGTGAATGTTACTACTGTGTCATTAATGAGTGCTATTACCTCTTAATTTTAGCTTGCTGTTGCTTAAACAGCTTCCGATCTCCTGTTTTTTAAAGAAAACTAAATTTTATCTTTAATTGATCATTTATTTTGAGTTAATACTAATTTCATCCGTTTCAGGTACTTCTAGGAAGATTATGGGGAATTACATTTTGAATTTATTATTTTTTGGTACTAAAATCACTTTTCATATTAATATTGAGATTATCCAATTTAGTCATAAATAACAACCAAGAACTTGGTTCTTGCGGTGAATATAAAGAAATGGTACCCCCCCCCCCAAAAAAAAAAAACAATTGGGATAGGAGTTCAGCAAGTATATTTAGTTTGACATGGTTGAGTTGTAAAAATTAGATTAGCATTTAGCAGAGCGTCATAATTGGAACTGTGGTCATGGAAGGTAAAAGAGGAATTTTCTTAACTACAAAGACTAGCAGACCATAAAAAAGTATGGACAACAATGAGTGTAAGAGGGCATTTCATATGTGGATTTTTTTTTTTGGGGGGGGGGGGGGGATAGAACAAGAGAACATGTGTAAGTGTTGAAGTAGAACAAAAATAATATTTAAAATAATCTAATTTACTTGTTTAATAATTGTCATTTTTAGGAAAAGGGGGATTGAAATTAATAATTTCACAAATTTGGTTTTAATAAGAGGGAGAATACGCTAATAAATTCACTAAATTGCTGGTTTAATGCAAGCCCTGAGCATTACTGTAGTTTTGTCTTCAGTAATTAGATAAATTTTAGATATTGAACACGGGCAAGGGGGTGGTGGCGCAGTTGGCTAGCGCGTAGGTCTCATAGCTTCTTGGGAAATCCTGAGGTTGAGAGTTCGAGCCTCTCTCACCCCATTTTTTAATCCTTCTTTTCGAACAAAACATATTGGTTACTTTCTTTGTTATTTTGGTTTTTTACTCTAGTTTCGGTGTTGCCAGAAATCTCTTTGAAGATAGTTATATTATATTTGTGGATCCTTGACATTGTATTTGGAGCTTATATATTCATCTCTCGGAATAATTATTTGAATTCAAATACACTTTTGCTAGCTATATTCTTTCCATGTTAAGTTCCATTGTTTCATTGTAAAAATTCTATTGTATCATTGTAGCATTAGTACATACAAGAAGATCGGTCTTGATAATAAATTCGAATTATGGCACACCATACCATGACATATACATTCAAGATGTTTGTATAAGAGTACCCCACTTCTAAATTTTATCACTTCTAAATTAATTTCTTGAAACTTAACAAGTACCAATTAATTTTTATCATCATTATCTAAAAATTCTAAGGCTTTTTACACAAATTTACACCCCTCTCCCCCCACCCCCCAAAAAAACCCGTCTAATACGTGTGCATGGGATGGGTGCCCCACTTTTAAGTTTCATGAAAATTTTCTAGACTAATTGATCTGATACGTGTCTTTTGAAATGAATAAGTATAGAGAGCCATAGGAACCAGAACATTGCGAAGCATGTACAGGATCAATGCAAGGGGGAAAATTAGATGAAGCAAAAAGACGTAACTCTCATAAAAGAATTCAGTTGTACATAGCACATCGACAATCATATATGGTCGTATGCTTGCACCTTTGCAGTCCTGCAGAAAAAGGGAAGATAAGAGACCCACACTTCCTAGGGTTAAAGAAGGGTATTAGATGGGTAGATTATATCCGAGATGTCCAAATTGAACAGGGAGTTATCTGAATTTCCTACTGTACAAAGAAACAATATTTGTTGCAAAATAATAGAGCACACATCAACCCTTAGAAAACTAGGTGGCAGAGAGCGTTCTACAAAATTGTAGAAAGATGAACAACCCTCATGTCACTTGGGATGTCAATGGTTCACTATTGCCTGAGTCTTGTTTTAGACTTCCACTCCTGGATCGCATAGCGAAGATTGTAGTTTGGTATGAGGTTTTTGTTTGCAAGAGGGAAGTTTGTTGTTGGGGACGTGTCATTTTCTTTCAGCCACAACTCTATGGCTTTGCGATCATAGGTGTACCCATCAGAGGCTACACATGGGTCCTCCATCACATCCTGCAACAAGGAATTCAGTTTTACCATCAACAGAACTCGCAACGTTCATAGACATCAAGTTTTCAGAACTGCAATGCCACATTTACCAAATCTGAGCTTCATTTTTCTCTATAGTTTTCATTCATCTAGATATACTGAACTTATCCTAGTTTGCTCAGATTTTGGATTATAGATATAAGGTTTTCCAAGTTTTAAAAGGAAGTCTGTCTAATGATCACTCCAATCTTGTCTTTCTGATATTGTCCAATAGAACTAGTATTGTCGGTCCCAATACAGAGATCATTAGGAGCATACCTCAAGTATAGGGCAGATGAAGTGGTTTGGGGGTGCCATTTGGATGGAAGTAGCCATTTCACGAGCCTTCTCAGCTACGTCTTTCATTCTTTCAAGCGTAGGGATAATTTTATTTTTCAAATCGGGTCTATCCCTACGCCTAAGCTCAGCACACTGGACTCCGAGTATAGCCATCTCAATTGTCTCTCTGACAGGCCATCTCCCGGCATCTTTATCCAACACATCCATCAAACGCCGTTCTTGTATAGCATCTTCAACTACATGAGCTATGCCCACAGCAGGTTTTGCAGTCAAAAGCTGTAAAATAACCACGCCCAAAGCATAAACATCTGATTTTGTAGAGATGAGTCCTGTCCTCTGATATTCTGGGTCTATGTAGCAAAGTGTGCCAACTGGACTGGTATCCTTGTATAACGTCTTGGTGGACATAGTAGAGGATGGATCGAGCAAATTGAGCATCGTACATAGACCAGCATCACCAATCTTGCTCACAAGATTGTGATCAAGCAGGATGTTAGCAGGCTTCAGGTCACGGTGGATGATTGGTTTTGGCTTGTTGTTGTGAAGAAATGCGAGAGCAGACGCCACCTCCCATGCTATTCTGAATCTCTCAAACCATGGTATGGGAGGCGTATTGTTTTTCCTAAACAACCGATCTTCCAAACTTCCATTTTCCATATATTCATATACCAGGCAGCCCTGTTTCGGGCACGCCCCTAGAAGCAATAGCAGATGTGGATGGCGAATTTTGCTCAGTATTTCCAACTGTTGTCAAAGAACAATGTGTCAAAGAACTTGAGCTAGTTCACTTTTCATTTGTAACTGTTCAAATCAACAATTTAAAAGGTTCTTGACATTCCTGGCAGAGGAATTACTGATCTATGGGGAAGTACTTACACAATCTTGTGACTTTTGCCCCGTTTTTTTTTTTTTTTTTGGTTGGGGGGGGGGGGTGTGGTGCAGGTTGCTTTTCTAGAAAAATCATTTTGATAATTTTGTGAAAAATTAACTTCCTTTTGAGAGATGGAAGCTGTTTTTTCTTCTCCCCATATAGAACTGGGTAATTTAGGGTGGTCAGCAGTACTAGCACCATGCAAAAGTCATTTTCCTTCGAAATTTTGTTTCCAACAAATACTCTCTAAAAGGGGGGGGGGGGGGGACAACTGAGGTACCTCCTTATGGAACTGCTTGTCATTTGTACCCTCCTTGGAATGTAAGACTTTTATAGCAGCCGTTGTGTGATGCAACTTGCACTTATAGACAGTTCCATAGGATCCTTCTCCGATTTTAAGCTCCTCACCGAAGTTGCAGGTAGCAGATATAATCTCTTCCCATGCAAAATTTTGGTACTGAGAGATGTTTCCTCCAAGTTTGCTCTTAAGCTTCTCTTTCTCCTTGGCATCGCGAGCGGCTTTCTGCTCTGCTTCTTTCCGTTGGACTGTCTCTCTTTCAGCGCACACCCTTGCGTACTCAGCTTCTCTCTTTGCAGCTTCAAATTTCTCATTCTCTAGTCTCGCCAACTGTTTCGCGCTCTCTTCCTTTTCACTTAGCTCCTTCAGCTTCATTGCTTCTTCATGCCGCAGCTTGCTTAGATCACTTAGCTGCTCAAACAGAAACAACAAACCATGCGGCTAAGTATGACTACCAAGACTATGTCAGATCATATTTGAACCTACATCTCTAGTAACGATCCCTCGAAACATTGCCACCTAAATTAGCCAACCCACATGGCTGAATTAGATGAATAAGTCAGTTTTTTGGGGGCTAAATCTCTCAAATTCTTACCCTTCGAGTAGCATCCATTGTTTCATTTTGAGCTATAGCATACATGCCACGTATATGGCGCAGTTCAATCCTCAGCTTCTCAAGCTCTAGACTGATGTTTGTCTGTAAAAATGAGAACTGACATTTTAGTTGCAGGGACAAGATATGAGATAAATGACAATCTAAATAAGGCCGTTTAATTTATACTACAAGCAGATAAATTATACAATTAAATCACAAATCTGACCTGGCTTTCAGATGAAGAAGCCAAGTGAAATCGTGGGTTAGATGCCTGAGCAGGAGCAGCGCTGGGTTTTGACGTGGATGCTTGATCTAGCATGCGGTAATCACCGTCTGAATTGGTGCTTTTGAAAGTAGATGCGTGACTTGAAAGCGATCCATTACTAGAGCTGAAAGCATCATCTATATCCCTTGTATCAGCAGAAGCAAAACTAGTAAGCTCAGTTGGATCCCTCCCTGACTTAATATATCCGTGCTTCCCATCAGAAAGCGTCTCAAGGTCCTTTGTTGGTGGAGGAGAGCCAACAGGAGAATCTGAAGCAGCTGATCCAGGGTCTGTCAGACAGCTAGGATTAGGAAGCTTCTCAATCAAATAGGAGTAATAAAGATTACATTCAGTTGAATTTTCAAATTGCAAAGACCGTAAACATTTTATTCGTCAAATAGGTAACCTAGGGGCGAATCCAAAAAGGATCCATGAATGTCCATTTCCACGTCCTTTTCTATACCCTAAGAGTCCTGTGACTCCTGTCTGGGCAAGATTTGAATGTAGCATCCTCTTCACCCTTGAATTGCAAAATTGCAAAGAGATTGCTTCCATTAGACCTAGATTTGAAGTGTCTACCACCTATTACTTTATAAAAAGGAAGTAAATGACATTTAAGAGAGGTATCTTGTACGATACAATCTAAGCTGAAAAATTTAGGCTAAATTGGCCGTCAACTATCTAGAAAGTAAATTTGTAGACAAAAAGGATCAATGGGAGTCCAACAGTTATTGTTTCTGTTTATAATAGCTTTTCAGCACATTCATTCAAAGTAAATCAAACACAAATCATCCCAGAAATGGCTCACGAAGACAATGGCAGGAAAATTTTACTTAGATCAGCATTCAGCTTCATCACCAGAGAATAAAAACAATAATTGCCAGAACAGCCTATCCTGCTTGATAAGAACATACAGGTGGTCATAGTACAATTATTAGGTAAATAATATTACCGAATGTGCTATTTGTGTATCTTGATGAACTGTCAGCAGAGTCACATGCACTGCTGTCATATTCTATGAAGCCCCCATTTGTCTCAGAATCTGATGGACGTAAGCACTCCAACTTTCCTTTTGATACAACATAAACTGTACAGAAACTTGGAGCACACCCAGAGATAATTGAAGAAAGTAATTGTCCCTTGATTCTCCTGCATAATGCTTTCTTATTGTAAATTTGAAGATAGGACTAAAAATAAACTGAATTGTCTGAGTCAAAACCAAATTGATCTAAGCCAAACCAAACTGACCCAAAAATTGCCTAAGTGGTCACATTTTCTCCGCACGTTTGTTGGACAAACCTATGGTGGACTCAATATGTTTAAACGTGAAATGCCTAACCTCATTCTGACTGAATCCAAAATTAATCGATCCATTGAAATTATTCATTTGCCAGTCTAATTTCTACCAAATTGTGAAAATAAACTGGAAAATACTACAATAAATATTGTGTTTTACACTAGTTTTTGGTCATACCTTGCAAACATACCATTGTTGGAAGCCCCAATGACAAGATCTTTTATTCCATGTTTAGCAATCTCCATTGATATACCATTTGCAATTTCATCTGATTCAATTAATACAGTTTCAGCTGCAACCTACATTGAGCATAAAAGCAAATCAGAAAGCATCTCTAGCTCTACATTAACTTGCAGCTTACATTCCACTAGCCCAACTGCTTGTATACCTTTTTAAGGTTGAACAACTTTTGGAATGGCAGAATCATCTCAGTTTTTTGCCACTCTATTTCTTTCTTGTAAGCAGCTGCTACATCATCTCGTACCTGTGGAAGAGGAAGCAAGTTCCCCACTGGACACAAGCGCAAAGATAAAAAAATTCAAGTCAACAATTTAAACATCTAAACTGAAATTGTACACATCAAAATAGACCTTTATTTCCCATCAAATTCTATTATCCTACATAAACTGTGAACTAACCTACGAATCTCAAATCTTCGATGGACGGAAGTATACTTACTTGGTGTAGGAACCCCACTTATCTTAGGATAAACATGTAACAATTTAAATACAACGTTCTCGTCAGGGACAAACTTTTCAATCGCCCATCTCACAATAAATTTGCCCTTAGACCCCCCATTTAGTGCTATTGCGACCATACGAGTGCCGGGCGATCCTGGTCCATGTTCTACATTACCTTTCTCCATTCAAATCAATTTTGTACTCAAAATCTCTTTGAGGGTAAACTTCTTTATCTGCAAAGCGAATGACAACATAGTTCTCATGATCAAATTGACAAACAGGTAATGTGCAAAGTATAAATAGAGAAAAGGGAGCATCAATAGACACCAAATTCCACCCACAAAGGCAACAATTCTCAGTGATATGCACTCGGCAAAATCCAAGAGGGTGTAACCAAACGATCAAAACAAGCAAAACACAAATCACCATCCAAAATGCCCACAAGTTAATAAGTTGATTTTCCAACCGAAACCCACAAATGCAAAGGCATGTAGGAATTTACCTCTTACCCAATGCTTGAAATTGCAAAAGGGTGTCCCTAATTAGACTATACAAGAGAAGTTGAAGACGAATGAAGACGACAAAGCAATAGCAAACACTCACTCTCGGTCTTGTTCTGTTTCTCTCTCCTCCGTTTGTTTTGAGAGAAGTAGTCTACCATACTAAAAAAACAAAGATTCGAAATAGAGAAAAACGTCAGATGTGTAAATAGGGGAATAATTAGGGAATAAACTACGTCAAAATGCATTCTTCAGGCAGGTTTATGAGAAAAATCTACGCACGTCGTTCCCTAAATGTGAGATGACGCGGCAATGCAAAGAGGAAAACAGAGGATGCCGTTTGTGGGCCCGTTTGACTTACTGATTTTTGTATTTGTTTAAGCTTTAGGCAGGAATATTATAAGACGGTTGAAGACGATGAGGCTCAAGTGGTCGACAGTTGGGCGTTAGGACTAGTTCTAACATGCCTGTCTCTATCTACGTGATTAAATTAGTGGCTTCTTTGTATTTTATTATTATTATTATTATTATTGTTATTATTATTGTTGTTGTTGTTATCGTTGTTGTTATTGCCGTCGTCGTTAGAAAATATCACTGCCAGATATCCTGCTTTATGTGAAAATTATAATTAGGGGGTCATATTATTAGAATATATTTAAAAGGGATAATACTCTGCGGAAACCATTTTAAGGAGACTGCTTACTGTTTTCATTTTCATTTTAACCCTTAAACTTTTCATATTTGTATTTTAGCCCAAATCCTTAAAACCTTAATTTCGAAAATTTAAAATTTGTGCATGTGTAATTTTTCTTATAAGTACTACTCGAGGTCCTCTTTCAATTGGTATTAGAATCACGTAACTGAAAATAATTAAGCTAATTAAGCTAGTTAATGATTGATTAAGCTAATTAACTATGATTAATACTTGAATCATCACCTACTTGCCCAGGACCGAATTATGCTCACATTGTTCACTCACCGGAAGACATTTATTCAATAGCACATCAATTAAATTATATCATTGATATAATTTTAGAATTAATGACAGAATTAGCTAAAATTAAGACCAAAGTCAAGGAGTTTAAGAAGCAACTATCTATCATTCACCTTTCTCTAACTAATGAAGTAAGACATAGCGGAAAAGCTACTTTCAGTATTATTACTCCATTTCAGGATAAATATCTTTTCTAAACCCAAAAAACAAGAATCCGTTTCCTTTGCATAAAAATCTAAAAAGAAGTAGGAGAAAAATCAGATGAGAAATCGGCTGAAAAAAGCAGAAAAAAGAAGCAGAAGATGGAGTATAAGCAATATACTCTTGAAGAATTACAGAATATGTTCGAAAGAGAACAAAATCCAAAAGAATCAAATAAGATTATGGGCGCAATTAGTGATAAATGTGACGTATTATCTGATGGTAATGAAGAGATTAATAATGTTCAATTAGAAGAAGAAATAGATCAGCAGATGAATCCAAACAAGTTAGAAGGTCTTAATATTGTACCCTTAGAAGAAATTAAAAAAACATTGGATTAAAAAAAGGGTAAAATGGCAGTTGAAGATGACATTAATGAAATTGGAGAAGAACTCGACTTATGTGAGATAGAAACCAATCTGGTTAACAATGTTGTTAACCTTGAGGAATTTAGTGAACCTTCTAGGAGAAATACTCATTTCATAAGACCTAGGTATGTTCCCGCAGGACGTACAATCAACTTTTTCTTCAGGTTCATCCCAAGGAAAACTATAACCTTTGAAGAAGTTGGCCTTATTCCAATTAGTTAGACGGGATATATCTTAAATATAAATGGAGCTCGTAATAAAGAAGAAATATTTGAACATTGGAAAAGATGCATGAATAGCGTCTTAAATTTAAATACTACCTAGACTGCTACAAATTTCCTAAACTACATTGAACATAGTTTCTCTGATACTGTAACTGACTGGTATGATTCATTAAAAGAAAATGGTAAAAATACATTAAAAATGACAGAAACACCAGTTGCTATGATCAAAAATTTATGTAAGGAAATTGGAACCGAATTTATCGGAACTAAACTTGATTCTGAAGAAAAGGCAAAAGCATGGCAAAGAAAGATTAATAATATAGAATTATGGGATATGAGATATTTGAAAAATTATATTGCTAAATTTAGTCAATATTATTACAAAATTGGGCATAATGAAACTAATCTTAGTATGTTCTACGACAAATTATCATATATGATAAATTTCATAATTAATAAAAAATAAAATGTATGGCTTGAATGAGCAGATGTCATTGACACCTTTGGTTCAAGAATATCTTATTTAAGAAAATGGGTGAATGATCAATATATTGATCTTCAAAAGCAAAAGAAAATTAGAAACCAATTCCTAACTTGTTGGGATTCACCTCACCAATGGGAAAAAGAACTTGAAAGGAGAAGAAAAAGGAAATTTTACAAGAAAAAGAGCTTTAATAAGCAAAGGGGAGAGAAATATAGAAGAAAATATTATAACAAACCAAGTCCTAAAATACGTAGGTTTTTTAGGAAAGCAGTTTATTATTCTGCAGGAAAAAACAACTACGAATACTGGGCGTACGAAGAAGTAGGACATTATACTAATGAATGCAAAAATAGAAAGAATAATAAGCTTACTGAAACCTTGGGTAGCCTAGATTATGCGGAGCTTAGTGAAGATGACGCACTAGTCCTAGCCCTAAATAACAACAAGAGAATTGTTGAAATTATCTTGGACAATGAATATGAAGAAAGTGATTATAAAGAAACAAGTTAGACGATGGAAAGTAACTTGATTAGTCTTGGTAATCTTCAGGGAGAAGAGTTTTTTATAGATAATGATCACGAGGAAGTCAAAGGAGATTGGGTCCTTCCCATAATATAGAAAGATATGATCTATAAAAAGTCTATCTTTCAATTAAAGAATAAGTATGTATGCGAGATGATGGAAGGAGATTTAGAGATAAAAGACTGTAAGTATGATGTATGAGAAGTTAATCTCATTAATTGAGAAAATATCCTTAAGTATAACAAAGATAGAAAGTATAGGTATATTCATATTGGGAGTGTCCAAGTTCAAATCACCCCATTACAATATTATGGCAAAGATATTAAACTTTATGCTTGGCTCTGTGATATTAAGCATACCAAATTCAATAATCAAATTATCACCGGAATTAAGACTAATTTATATAATGGATCGGTAGGATTCAATTGTCAGCCTAGATATTATGTGAGCTTAAAAGATGAATTTGTTAAAAACTTCTTATCCCTAAGATAAAAATAGTTGGGATAGATATGAAAAGAGGAGGATATCCATTAAGAATATTTTGAAAAATTATCTACAAATTAGATAATACTGTAGATCCAAAGACTAAGTCACAATGATAGAGGTAGAAAAATTTGAAAATCTTACCCCTATGTAAAAGATTCAAAGGATTAAATCCAATCCATAGGAGATAAAAATTGATCGGTCATGGATATCTAACTTTGCCAGCCCTACAAAAATCAATAAGAAAAATATGATAAAAATTGATGAGATTGGTAAAATTACTATCAAACTCCAATTTCAGAAGTATGAGTACTAGATCAGAATGGGGAGAAGGATCTTCTTCAACTAAAGAAGAGCTTAAAGAAGATGATATATTAGCATGACTAGTGAAATGAGTGGAATGAGTTTTAAACCAGCAAGACACAGTGTAGACAGAAATATGAGTCTAGATAGGAAAGTCATTGGGTATAAAATAAGAACTGTTAGTGAGCCAATTTATCATGATGAATTAGTCAAAGATATGATGACTATCGAGATATGCTATGAAGTCACCAACACAAATTCTAATGGCATCTATATCCCAATAAACATATGCTTAGAGGGATATAATAAATACGATTTATGTGCCCACATAGATAGTAATTCTTCTGTATGCTTTGAAAAAAGATCATTATTTTCAGAATTTATATGGAAAAGAGCTAAAGATCCTTTACAAGTGAGGATAGCTGATAATAGCATTATGAGTCACAATGAAGCTATAGAAAGGTTATCTATAGAATTAGGATGAGTCCAATGCATTATATCAGTTCTATGGACTACTGATCAACCCTCTAATGATATGATTATTGGAAATAATTTGCAGAGATTATATTCTCCATGCACATAGACCATAAATCAAATAATATTTACAATCAATGGTCACTCAGTTCTAATTGAAAAATTGAGTAAAGCTTACTCTTATCAAAAAATTGAATTTACACCGCAGCTAGCGTGGTGAGAAGATAATGCTTGCACAATGTAAGATAGTACTAACAATCTCATTACTTGAGTTATCTATTGAAGAGCAGCTTATCGAACAGCAAGAAAAATTATGCGAAGAACTTTATTATGATAATCCACTAAAATTTTGGGATAAAGATAAGACACTTGTAAAAATTACACTGTTAAATCCCAATATTATTATTCAAGTCAAACAAATGGTATATACACACCTGGATATATAAGAATTTGATAAACAAATCAAAGAACTTCTGGATAAATGATTAATCAGGAATAGCAAGAGTCTTCACACCAGCCCCGCTTTCATGGTAAGAAATCATACCGAAGAACAGAAAGGAAAAGTAAGAATGGTAATCAATTACAAAAAGTTTAATAATAATACTGTCTTTGATGGATATTACATTCCTAATAAAATAGTCCTTTTCAATAGAATTCAAAGCGCCTCTTAGTTCTCAAAAATGGATTACAAAAGCGGTTATTGGCTGATAAAAATGGATGAGAAAAATACTCCTTTAACTATATTTAGTGCCCCACAAGGACATTATGAATGGATAGTAATGCCATTTGGCCTTAAAAATACACCTCAAATATTTCAAAGAAGAATGGATAATATCTTTAAAGATCTTAATCATCGTTATCTAGTTTACATTGATGATATCCTTGTCTTTTCCAAAATTATATAACAGCACAAAGATGATGTCTTAGGTGTCACCCAAAGATGCATTGATCATGGTATCATACTTGGTAAGAACAAGTACATTTATGCTGAATAAGAAATTTAGTTCTTAGGCTTAGAGAAAAAAACTGAACAGATCATCCTACAAAAGCATATTCTGAAAAAATAGAGATTTCCCTGAAAAAATTGAAGATAAGAAGCAAATAGAAAGGTTCCTTGGATGCCTTACCTATGCTTCTGATTTCATTAAAGATTTAGCTAAACTGAGAAAGCCATTGCAGCAGAAACTCAAGAAATAAGTAAGTTGGACACGGACTCCTAATGATTGAAATATTGTTCAAAACCTCAAAAATATGTTTAAAAATCTTCATGTTCTTAATTTGCCTAATGAAGGAGATGATTTAGTTCTTGAGACAGATGCCAACCATGAGCACTGGAGTGCAGTACTCAAAATCAAAGAAGGCGAAAAACTCTACAAATATTGTAGTGAAAGTTTTAATAAGACAAAATGCAATTATTTGATGATGGAAAAAGAAATCCTTGCAGTCATAAGAGGAATTAAGAAGTTCTTAATCTTATTAGCCCAAACCCTTTTCTTATTCGAACTGATTGCAAATGAATACCTGGTTTTATGAAAAAGAATTTATCAAATATGCAAGCGCAAGGTGACTCTTGCGTTGGTAATTATGACTTAACCAGTTTTCCTTCTCTATTGAACTTATACAGGGATTGAAGAACTCTCTGACAGGTAGTTTAACTCGAGAACTCGCCAATGGTGATTATTAGAGCAGAACTCCTGTCAGAAAACGGAGGAAATTTGTAATAAATTGCCATTACTGCTAAAATGGGTTTCTCATTCTAGTAAAATCCTTATTGATGATTTGGAATTTCATACAAAAAGTAGATCACGTTTTGGTCTGCTGTCTTCTACCTACCTAATAACCCAAAGATTTTCCCTTCTAGAGTTACAAGTTAATTACCTAAGATGTCTTTATGATATCCAAGAAAAAATAAGTTCTCACGTTCAAGAAAAATGGTTCAATGAGTGATATGTAGCCTGCATTGACTATTATCATAATTATTCCTATAATATTTGGAAGTCTTGGAGTACAACGATCTACTTTCCCGATAAGTCTGGAGTTGATGGTGTTAGTTTCTCTGTAAATTCAATCTCTCCTAATGACCCCGTCATTAAAGCCTGGGAGTACGGGATGGTAGTTTACTTTATAGAATTTCTAGATCCAAAGTACCCATTTTCCTCAAAATTAACCAAGTTCGAACAATGCATGTTCAGAAGGATCTATTGGATTCTAACATCTCCTAATGGTCTAATAAAAATTCCAAATAATCGATGCCTATATGTGGACGTACATTGTGCACTAATCAAGTAAGAAAATGGAAAACCCAAACCAGCCCATTTTCTTGTTCAGATTATTGATTACAACGATCCCTATTATTAACGACAAGAATGGTTTCCAGATCGAAGAGAATTAGTTACTGATCCTGCTTTAGCAAGAGCCATCAATTTTTACAACATTTATCATCAAAGTTGGGCATTAATTGAACAAGGAAAAACGTTAATGCATTGCGGAACCACTACTTTTGCCTATGACAATGAGTTTAAAGAATACATGAAGGTGGAATGAGCAGTTTCAGAAGATATCTTTGATTATCTCTATGATGTTGGAGCTGAAAAATTCTTATCAGAAAAAGAAAAGAAATATCTTCCTGAATTATTTGAGAAATGGAACTCAGAACATCTTCAATTTGATGAAGATTTTGATGATTATCTAGATAATGATGGTCTGGAAGACATAATTGGGGATAAAGGTATGCAGACTCTCAATAATGATGACTGGTCCTGTCATCATTAAAAGGCTCTGAAAAGTGGTTGCTCCATTATTGTACTATTTTGACAAGTGTCAGGTGTATAAAATAAAGCCGTCTACTGTAGCCATTTGAACGTAATTGTAGCTATGTGCAAAATCAGTGTGTACTATAGCCAATAGGGCATCCTATGTACTTCCATCCCTCTATAAAAAGAGAGGTCGAGTGCAGAGAAGGGACACAGTCATTTGGGTATTCTTGAGTAAAAGAAAAGTCAAAGTACTCCATTTCTCTATGAGCAAATATCTCTAATGATCTTAGCTTAAGTCCGTCTTCAAGCTTTCCATTGTAATATTTCCACTTCCAAGCTTTCAATAAAAGAAAGTTTCCCAGTAGGGAGCGTTATTCAATTGAACCTTATGTCTTAAATATTATAATTTCTTGATTAAAGTCTCACTATCCTTTAAAAATATATAAAACTTGATTAGTGACTACGGTTCGAGGTAGGAAATAAAACAGATTTATGTTGTGCCTGATCTAAGGAAGGTGGAGTTGAGATTAGCAATCTCTGTAAATCGGAAGCTAGAGGAATGCCGAAATCCAGCGCCGACTAAGTTTAGGTAATGGTTGAAACTCTCTAATTAAACTTTAATTATTTTGCTAAGTATGATGGGCTGTTAATCATAGAAAATATAATATTTATGATATAAGTAGTAGATTATGATAACTAGTACTAGAAAAGTCATTATAAGAAGTCTAAACAAAAAGATAAGCTTAGTTTTATGAAAAAGTCCCAAAAACTTGAGTATTTGTACTTTAAACCTCATTTTGGGCAAAAATAGCAAATTTAGAAAGTTCAGAGACTAAGTTGCAAAGAAAAAATTCAGAAAGTAACTATTTCATAAAATATTGACCCCTACTAACAGTTTACCCAAAATAGTAGGTACTTGGGAATACATTCTAAAAAACTTGACCCCTAAAAATTATTTCCATAAAATCCAGGGTACCCCAGAGTCGCAAATTGTTGTTTTTGTTATTGTTGTTATTGTTGTTGTAGTATTGCAAGGTAAGAAACATAGTGATATGAACATTAATTCACAGATGTTAGATATGTGACTAGAAGAGGAATTTTGATGAGATAACTTACCTTTGAATTTTGTTTTTCACAGAGCAATTTTTTCCCTTTAAATTTGAAATTTAAAATGAAAATCGCCTCTTAGAGTTCATTTTTTAAGATAAAAAAAGGTGAAGGATGGGGGAGGGGGACGTCCTCCATTGTTTTTCCTCAATTACACTACATAAAAGAGAAAGACGTGATTTGCTATCAACAAATATATCTATTTCTATATCCTCTTCAAATTAAATAAGAAAACAACAATAACAAGAACTCTTAATGTGGATACCACCTAGATGAATAGAGTTTGAGGAGATTCAAATATAGGTCACCTGTAACGACCATGATCTGGGGCTCATCCCGTCCAGGTCCGGCTCCCTCACGAATTATTGACTCACTTGCTAGATATTCAGATTTAAAATTGATTTTTTTAAAAAAGAAAATGATCAGATTGTAGCATAACAAGTGGGCTGGGTCAGAGAACTGGGCAGGTTCTAATTCATTCCTGAGATAAATAGAACTAGGTCCAGTTCCCTGGTATGGGTCCAGACATTGTTGACTGTTTGATCCAGTGAACAACGCAAGAGCTGTGATCCAGTAACCTGACTGGGTTCCTATACTAGAATTGGGTCTAGTTCCTGGCCTAGACATTGATGTTGTCATCATCCTGAACCTATTCTACTCTAATCCAAAAATGAAAATAAAATAAAAATAAGATAACAGAAGAGTGAAGTTAATCAATAGAGTTGCCAGTGAATTTTAGGAGAAACTTACGAACCAAATTCAGTTTTTGAAACGAGCGATAGTCGAAGGGAGATAGAATGGACAATAGGTTTATATGAACCATAAACTGAAGAGACATCGAAAGAGATAATTGGCTCGCTGCAAAAAGGTTTTCGGAAGGCCCCCGAATAATCACTGGTGTGGGGACCATATGAATCCATTGGCTCAGACTAAGGATCCATAGATTCGGGGGTGAATGTAAATGGAATGTATCACAACATCGCCCGTCATCATCGATGACCTCTACTAATCAATACGAGACATTAAAGACTAATTACACTTAAAAGAACAAGCATGCATCATATGAGGATCAATGAATTGAAATAGTAGAAATCAAAAATACAATGCCAGTCCAAAAGAATAAGAAATGGTTCAAAACACTACAGTGGGCAGGGATAAAAACTAACTAAAGGTTACATCTTTGTTAAACTTGAAGGTAGATAGAATAAAGAGAAGAAAATTAGAGAGAAAGAATGAGAGGAAGATTCGATTATGCCCTACGATGACCCACCTGATTCACCTGGTAACCCAACAAGAGAATGCACCTTTAGGGATTAACCAATCACTAACTCTTAACGTCTTCCAAGTTTTGGAGTATTTTCTACCAAATTCTCTCTAATTTTTCAGCTTCTCGCTAGTGTTTCTCTCTATTTTTTCTAATCATTCACTTGGATTTTTCATATTGATTAATCCTAGGAGGTAGCCCCCTTTTGTAATGCTCAAGATATATCAAATTAGCTAATGAAAGGGATTCCTACTTCAACTCCTAATAGACTTAATCCGAAGAGGTAATATATTCGAATCAAACTCTACCAAGGGGAGTTTGACTCGGTTAAAGGGAGGCAGGAGCTGACGGCTTCCCAGGCACAGAACCTAGTTGAGTTCCTAGCAGAGAACCCGACTAAGGTCTAGGCTAGGTCAAGCCCATTAGCCCCCCCGTGCTCCCTTTTCTCTTTTTCCTCTTTTTTTCTTTTTGACCCTAAATTCTTAGATTATTTTGATGGGCCACCAAATGCCTAGGTTGGAGCATAATTTTCATCATTGGCCATTTTTATAAAATTGGAGACGCCGTTTTTAGGGATATACAGTTAGCGCCCACTTTGACGAAGCCTGAATAAGGCGAAGGTCAAAGTAGATGACTTTGTCTTACTTGTTTGAGCTATCCTTCTGAATTCAACCTTTCGCTGGTCTAGCTAAGGGTGCTAAAAATATCCACAACCAATTACCTAAACCAAAAACCCACTACGCAATCTAAAATTTCGAGTATCCAAAGTGAAATATTTGAATTTCGGTCTGGGATATTTTTTTTCTAATTATTGGTTTGGGTATAGTTCGGCCATTTTGAGGGTTCAACTCTCGGAAATCTAAAACTTTTTTTGGTTTCTTCGAAAATTTTGTTTTATTTTTCTTTCCTTAAAGACTTTGTAAGTCAAATATCCCCCAGCCCTAAGAAAACAAGTACTTTGGCTTCATTGTATTATTTCGTTGCATCTAACAGTGGGTTGTGCCTAAATAAGATGTTAGTAAGTTTATGCCTGATAGAGGTGTGGAGTCCTTGAAGTGTGAGTGGTGGCAAGGTACTATGGGACATTGTCATATTGCATAATTACATCAAGTGCAAGTTGGTGCAATATAACAGCCTTTTATAGCATAAATAGCAATAATTATATTATGGATACAAAAAAATTATTAGGCAAAGTAGGAAAAGAAGATTTTCAAAAACTGGGTTATTGGATAACCGAAAACCTAAACCTAAATTTGGATACCCGAATATTTCGGTTCAAATATGGTTCACCATTTTGCCGACCCTAAATTTCAAGTACTCGAGCCGAAATCTCTTTTGGTTCGAGCACCTGAACTATGAACTCCCCCAGGTCTAGTCGATCTTGATGTCAACCTTTCGCCGATCTAGCAAGCCTTTCGTTAATCTAGCGAATTTTGATGCTACCCTTTTGCCGGTTTAACGAACCTTTCACTGGTCTGGCGGACTCTGGTGTAACCTTTCGTTGGTTTAGCGGAACCTTCATCAGTCTAGCGGATTCTGATGTTAACCTTTTGTCAGTTTAGCGGACTTTTAGCCTGTTTAGGAGACCTTTCACCGGTCTAGCAGGCCTTTCGCCAGTTTGAGTACTAAGGATCCCGACCGGGTCCCATGACATCTTCTTTCATTTCTCCTTCTTGTTTGCAAGCATCTTTGATTGAGAAACTTGCCTTCTCATTGTCATTCTTGCATGGGGAACCTAGCCAGTTTCCACCTCCCTTAACTTTTCTTACTTTTCTTCTTGTTGCTTGTCTTTTGCTTTTCCTCTTGTTTCTTGTCTTTTTGCTTTCTTGTGATTGTTTTGTGTTCATATTCATGCATAAGTATCATGCATGTGTAGGAGGATCCCCGCCGGGTCCCTTCTTCTTTTAGCCTTCCTCCCTTGTTTTTTGTTGTTTGTTTTACACCTTTACTTATGCATGTGTGTCTTGCAAGTAGTAGAGAATCCTAGTCGAGCCCCCCTCTTTGGCCTATTTTACTTCTTTTCCTCTTGTTTCTTCGCAATTGGATTCAAGCATGTGTAGTATATGCATGCATTTTGCATTGGGGAACCTGGCTGGGTCCCCCCTCCATTGGCTTCTTTTCCTTCTTTTCTTTTTCTTAATTTCTTTGTACTTAGATTCATGCATTTGTAGTATATGTATGTATTTTACATGGGGAACCTGGCTGGGTTCCCCTTTGGACCTCTTACTTTGGTTTTCTTTCTTTGCCTTTGTTTATAAATAGCATGCACTTGGGAGTCTTTCTTCACACCTTTGCCAAGCCTATCTTCACTTTATCACTTGTACTTATATTGCTTTCTGTCCTCATCTTCTTAATCGAAAGTGCGTAGCTGTGCTATAAGATCATGAGTGTGAGAAAGGAAGATCCACCCTGGAGAACTAGATAAGAAAGGCTCCTGCATTATTCTTTCATTGATAGAGGATGGAGACTAATTGAAGCCTGGAATGAAAGAGACCTTTTAGTGGATATAGGATGTCATGCATCTAGTCAGGCTGCTTCGAAAGCAGTAAGTACTCTCCTTCCTTTTTCTATAATTTATTTTTATCATGATCATGAGTCTAATGTTGCTTGCTTTCTTTTCTTTCAAGAAGATCTTGGTAGGGTGCGGGTGGTCCTAGGAAATCTATGATGGACCTCAAGTGTAAAGAAACTCGGGTCCAATATGTCCTCAATATCGTTGGCTTTGGGGCCTTCCATTTTTCTTTAAAAGAAGTAGTAGATCCAACTAAACATTATATTATTTGAGCAGTAGTCGAGAGATTTTGGGACACCACTAATACATTTCATCTCTTATTTGGGAAGATGACCATAACCCCTCTTGACTTTGCCATGCTAATAGGTCTTAACTTTTTTGGGGACCCATTAGTTTATGAAGAAGACTTGCAGCATAACTGACTTTTCCAGCTCTTTGGTCCCATGAACAAGATTGGCCATAGGAACCGCTGCTCCTACAACATCCTCTTCAATGTGATAACCGATGATGGGCGTCAGGCTAAGCATTCTGCTAATCAACAAGCCCGTATCTTTTCAGCTGTTCATTTTAGCATTACTATTTTTGCCAAATTGCGTAATCACTGCTACTTCCACTATGTAATCAACATCGTTGACCTTGACAGCGTGAAGGACTTGAACTGGGGGTTACTGCATATTCCAACTTTATTTGTGGTATGTGAGTTGGGGAAAGACCAAGAAACTCACGGGGAGCATATACTAGTTTGCCTATGAGCGGTTTAGGGGGGGTAATTGTTGTTATAAATCTCTCATGAAAAAAAAAATTCTTGTTCTTGTCTCGTAGCCCTTATTATAGACTCTTATTTTGCAGCTATGGGTTGATGATTATTTTCTCGAGCTTTCATTAAGATTAAGAAAACCTGCTCATTTTCGGCCATGGTCTCATGCACTAAAGAAAAGTCAAGTTCAGCTACAATTACGACCTGGAAGTCTTCAATGCCTTTGAGAGGCAATGAATGCTTTAACCACCGTTTGAATATCTTTTAGAAATTTGCTGGTTTTAATCTTCCCAGTTATTTTAATTTCTCTACTTATACGAAAATTTTCATCCATCGGAAAGTCATTTCTTAACCCCTGGGGTGCAGGTGGCTTGGTATTATACTCAGCATCAAATCGTTATGGAGGGTCCATTCAACTTCGCTTGGTACTTGGACGAAAGAGTTACCACCAACACGCCAACCAATGGCCTCTTTTTGTCCCTAGATGTCCACCTTGGTTCATGTTTTATGTATGGGCTTTATCACCTGAGGATATGGATGAGATGACGATGGGTCATCATCTCATTGATTTTATTGATCACAATAGTGACTTTACTACATATATTTGATGCATTATGACCCGTTTAGTAACCTTTCATGTTGTTCTTTCTCCCATTCACTATAAATATCTAATCTTTATGACTTGTTATAGGAAATGTCTGCTCATGCTCCCATACCTGATCTAATGGTTAATGTCACAAGCGAGAAGAAGAGACAGTGTGTATGGATGTTCCGCTGGTCCCAGAATTCAAGTGCCCTGAGGTCCTATTTCCTCCTACCTTTAGGGGCATAAGTCTATTGCTTACTTTGATTCCTTCGAGTGTGCGTATATTCATTTATCTCTTCTTTCTTTTAGTACAATTGGGATGGTGTGACATTTTTATTCAATGAAAAAGTTATTTGCAAACTTATTTACTTGTTGACACCCTCAGACGAATGAGGTGACCCACCTCTTTCATTTTCTCAATGTGATTTTTATGCTTTGGCTGAACTTCTGTCTTTTTCAAAAACGGGTTTAGAAGCAATTCTTGTAGATCCAATTCAAGAAGATGTCATTGCATAATAAAATGCTCTGGGATCTTCTCAAACTAGAGAGACGGAGCCTCACTCAGATTCTCCAATTGAGGTGGAAGTCCTCCAAATGTATGATCCACGGATCTTACTCCATCTCTTCTTTTGTTGATGATCCTTACGTGCCAAAGATTTTATATGGTGAGTCATCATCTGGGACAAATCGTAGTGACCCTTTGCATCATTCTTAGGCGCCGAGGGGTGCTCCTTGACCTGTTATTGGTATCAGTCGCTCATCAGTCGATTATGGCTTTGCATCAAATTATAGTTACTACCACTTTGGAAGTAGCAATGCATTTCTAGACGATCAATACAAATGTTCTAACAGACTTATGTATGATGCTTTTGCTATGATGTAATGCTACTCCTTATGTAATTCTATTTTCATCCAAGTCTTATGCAAACTTTTATGCTAATGCAAGCTAAACAAAAAAATGCCTCTTTGCAAATACTGACTCTATGCAAACATTACCTCCACTTCCCATTAAATAAAAGAGAATAAAAAATAAAAAGATACCAACAAGTATCAACAACTTTGTGATCTCGAGTAATAATCCAGAAATTTTATTGGATAATTTATGAATTACAGTCAGTCAAAGTTACAATTATTAAGGACAAAAGAAAATGAAACAGAATTGCAAGGCGACCCACACCCAGAACTCGGCTGGGTTCCTTGTCGGGTCTACCCAGGTTTATTCAACTTGGATTTGACTTGGTGTTGTACTAGAGACAGGAACCTGGCCGGATTTCTATTGGCTTGCCAATCTAAAATCCATCTAGCTTTCGATAAGTTGTTTTGTGTAGCTATAAATTAAGGCTACTTGTCATTTGATTTTCATCTATTGTAGGAGCAATCTACTAAAATTTACCATGTCTTTTGAAAAGGTCTTAAACTTGGCCGCTCACCCTTGATGTGAGAGATAAACATGAGCTAAAAATCTCCATGTGAGTAGTCTTCTTAACCTTCGTCAAGTCAAAATCTTCTGGGTGTTTCTTAGAGTTGCCTCTACATTTTGGGATTCTAAATTTCAGATCTTCCGGTTCAGGAACGCGAATTATGCTCTTTAACTGAGGAATTTAGTGTTTTACTAGGCTTTCCACTTTATTGTCCTCTTGTTGCATAAACTTGTTTAAGAGATATGTCTTCCCAATATTGTTTTTTCTTAAGTATAAGTAAGAAACACATCTGTACCATACTTGATGGGGAAGAAGTGGATTTCATGTCCCTAATTTCTTACTTTTGAAGAGAGAATCTGCGGGCTCTTGAAGATATACACAGAAGCAGAACAATTCTCCTATGCGTCTTAAGGGTCTTCCTATTCGTGGTGATTATGAAAATAGGGGACTAGCTATGCTACTAAACATAGTAAAAGGAATTCAATGCAATCAAACTCCTATTCCCCCCGTTGTTGCTAAAACTATATTGTGCTTGGATCGGCTTCACCACCACCCGGATCAATTCTTTTCAAGGAGCCCTCTGTTGATTCGAGCATATTTTCTGCCTTTTGTGGCCTTGCTTGGCTGCCAAGTAGGCCGAAAATCGGGTTGAGTTCTCGTTAGGCTTATGTTGGGTTCTCACACTCGTTTTTTGCTCCAACTCATTCTTTTTTTTTTTCTTTCGGTTGGGCCTTAAAACCCAGTTGGGTTCTTACTGCTTTTTGCCCCCTTTTTTCTTTTTTTTGTTTCTGTTAGCATGCAGATTTGGTTGCTAGGACTTCTTCGGCTGATCGAGACTCTTAGGAATAATAGACATGTATTTAGCTTCTCAATTCTGCCTAAGGAAAAAGAATATTCAAGGATCAGTCGATAATCGGACTAGACTAGCTTCTTATAGAAGATCACACCTCCTTAGAGGGTGATCCGTTAGTAGGGCATCTAATGATTTCTGGCAAATAAGGGGAGTAGTCCTCACACTCATCTCATTGGCCTGTTCACGGGATGTTGATTATATTTAGTTTTGATGATAATAAATCCAAGAGTAACATATTTGTCTAAGTAATGTTGTTCCAAACAAGCTCTCCAAACAGGGCCTAATACACCGTTGTTCCTACACCGCTATTTGTGATATTTTATTAACCTGGTGTCTAAATGTTGAGAACAAGTCTTAGGAACAGGTTCCGAGCTTCAGTGACACAAGATCAGCAAACAACACATATGGTTTAAGTCTTGAGGAACATTCAGCTACACAAGATCACCCAAGGAATCAAGGTGACCAAGGTGTTTTGGAGCAGCATATTCACTCTTGACAAGACAACTAATTCTTACAAGGAGTCTTGGTTAATTTAGTTTTTATCTTTTAGACTCTTGTTAATATGCCAATCTTGAAAGTATCATTTTTAGCACTTCTTGAAAACGGTTTTCGAAAAGTTGCTTTGGGACACCATTTCCAAACAACCCTGCAAACAGGGTGCCTAGGGTGTTCTCAAAAACTACAGCAGCTACATCAGTCTTATCTGGAAATTTGCTTCGGTTGGCTGCCAGATCTAAAAAGATTTGTTTTGAATTTGAAAAAAAAAATTGCAAAACCGTTTTTGCTAAAGATTTCTCTTGAAAGATTCTTATCCCTTATTTTTAGGTCTTGATTGAATTTGGGATAAATCAAGATTTTATCCTTTTCAAGCTAGATTACTCGGCCAAGATATTTTAAGAAAATCTTCTCTCCTCTCTTAGCCGTTGGAAATCTTTGGTGAATCTTCTAAGCGACTAAAAATAGAGGATTTTCCCTATCTTTTGAAAAGAATAGCCGTTGGGTTGTGCGTTTAAATATTGAAATTCTCTCTCCCATTTGACAATCCGGTTTTTACAAAGAAGTAAGAGATTCTTAGAGCTGAATTTCAAAGAGAAAAACCGTGAGAAGATTGTGCTTAACTGAGCTTTCAATTTCTTGGCATAATAGGACTTCATTGTACCTTACATCTGCTTAAGTCAGAAGCACCCCAGTAAGGTGTTTTGTACCCCTGTTCTCAGAACAGAAAGTGAGTGAGTGTGTCCTCAGTCGTGTGGACTTTGGACGTGTCCTATCTGGTGAGATTGGACGTGGTGTAACCTGTCTTAGGGAAGAAGGTTACGTGGGTTACAAGTTGTAATAAGGAGTGTTGCTTTTGTAACGTTTTCAGCCCGTTAGTGAAGTGGTTAAATCCTACACGAGGTAGGTCGTGGTTTTTCACACCTCAGTTGGGCTAGAGGTGTTTTCCACGTAAAAATTGTGTGTGCTTTATTTCCGCATTTATTACTTTGAATTTCGCTACTGAATCAATTGAGAACAACCGCTACAAACAAGGCGTAAGGTTGTTTGTGATTTACAAACAATCTCTGCAATCAAGTGCTACGGTTGTTTGTCAGTTATTAGGCGAAAATCGACCACCACAATTCACCCCCCTCTTGTGGTTGTGTACTCTTGGAATTCAACAAGTGGTATCAGAGCGGGTTCTCTCAAAAGGGCTAACACCTTGAGAGATTCTGAAGATGAGTACACCACAAGGAATCCTTGAAGGGCAATCCATTACTCGTCCACCCTATTTCAACGGCCAACATTATAGTTGGTGGAAGAATAGGATGGAGAACTATATTCAGGTAGAAGATTATGAATTATGGATGCTCATCAAGAACGGCCCCTTGTTCCCACCAAGGTACTTGAAGATGGTAAGAAGGTTCCCAAGGAACCCATAGAGTTTGATGGTGAAGACTATAAGAAAATGGAAAAGAATGCCAAGGCCAAGAAGCTATTATATTTTGGCCTAGGTCCAGATGAATATACACGTATCTCAGAGTGTGAGTCAGCTCAGGAGATATGGAATGCCGTCCAAGTAGCTCATGAAGGAACAAGTCAAGTCAAACAATTACGTATTGAGCTACTTATGAGGTAATATGAGTTGTTTGATATGGGTGATCGTGAGAACGTGATGGATATGTACACACGCTTCACCCACATAACAAACGAGCTAAAATCCCTGGGAAAATCCTTCACCACAGAAGAGCTGGTGAGGAAGATTCTAAGGATTTTGCCTCGGTCTTGGGAAGCGAAGGTGACAGCCATCCAAGAAGCTAAAGACATGAACAAGATCACCCTCGACGAGTTGATTGGCAATCTTCAAACCTATGAACTCAGAAAGAACTCACAACAAAAAGAGGAGCAGAAGAAGGATCGTGGGCTTGCCTTGAAAGCACAAGAGGATGATGACTTTGACCTTGAGGATGAAGAGATGACCTTAATGACAAGAAAGTTCAAGAAATTCTTCAAAAAGGTCAAAGAAAACAGCAAAAGAAAAGACTTCAGTAAGTCCAAAAACACCCCCCGAGAACAGTTCACAGGGTGTTTCAAGTGTGGCAAACCAGATCACATTGTGAAGAACTGTCCACTACTTCGAGAAGAGCAAGAGCAAGAACACCCCAGGAAACAAGGTAGAAAACAAGCTGCAAGCAGTTCTGGGAGACGATTCTCGAAGGCTATGCTTGCTGCCTGGGGAGATTCCTCTAAGGATGAAGGTGAGTCTGAAATTGATGAAGGTGCTATAGCTCTCATGGCACAAAGTGACACGGATTCAGATGATGAATCAACAAACAGTCTTACTGATCTCAAGAACAAGGTACGTGGTCTCAATAAAGCAACTCTCGAAGAACTTTTGTATACCTTGATGGATACTTGTGCTGAATTGAAATGAGATGTCCGAGACCTAGAACTAGAAAATGAGATCCTTAAAAATGAAAAACTGGGCTTACATGAAAATATTAATACGCTCAAAGAAAACCTCTTTATAAAAGAAGGAGATTATTCTCGAATGGAGGAAAAACTCTTTGAGGTGGAAGGAATGGTTGAGTCCTTGCTCAGGGAGAACAAGGGTTTGCATGCTAATATAGAAAAACTGGAAACCGAGCTTATCACAACCAAGCGCTGGAACAAGTCCTCACAAGCCCTTGATTGGTTAAACACTCACCACAGTCGAAACAAAAAGGGACTTGGATATAAGCCTAAACGAACAGTTTACCCAATTCATAGAAAGTATGTGGGATTACCTGAAAACATTGTTTGCTTTCATTGTGGTAAAACTGGTCACTATCGATATTCATGTCCTCTGAGAAGGTATGTCATTGAAAAAAATGAAAGGTATGTGAAACAAATCTGGATTAGAAAAGATGAACTTTACTTGTCTAAAAGAATGGGACCCAAGTGGACCTGGGTTCCCAAAACTAACCTGTGATTCGTTTTGCAGGCTGAAGTGAGAGAGAACAACCCCACAAACAACCCAGCAAACAGGGTAAGAAACACCCTGTCAAACAGATCAGAAAACAACCTTGAAAACAGGCAGCTGTGGTATGTTGATAGTGGGTGTTCGCGACATATGACTGGAGAAAAATCAAACTTTCTCTCACTTACAGCTTCAACCGGTGGGAGCGTGGCTTTTGGCAACGGCAAGTCTGGGACAATTGTCGGTATAGGTAGCATTGGTAAAACTCTCTCCCACTCAATTGATAATGTGCACTTAGTTGATGGTTTAAAGCATAATTTACTAAGTGTGTCCCAACTGTGTGACAAGAACAACCTAGTGGTGTTCTCACGAACACATTGCTTGGTTGTCAATGTCAACACAGGAGATGTCGTATTAAGGGGGAAGCGACACAAAAATGTTTACAAAGTATGTATTTCCACTCTTCCCCAAAACAACCTGACTTGTTTGAGTGCTGTGAATGATGACATAATGCTCTGGCACAAGAGACTAGGTCATGCAAGCCTTACTCTTTTAAACAAACTTGTTTCAAAAGACCTGGTTATTGGACTACCTTCCATCAAATTTAATGATGACAAGGTATGTGAAGCTTGTGCAAAAGGCAAACAAGTCAGATCTTCTTTTAAATCGAAAAAATGTGTAAGCACTACCCGACCTCTAGAATTATTACACATTGATTTGTGTGGTCCCATGAGGATAACTAGTAGAGGTGGGAAAAAGTATGTGCTTGTTGTAGTGGATGATTACTCTCGATTTACTTGGACCTTGTTTTTGGCATCCAAAGATGAAACCTTTGAGAATTTTATTGCCTTTCTCAAAAAGGTTGAAAAGAGAGTAGGACACTCCTTAATTAGCTTGAGATCTGATCATGGAACTGAGTTTGAAAATGCAAGTTTTATCAACTATTGTAATGAACATGGTGTTGATCATAACTTCTCAGCTCCAAGAACACCCCAACAAAATGGGGTGGTTGAGCGCAAAAATCGCACCCTGGAAGACATGACCAGAACAATGCTTATTGCTAGTGGTCTTCCTAGGTATTTCTGGGCAGAAGCATTGAACACCTCATGTTACATTATAAATAGATGCATGATCAGACCCATTTTGAACAAAACTCCTTATGAACTTTTCAAGGGCAGAAAACCCAATATTACGCACCTAAGAACATTTGGTTGTAGGTGTTTTGTGCATAATAATGGGAAGGATGCCTTAGGAAAGTTTGACCCTAGGAGTGATGAGGCAATATTTCTTGGCTATTCTTCTCACAGCAAGGCATACAAAGTCTTTAACAAAAGGACCTTGTGTGTTGAGGAAAGTGTGCATGTGCTTTTTAATGAATCTAACTTGTTGAGTGAGAATGATGCACAGGAAGATGAACTTGAATTAGGTCTTGTTCGAAAAGAAGTGTTGCTCCAAGATAAACGAGGTAAGAACACCATGGAGAAAACAACTCCTGAAGGTGTTCCTCAGAACAGCAGGCAAGGTGAACACCAAACAGGGGGAAACACCGTTGAACCCTGTTCGGGACCATGTTCTTCAGGAACAGGCTTACAAACAGGTGCAGAAACAGGCTCAGGAGATGATCGTAAGCTTGATATTACGACTAGAGTAGAGCATGGGTCTGTGGATCCTCTTACTCCACGACCATGGAAGTACCATAGTTCGCACCCCCTTGATCAAATTCTGTCTGATATTAATAGTGGAGTGCAAACTAGGTCTAAGTTTAAGAATTTCTGTGCTTTCTATGCTTTTGTCTCTAATATTGAGCCAAAGAGTGTGAATGAAGCTCTTGCAGATTCAGATTGGGTCACGACAATGCAAGAAGAGCTCCATCAATTTGAAAGAAACAAAGTATGGCACCTTGTACCTAAACCTGCAGAGAGAACAATCATTGGAACCAAGTGGGTGTTCGAAACAAACTGGATGAGTCAGGAACAGTCACTAGGAACAAGGCACGGCTGGTTGTTCAAGGGTATAATCAAGAAGAAGGGATCGATTATGAAGAAACCTTTGCACCAGTTGCTAGAATTGAGGCTATTCGAATCTTAATAGCCTTTGCAGCTCATATGGAAATCAAGCTATATCAAATGGACGTGAAAAGTGCATTCCTCAACGGATACCTTAAAGAAGAGGTGTATGTCAAACAACCCCCTGGTTTTGAAAACAGTGAATTTCCTAACCATGTTTTCAAACTTGACAAAGCTCTTTATGGCCTAAAACAAGCTCCTAGAGCTTGGTACGAACGGTTGTCAAGTTTTTTTAATTGAAAATGATTTTAGAAGAGGCAAGGTAGACAATACCTTGTTTCTAAAATCTAAGGGGGAACATTTATTGATTGTCCAAATTTATGTTGATGACATTATATTTGGTGCAACTCATCATGATTTATGCAATGAATTTTCAAATATGATGAGGAGTGAGTTTGAGATGAGCATGATGGGTGAGCTTAACTTTTTCTTAGGCTTACAAATCAAGCAAACTCCAAACGGCACCATGATCCATCAACAAAAGTATATCAAGGAGCTACTTAAGCGTTTTGGGATGGAGTTGGCCAAACCCATAGACACTCCTATTTCTCCTTCAACCAGGTTGGTTATGGATGATGGGAGTCCCTCAGTTGAGGAGAAACTCTATAGGGGCATGATTGGGTCACTCCTATACCTAACCGCTAGTAGACCAGATATTGTTTTTAGTGTTGGTTTATGTGCCCGTTTTCAGTCTAATCCTAAGGAAACTCATCTTAAGGCTGTGAAACGGATACTAAGATATTTGAAACATACACCCAATTTAGCCTTATGGTATCCTAGAGGTTGCAATTTTGATCTTGTTGGATATGCTGATGTTGACTATGCTGGATTCCTAGTTGATAGAAAGAGTACCTCAGGTATTGCTCACTTTCTTGGACCTTGTTTGGTATTTTGGGCTACCAAGAAGCAACATTCTGTTGCCATGTCCACAGCAGAAGCTGAATATGTTGCAGCAGCTTCATGTTGTGCTCAACTGTTGTGGATAAGGCAACAGCTTAAGGACTTTTGTGTTGACACTGGATGCATTCCTATTTTTTGTGATAACACAAGTGCAATTAACATTGCCAAAAATCCATGTCAACATAAAAGAACAAAGCATATTGACATTCGACATCATTTCTTGAGAGATAATGTTGAAAAGGGTTTAATCTCTATGAATTTTTGCACAACGGAAAATCAAATTGCTGATATATTCACTAAGGCACTAGCTAGAGATCAATTTGAGAGAAATAGACTGGAACTAGGGTTGGTGAGAACACCCTGAGATACCTGTTTCCAGAACATGAACTGGGTTTGGTAAGATCAACCTTTACACCCTGTTCTCTCCCCCTATTTGCAAATCTTATTAACAACGGATGTGATTGTATACACTCAAATTGCGTGCATTTTATCTCTACTTATCCACTTAGTGCAGCACAAGGGGATGTACTGGAGCCGCCTTAATACCATTAAGTCCAATCAAGATCAGACGGCAAAGAACAGGCATAACGAAGAGAACAGGTACGCCCCTTGGTTGCTTGATGTGTTTTTTTTCCTTCCCAAGGCACAAGCTTTTAATGCTCACACCCGTTGCAAACCGAGAAATCTTCTCTCTCTCTCTCTCTCTTTACATGCCCTGTTCTCAGTTCTGCCGTTCATCTCGCACACAAGCAAAACCTGAAAACCCTGCAAAAACCTTAAACCCTAATCTCTCTCTTCTAGCAACAATGGCTCCCAACAACTCCTCTCAATCAAAAGCCCTCGTTCTTGCGTCCTCAATCCCTGCTCCCCCTCGCCCAATCCTGTACAAGCCTTTCAAATTCCTGGAAAGCTTGTCCCTACAATCAGTGGGAATGGGGATGGATGATATTCCCTTCGAGTGTGGAAGGGAATTGGTGTTCCTTGTAGGGATAATTGCTTGTCCCATTAAAGTCGAGTCAGAGGGTACACTATCGGGGTCTCAAGACCAACTCTTGGAAACCCCTGAAGGGTTTAATTTTGAGCCCTGTTCTTCTGGGTTGTTTCCTGACACAGCGACAGAAACAGGGGCTGCCTCTGTCGAAGGTGCGTATGTGGAGGATCTGAATGTCGACTTCCAAGGGAAGTCGAATGAGACATCAGAGGAGAGTTTAGAGAAGGATTCTCTCCCTGAGGCTGAAACCCCCACTCCGGTCGCTCAAACTGGAGAGAAAAGGAAAAGGGTGAAAATAGTGGCCAGGCGTAGCAGAACGCCAAGAACAAGGCCACAACCAAGGTCTCAGCCCTCTCAAACTCCCTCTTCTCCACAATCCTCCAAGCCTTCTCGCAAATCTGCGAGAATAGCTTTTCAATCCTCTCACCGTATCTCCAAACCCTCTGCTCCTGTCATCGAGGAGATTTCCTCCTCTTCTACCGAAGGGTTCTCGAGTTCTGACTCTGAGAACACCACCTTCAAACAGGGGACACCGGTGTTCTCCGAGTCCTCTGAAGAACAAGCCCCTCCAAAATCAACCACTAAACCTGCTGTGAAGCCCTCTCCTGCAAAAACACCCCTCAAGCGAAAGCCCAGAACAGCCCCCCTACCAGAAGCTACCACCTCTGTTCCTGCCCCCAAACACCCAAAGCAGTTCACTCCCTCTCCTATGTCTGACAAACATGCGCAGTTGTTTAAGCGCAATGTCGTCAGGGGGAAGGTAGTGAATGTAAGCTTTTTCGAGGAACAGGGTCTGGGGGTGTTCCTGACCAAGTTGCGCGCTCAAGGCTAGCTCGACTTGTTTGCAAACACCCAGCTGGGGTGTTCTATGCCTGAGTTGGCTGAGTTTTACGCCAACTGCAGTGTCACTGAAGGGGTGGTGACTAGTTTTGTGAATGGGCAACGCATTAAGGTTGATGCGCCCACACTTGGGAAAATTTTGGGAGTACCCTCCCAAGGCTTTGACGTGTATGTGAGGGAAGACAAAACAGCCCTAGAAACAGCCAGGCTCCTAGAGGTGTCCCAACGCCTCAGTCAAAAACAGGGCCTGAGAACACCCCTCTCTGTTAAGAAGGGTGAAATGACCTCCCTGCACCAACTATTGTTTATGTTCACTATCAAGAACATAATTCCGCGAGGTCAAGGGCGAAACTCAGCTGATGCCCTCGATCAATGCCTGGTGGACTTACTGGATCGGGAGGAACCAATCAACCTCCCTGCAATCATGATTCGCCACATAGGGCGAATTGCGAACACCACCCGGGCCCATGATCTTGGATATGGGTTTCTGCTGACAAGGGTGTTTGAGCACCTTGGGATAGTGCTCACACGGCGAGTGGAGGCCCAAGTCGTTGATGAGATTGGGATTGACACTCTGCTCGGGTGTGGCTATGAGGTTGGCGAAGGGTCAGTCTCCAAACAGGGTCGTCGACCACCTCGACCACCTGTTTCTGGGCAACCTTCCATCAAACTTGAGGCTATTTTTGAGGACAATGCTCGCCTCAAGGATGAGCTCTCAGCTGTCAAGGCTGCTCTTGCTGAGAAGCAAGCCCTCTTCGCCAAACGCCATGAGGAATTGCTTGCCCTTCTCTCCACTCTTGCCCCCAGCATTCCTCCTCTGCAAACGAGACCACCCCCTGCAACCTGATTCTCTAGGCTGTTCTTTTGTCTCCTCTTCCCATCTTCGTTTTTGGCATTGTACTGTTTTTAATGCAATATCTCCTTCATGATGCTTCTTGCACCTTATGCTCTATATTTCTTTTCTTGCATTCATACTGTTGTTTATGCTTTTTAATGATGCCAAAAGGGGGAATAAGACCATATGAATAAAACCATATGACGTGCTCTATGACCTAGCACCTAGAGGATCCCTATCAGCATTAAACGTTGTTAAGCTTTCTAATTTTGTCAATATGGTCACTTGGTTTGTCATCATCAAAAAGGGGGAATTTGTTGATTATATTTAGTTTTGATGATAACAAATCCAAGAGTAACATATTTGTCTAAGTAATGTTGTTCCAAACAAGCTCTCCAAACAGGGCCTAATACACCGTTGTTCCTACACCGCTGTTTGTGATATTTTATTAACCTGGTGGCTAAATGTTGAGAACAAGTCTTAGGAACAGGTTCCGAGCTTCAGTGACACAAGATCAGCAAACAACACATATGGTTTAAGTCTTGAGGAACATTCAGCTACACAAGATCACCCAAGGAATCAAGGTGACCAAGGTGTTTTGGAGCAGCATATTCACTCTTGACAAGACAACTAATTCTTACAAGGAGTCTTGGTTAATTTAGTTTTTATCTTTTAGACTCTTGTTAATATACCAATCTTGAAAGTATCATTTTTAGCACTTCTTGAAAACGGTTTTCGAAAAGTTGCTTTGGGACACCATTTCCAAACAACCCTGCAAACAGGGTGCCTAGGGTGTTCTCAAAAACTACAGCAGCTACATCAGTCTTATCTGGAAATTTGCTTCGGTTGGCTGCCAGATCTAAAAAGATTTGTTTTGAATTTGAAAAAAAAAAAAATTGCAAAACCGTTTTTGCTAAAGATTTCTCTTGAAAGATTCTTATCCCTTATTTTTAGGTCTTGATTGAATTTGGGATAAATCAAGATTTTATCCTTTTCAAGCTAGATTACTCGGCCAAGATATTTTAAGAAAATCTTCTCTCCTCTTTTAGCCGTTGGAAATCTTTGGTGAATCTTCTAAGCGACTAAAAATAGAGGATTTTCCCTATCTTTTGAAAAGAATAGCCGTTGGGTTGTGCGTTTAAATATTGAAATTCTCTCTCCCATTTGACAATCCGGTTTTTACAAAGAAGTAAGAGATTCTTAGAGCTGAATTTCAAAGAGAAAAACCGTGAGAAGATTGTGCTTAACTGAGCTTTCAATTTCTTGGCATAATAGGACTTCATTGTACCTTACATCTGCTTAAGTCAGAAGCACCCCAGTAAGGTGTTTTGTACCCCTGTTCTCAGAACAGAAAGTGAGTGAGTGTGTCCTCAGTCATGTGGACTTTGGACGTGTCCTATCTGGTGAGATTGGACGTGGTGTAACCTGTCTTAGGGAAGAAGGTTACGTGGGTTACAAGTTGTAACAAGGAGTGTTGCTTTTGTAACGTTTTCAGCCCGTTAGTGAAGTGGTTAAATCCTACACGAGGTAGGTCGTGGTTTTTCACACCTCAGTTGGGCTAGAGGTGTTTTCCACGTAAAAATTGTGTGTGCTTTATTTCCGCATTTATTACTTTGAATTTCGCTACTGAATCAATTGAGAACAACCGCTACAAACAAGGCGCAAGGTTGTTTGTGATTTACAAACAATCTCTGCAATCAAGTGCTACGGTTGTTTGTCAGTTATTAGGCGAAAATCAACCACCACAATTCACCCCCCTCTTGTGGTTGTGTACTCTTGGAATTCAACACAGGAGCCTACTTTTTTCCTAGACGGTTGATGAGACGATTTGGTCATAGGCAAACCGTCCCTACCTAAGACTACATTCTTCCTTGGGGCTATATGAATGATCCTTGTCGTATCAAGTCATAGGTTGATTATTGGCTTCATCGTCCCACCATTATGATGTCATCTATCCCATGCTCTACATGTGTCTTAAAACACTACCTAGATTGGATCAATGCGAGTGATGCTAAGTTGAGGAAGGCTATTTGGATAAGGAGAATGCTACAAGATCTTTAAAGACTAAGAAGATGGAGGCAAACAAGGAAAAGTGCAACTCGTCTCATTACAGAAAAAAGAGGGTTAAGGATTCTACCCCTCAGAAAACAACACCTCAGGCTAATAAGGATAAGAAGTTAAAGAAAGATTAGGAATTAGCTCAGCCTCTTACTTTTGAATAACGTTTTAGTTTTTCGTAGTAGTATGCTATTAGGAATTTCATAACAAGCTATATGCTTTTTAGAATTTTCTACAACAATAAAAGTATCAAAGCTTTCTAGATAGGTTGTTGCTTTTATTACAAATTTGCTAACTTTCCAACTGACTTACTCGCTTAGTCCATCCCAGCATAACCTTTATTAAAACAGAGTCGCAACCCAAGCTTGTTCCTCCCTACTAGAGCAAAGCTATGTTTCCTTAAGGAACCATGCCTAGTTCTGGCTTGTAAGGCTTGGGCTTTCCTACTAAGCTGTAATTCTCTCTCACTCTCTCTCTCTTCCCCCCCTGAGAGATGGGTAAATGGTTAATAAAGATTAATGGCGTCAAACCATCAAGGCTTCCTAAGTATCTGCATTGTGGAATCAGGCCCTCATAGTTCGTTACATTATTGCCTTTTTTGGGCCCTATTATGGGCCATGTGAACCTGTTATGGGTCTGATTATAGGGAAACATATTTCGTTGCTTTTTTTTTTTTAAGCATATTGTGGGCTTTGGCCTAGGTTGACCTACTAGGCACAATACTTTCTAAATTGATCCAGATTTACATACTGAGTGTATCTCTCTCTACCCATATCTATTAGTTTTACAGCTCCGCCTAGCAATATGGTTTTTATGATATATAGGCCAAGCCAATTGGGCCTAAATTTTCCCCTTAGGTCTTGGATTGGAGTCTTTATTTCTTTTAAGACTATATCTCTTTCTTGTAGGTCTCTAGGCTTTACCTTTTTATTGAAAGCTCTTGAAATCCAAGCCTAGTATAATTGGACATTATGTAATGCCTACGCTCCCTACCATGAACTTTTTGTCTAACATTTGACCGTTCATATGCTACCTACACTCCTTACCATGAACTTCCTTCATGATTTCTTATGCTACCTCCTGTGTTACACAAAGTAAGTTTATGCCCAAATTGGTCTTCTTATATAGCTTCATTTCATCCTTAAAATATTACGAAGCTAACAACCTTGATGCCCATTGGACTTTTGGGGAAAACTCTAATGGGTATTCTTTCTTTGTTTAGTACTGGTAAATGTCATCATATCAAGCAGTAAAGTCGATGTTGCATACTCCAGTGGTATAACACTGAGTCGGCTTATCATTCTTTCCAACTGGACATTGGCATCAAATGGATGCAACTAGAACTGTTGATAATCCATACAAACTTTGCTAGAGCATCAGCAAATTGATTATCTTCACGAGGAAGCTAAATAAGTAGCATAGGCAAAGCTTTTAGTGAGTTCCACTAAATGCGCTTCGTATAGAGCCAAGGCTTCCACTTCTCACTTTCCATTTTTATGAGATTTGATTGATTGTCAAATTAAAGTCCCCGTATAGCCGTGTATTCTTTACTTCTATTTTTATGGCAGCTTGGAACCCAATAATACAAGCTCTTCGTATTCTGTCATGTTGTTAGCAAACCTCGAAATCCAACTTGACTGGGATAGGGTTATGTTCCCTTTTGGAGATACTAAAAGAATGCCTACCCCAAATCCTTTTTGGTTTGAAGCCCCATCGAAATACACTGCCCAGACGTCTTCTTCTACTTGAAGAATTTCTTCATTGGGGAAATCAAAAGTTTCTTCCTTTCGATCTTCCGCGGCAAGTCCGCTGAGAAGTCTCACATGGCTCTTCCCCTAATTAATTCCTATGGGATGTAGTGTAGGTCCAATTCTGATAGCATCACTGTCCAACTGGTAACCTTGGCACTTATTACCGATTATTACAGTAAATACCTTATCTGGTCCATTAGTGCCACTACATGTAACGCATGAGTTAATATGTAATGTCTAAGTTTTTTAATGCCTAAACTAGTTCTAAAAAAGTTTTTTCCAAGAGGGTTAGTGAGTTTCGTATTCAATAAACATTTTACTGACATAGTCAATGTGCCTTTCCTCTCTTTTTATCTTTTAGGCTAGCTTGGGCGTCGTTGCTAGTATCATCATCGTAAGATAACGAATGAGGGGAATGCCTAGCCGTGGAGGTACCAAAACTGGTGAGTTAGATAGGTATCCCTTAATCTTATCAAATACCTTTTGAATTCCGCATCCCATTCTAGTTTTACACCTTTTTTCAATTTCTTGAGGATAGGCTTGCAAGTCGTGGTCAGCTTTGATATGAAGTGCCTAATGTACTGCAGGCATCCCAATAATTCTCATATTTCCTTCTCGATCTTAGGTGAAGGTATTTCCTACATAGCCTTGATCTTTGAAAGATCAACCTCAATTCCCCTTAGGCTAATCATGTATCCTAATAAACTTCCAAAGGTGACTCCAAATCCATACTTCTATAAGTTCATGCGCACATTGTATTTTCTAAGTTTAGCAAAGAAATTCTTGAGGGTTAGCACATGTCCATTCCTTTCTTTGGACTTTATGATCATATCATCTACGCATACCTTTGCTTTCGTATGCATTAACTTATGCAGTGGAGTAGTAGTCATCCTTTGGTAAGTGCCCCAACATTTTTTGACCCGAATGGCATCACAATATGACAATATGTTCCTCAATAGGTGTTCGTGCTAAAAATATATTATTTTTACGATACTTTAATGCCTGATTTATGCTCGTTATAATTATTACTTTTAGGTTTTTATTTGATTTTATTTCGCTTTGTAGGTATTGAATAATTATGGAAGAAATGTGAAAAAAAAAGATGAAAACTGCCGAAAATGGAAGAATTGGGCCAAATTGACTCGAACCCAACCCAAATGCCCATTGTCTTTTATAACCCAAAAATAACAAAAGGAAATTGAATTAAAAAAAACCCAAGCCTTCCCACGCATGCAGCACACGTGACTTCTCCCCCCTTTTTATTTCTCATTTTCTCTCTCTTCCTTTCGGCCCTAAACCCCTGAAAGAACACCCGAAAACCTGATAGCTCCCTTGCTCCTCCATCTTCATCATCATCATCTTCTTTCTCTCTCTCCCCCCTAACCCATCTCTCTCACCACCATCGAGCACCAGCGCAGCACACCAAATCACCACCCCCATCCAACAGAATGTAAGCAACAACCACCAGATTGCGCCATGTCCTTTGCCCATGCATTTCCAGATGGACGGTGTAGATCAAATGAGTTTGGGTATAAATTGAAGGGAGCCGGCTCCAGAGAGGAGGTTAGGAAGTTTTAGGGTTCCAATTAGTTTTAATTGCTAGTTTTTAGGCGTCAATTCGTATGTTTTCGATTTCTAGATTTAGCATTTAAGGTTTAAATTCGGTTTAGGGTTTGATGCTAGATCAGTTTTTGGTTCTGAATTTCATGTAATTAAGTTATGATTTCATTGATTGCCAGTTAAAATTCATGGTTTTCAGTTTGCTTTTGTAAGATTTTGGAGTTGGTTTGTTTAATTTCAGTCACCTCCTCCCTTGTTTTCATTTCGTCGAGCCTAGTAATGGCGTTTCCGCCATTGTTTACTGTTGTTGGAGCTCCAAAAATGGAGTTACTTGTGTTTGGCTAAGCTGCAAAGCGAGAACGCCTTGAGCTCTGTTTTCCTTCTCCCCATTCGGTTAGTTTGCACTCCAGATTCGGCTTCTTCTGTTTAGGGCACCTCTGTTTCGGATTCCAGAATTGAGCTGTTGCAAGTTCGCAGGTTGATCTCGGTTTTAGATTGATTTCAGTACAAGTAAGGCTCTGTTGATTTCGATTTCCCTTCCCCCGATTTATTTTGGAAGTTGTTTCGGTTAGTTGCTATTTCCGTTTAGTTTACTTGATCGTTTAGTTTCAGTTAGCTGCTTCTGTTTTCAAAGTTTCAGTTACTTATTTCATTTGCTATACTTTCGTTCTTGCTCTCTTTAGTCACTTGATCGCTTTATCTTTTATCTCGTTTATTTAGATGATGTGGTTAGTTATTTTTTTTTTTGAGTTGCTTTGCTACCTTAAAATTAGTTAGGTCTTTTGAAACCATTGTGAATAGCTAGTATTGTTTAGAATTAGGTCCATTTATGATCAACAGTTATAAGTTGTTTATGGTTTTGATTCATTTATAAACAATGTTAGCTTAGTTTATTCCAGTAATTTGTGACCTCAATCTCATCCTTTTCCCTGAGAACACGACCCTCAAGTACTATGACGATTGTCGTATACTTGCATCATTTTATATTTCACTCAAAATTACCTTTCAAATTTTTTGACGCCATTGTCGGGGATGGCGGCATGAGATTAGATCGCATTTTCTTTTTCGTAGCTACTTTAATATTAGGTTGCTTTATTATATTATTAAGTTGTGACTTGATTTAATGTATTCCTTGAGTTTTCAAAAATCCAAAAAAAATAAATTGGAAAAGCCTAAAATTGAAAAAAAATTAGAAAAACTTAAAAACCACAAAAAAATTGAAACATTTAAGAACCTCAAAAACAAAGTGGCAAGTTTATGTTTTCCTCAGTTTGAGCACTTTTCTTTTTTTTAGTTTCGTTCTTATTAGTTGCTTATGCTTTGACTTACTTTGTTTATTCATTATTAGTTGTGATTTATTTAGCTCATTTCTTGAAAAAATCCAAAAACCCATAAAAATTTAGAAAAATTTAAGACTCCAAAAAAAATTTGATTGAAAAACTCTAAAAACAAATGACTTAGAATTGATTTATGGCTTTAGTTGCTTTATTTTGTTATTTTGTAGTTTTAGAATTGAGTTAGTAATTTGAATTTGGTTTTTGTTGGAATTTGTCTCATCTCCATTTTAGGGACTGGTTAACTATTTGGTTTGGCTACCTTTTGTTTGCAAATTGTCTTTAGGGTTGAGTAACATTTTGATTTGATTTTGTGCTTAAGAAAAAGGAAAAAATTAGAAAATTCAAAAATTCAAAAAAAAAATAGAAAGAGAAAAGACCAAAAATAGGACCTTTTGTGAGGATGTGAGGTTTATATGATTAGTTGGGTTAGAGACCCTGAAAATCAAAGACTTTTTAGGAGTGAGTCAAACCCTGATTTAGAAGCCGAACCTGAACCTAAGCTTGGGTTAGAGAATATGACACAAGAAAGGGCTTTGAGTGATATTTTCTATCCTCCTATGACTGCTTTGCCATCATGCTTTGTTATGCCTAATCTTGCACTAAATGTGACCTTCGAATTATAATCCCATTATACTCAGATGCTCCCTAAATTTACAAGTTTAGAGGATGCTTATTTATTTTTGAGGGAATTCAAAGAAGTTTGTTCTATGATGCATTTCCCGAATATTCCCATTGATGTTGTGCGAATGAAATTGATGCCTTTTGCTTTAAAAGATTCTACTAAATGTTGTATGTATGGCTTGGCTGCTAATTCTATTATTTCTTGGAATGATTTTGTAAGATTGTTCTTAAGAAAATATTTCCCTAATACCAAGGCTGTTAAGTTGAGGAATGAAATAAATTAATTTGTGCAACTTAATAAGGAATCATTTTGGAAATATTTTGATAGGTTCAAAACTTTGTTGGTCCAATGTCCCCTTCATGATTTAGACCAAGCACGCTTGTGCCAGATTATATATAAAGGACTTGACCAACAGATTAGAACAATGGTAGAGTTCATGTGTCAGGGTAGCTTTGTTTCTAAGAGCGCCATAGTTGCTTGGGAGTTTTTAGAGGACTTGGCTGAGAAAACCTTGCAGTGGGAAACCGCTTGTGATGACGGCCTGAATTCTAGGTTTGCAAGGGGTGGGTTGCATTCTGTCTCTGGTATAAGTCACTTAGAGTCTAGGATTGCTATTTTAGAAAACATGTTGAAGGGATTATCTCCCCAGATGTCTTAGTTATCTCAGACATCTACAGTGTTTTGTTCTCATTGCCAGGCCCTAGATCATTCTTTAGGTGCTTGTTTTTATTTTGCTTATCAGTTAGCAACTGAACAAAAGCAAGCGAGTATAGCCTTCCAGAGACCTAAGAATAACCCCTTCTCCCCTTATTACAACCCAGGGTGGAGAAATCACCCTAACTTTTCATGGAATAGTGGACCAAATGGTACAGTTTCTAACTCTCAACCTGGGATGTTTCCTGAAAACAACTCCCAACCCATCTCTCATCCTTCAAATTCCTTTCAGAGACCGACTTTTTTAGGTGCACCCAATACACCTAGACCTCCACTTCCCATAGCTCAAGTTTAACCTCCTCTAGGTTATATTGATATTGATAAATTAGAAAGGAGAATCAATGACAATGTGGAGAGGATAATTAATGCTAACATGGAAAGAATGATGAGAATGATGACCGAACAGTTTTCCCAGTTAGTATCATCTTCTAGGGAACCAGGTACTTTTCCGAGTCAACCTGAGGTGAACCCTAAGGGTCACGCCTCCCCTTCTTCTGGTAACCCTAGTGAGCCTGTGAGGAAAGTGAAGGAGGTTATATCTCTCCGTTCTAGTCAAGAGGTTGATAACCAAGTAAGAAATCCTAATGAACCTTGCAAGTATCATCACCAATTCTTCCAAAATTCTTCTTCCTCCTCTTCTTTAGAGACTGGTTCATCCAGTCAGTCAGGGGATGCTACTGACGGTGTTTTCAATGCTTCAGATAGCCCTTCCCTTCCTAAGTCACCTTCTACGAAAGAAGAGCTTAAAGAGAAAGACTCCTCTGACTTGGCAAATTTTTCACCTTCTAAGAATTCTTCCTCCTCTTCTTCTTCTGAGAAATTTCAAATGCCTTTACCTCCTTTTCTCCATAGGCTAAAGAAGAAAGATCAAGATCATATTGAGAAGATGAGAGAGACCTTCTCTCAAGTAAATATCAACATTTTCTTGCTCGATGCTATTTAGTAGATGCCTCCATATGCTAGATTCTTAAAGGAGCTATGTATGACCAAGAGAGCAACTGGTGTACGTAAGAAGGCTTTCTTAACCTTTGTTGCTAATTCTATCTTTTCTCAGATCCTGATGAAGTATAAGGACCCCGGTTGCTCCACTGTGTCTATAATCATAGGGGACCAACTTATTCACAGAGCATTGCTTGACCTAGGGGCTAGTGTTAACTTGATACCCTTTACTGAGTATGAGAGGCTAGAGTTAGATGAGCTGAAACCTACCAAAATGGTCATTCAACTGACTGATAGATCGACTAAGGTACCCAGGGGGATAGTTGAGGATGTGCTGATTAGAGTGGGTGAATTCATTTACCCAGTGGACTTTGTTGTGATTGAAACTGAGAAGGTGTCCAACTTAGCTGGTCAATTTCCTGTGATTCTAGGGCGTCCTTTCTTGGCAACTGCCAATGCCCTCATTAATTGCAGGAATGGTATAATGAGACTGTCTTTTGGCAACATGCCTGTAGAATTAAACATCTTTAACATGCAATGACAGCTTCTAGATTTGATGATATAGAATTTTCTACTCTTAACTGGGTAGGGGATTCTGTATTCGATGATACTTTTGATGATGTATTTGCTACTGAGTATGGATCATTTCTTGTAGATGATGAGCCTAAATATGATGTGTTTGAATTTGATGACTTGTGCTTTACTGCTGATTGTCCACTTACTGCTGTTTCTGAATCTGCTACTAAATCTGTTTCTCCTGTTGCTCTTGAATTGAAAGCTCTTTCTGACTCTCTTAAGTATGCGTTTCTAGGATCTGATGAATCCTTACCTATTATAATTGCTTCTGATCTGGACCGGGACCAAAAGGACAAATTGATTACTTTACTTAGGGAGAACAGGGAAGCTCTCGGATGGATTTTGGGAGATATCAAGTGTATTTGTCCGTCGATTGTGGAACATAGAATTCATTTAGAGGACAATGCTAAGCCCTATCGTGACCGCCAAAGGCGTTTGAACCCCACTTTGCAGGAAGTAGTTAAAAAGGAAGTGTTAAAATGGTTAGACCATGGGACTATCTATCCTATTTCTGATAGTGAGTGGGTTAGCCCTATTCAAGTTGTTCCTAAGAAGACCGGTATTACCATGATTATGAATGATAAGAACAAGTTAGTCCCTACTCGAGTTTAATCTGGGTGGCATGTGCGTATAGATTATAGGAAATTGAATGCTGCCACTAGGAAAGACCATTTTTCCCTCCCCTTCTTGGATCAAATGCTAGAGAGGTTAGCTGGACATTCCTTCTATTGCTTCTTAGATGGATATTTCAATTATACCTAGATTTCTATTGCTCCTAAGGATCAGGAGAAGACTACTTTTATCTGTCCATTTAGGACATATGCTTTTAGAAGAATGTCGTTTGGACTGTGTAATGCCCCTGCTACCTTTCAAAGATGCATGATTTCTATTGTCTCAGATCTAATTGAGCAATGCATGGAAATTTTCATGATGATTTTTCTGTGTTTGGATCTTCTTTTGATGATTACTTGTCTAATCTGAGAAAGGTGTTGGAGAGGTGTAGGGAGAAAAATTTGACTTTAAACTAGGAAAAATGTCACTCCATGGTTAAAAAGGGTATAGTCTTAGAACACGTTATTTCTTGAGATGGAATTGAAGTAGACAAAGTTAAGACTGACCTGATTGTTAATCTTCCCCCTCCCACTTGTGTGAAAGAGGTGCGGTCTTTCCTTGGACATGCTGGCTTTTATCGTCTTTTTATTAAGGACTTTAGTAAGATTGCAAAGCCTTTATCCAATCTGCTAGCTGAGGATGTGCCATTTCATTTCTCTGAAGAGTATCTTGGGGCATTTTCTAAGCATAAGGAGGTCTTTACCTCTGCTCCTTTTCTTCTTCCTCCCATCTGGGGAGAACCATTTGAATTGATGTGTGATGCGTCTGATTATATTATTGGGGTTGTTTTAGGACAGCGTATTGATAAGAAACCCCATGTTATTTACTATGTTAGTCACACGTTGAATAATGCCCAGTTGAATTACACTGTTACTAAGAAAGAATTCTTGGCTGTGATCTTTGGTTTTAAAAAGTTTAGACCCCATTTGATTAGGTCTCATGTGATTGTTTATACTAACCACTCTGCTCTTAAGCACCTTCTTTTTAAGAATGATGCTAAGTCTAGACTTATGAGATGGATTTTGCTTTTGCAAGAATTTGACAGTGAAATCAAGGGTAAGAAAGGTTCTGAAAACCTTGTAGTTGATCATCTGTCTAGGATTCTCTATGATATAGAGAGTGAGTCCAGTGTTTCTAAGTGCTTCCCCGATGAGCAATTGTATGCTGTTCACCCTGATCCTTGGTATGCTGATATTGTGAACTACTTAGTTGCTAGTAGGATCCTGAGGGTTGGACTACGAATGACAGAGATAGATTCTTCCACCTTGTGAAATTCTTTATTTGGGATGACCCTTATCTATTTAAGTACTGCTCTGACTAAGTCTTTAGGAGGTACATTCCCAACAATGAGGTGAGAAGTATCCTTTCTTTTTATCATGACCTGGCATGTGGGGGCATTTTAGTGGTAGGAAGACCATAGTCAAGGTTCTTCAATGTGGTTTTTACCAGCCTACTTTGTTTAAGGACACATTTGAGTACTGTAAAAGTTGCCCTAGATGCCAGCAGTTGGGTAGAATAAGCAGGAGCAATATAATGCCACTGAACTCCATCATTGTTGTAGAGGTTTTTGATGTATGGTGTATTGACTTTATGGGACCATTTTCACCTTCCTTTGGGAATGAGTACATTTTGTTAGCTGTGGGCTATGCTTCTAAATGGGTTGAGGCCATCCCTTTTAGGACCAATAAAGCTATGGTCATTGTCAAATTCCTTAGGGAGAACATCTTTGCTCGATTTGGTATGCCCCGTGCTATCATTAGTGATCAGGGTACCCATTTTAATAATAGATCTTTTGATGCTTTACTGAAGAGGTATTTCATAGTCCATAGGCTTGCTACTCCCTACCATCCCCAAACTAGTGGCTAGGTTGAAGTGTCCAATCGGCAGATCAAACAAATTTTAGAAAAGACAGTGAGTAGGAGTAGGAAAGACTGGGCTGACAAGCTAGTAGATGCACTCTGAGCATATAGGACGGCTTCAAAACTCCCTTAAGTATGTCACCTTATTGGGTGGTTTATGGTAAGCCTTGTCATTTACTTGTGGAGATAGAGCATAAAGCTTGGTGGGCCATTAAGAAGCTTAATTATGACTTGACTGAGGCGGGTGAGGAGAGACGACTGCAACCGAGTGAGCTTGATGAGATTAGAGTTAAGGCTTATAAGAGTGCTCGATCTTACAAAGAGAGGGTGAAGTTGTTCCACGATCGACATATTTTTAGAAAAGAGTTTACCCCAGGAAGGAAAGTACTCTTGTATGACTCTAAGCTCCATCTGTTTCCAGGGAAATTGAGGTTCCGATGGACGGGTCCTTATATTGTCTCGCATGTTTTTCCCTATGGTCCAGTTGAAATTCAGGATCCTCAGAGTGGTTTTACCTTCAAAGTGAATGGCCAGCATTTGAAATAATTTTTGGAGTTGCCAAGCCAAGAAGATGTGGAGTGTCTGATACTCCACGAACCGAGCCCTGATCAATGATTGTGATGTGAGATAACTTGGGTGTACTTAGCACCTGACCCGGTTTGCTAGAAATTCCTTCTCCTCTTCTCTCTTCTTCTCTTTTTTCCTCCCTTCTTCTTCTTTGTCTTAGTCCAGTTTCTTTTTGTACAGTTGATTGCTTTTCTTTTTATATGTTGGTTGTTTTGTTTTTGAGTCTTGTTTTTATTTTTGAACATACGTTCTCTTTTTAGATTTTTCTTTTCGCTCTTCATGTTACTTTCCCACTTCTAATGAGGACATTGTGAGATTTTAGTGTGGGGGTGAGGTGTCCATTTGTACATACTTTTTTTTGAAAATTTTGAAAAATTCAAAAGATTTTTGTTTTGTTTTTGGGGACGTTTGTACTCTTTCTGATTAGCTTAAATCCCCTGTGCTTTGGTTATTAGCTTGTATGTAAGTAGGATGTGCATAAAAGGTCTCCGACCTCAGTGTGACATTCTAAACCCTAATTCTAACTCCAATTGTTCATTATAGATGTGCAATCCAATCCTTATTTATCCCTTCATCATTATCTTCAGGTCTTAGGCTTTCATGAATTATTCTTTCACTTGTTTGTAACACGATTACTCTGAGAAAATAATGAATGAAAATAATGAATAAAGAAGAGAAAAAGAAAAAGATGAAATAAAATTTGGAATGACGAGTATCCCTTTGAGGCATGCGTTACTGGACATTACCCTTTGAGGTACGTGCTACTAGGTGTTACCCTTTGAGACAATACTGCTACTGCAAAAATTTGCTTCCAATGTTAATATGTCAATAATGTAGTTGTGCCAGTCAAATGGGATTGAGTCTGATTCTGGTAAATCTAAGCCTTGGAATGATAATATACTTGCATACGAGTACTGGGATGGATTCAGAATCTTGATATATAGTGGGGTGAAAAATTAGTGCTTTGATGTCATTTATGGGGTAGAGGACTTTGAAGTACATTCTGTTTATATACAGGTCGATGTCTTGGTTATATGAGTGATTTAGTTGATTAGAACATGCACATATCTTTCTCCAATTCTGTACATATTAGCTTTGAGAAAAACCCAAAAAGATTTTCGATTTCCTGTTTTTATTTTCTTTTTGGATTTTTTGTAGGTATTTCACTTGAAAACCCTCACGAAACCTCACTCATCCACTTGGGAGACCGAGAGGTTTAAAGGGCTTGTTGCATACACTAAATGCAACCGTGATTCCTACGATAGTGAGTTAGGATTTTCTTTTTCTTATTTTTCATTTCCTTTTAGGTAATTTAGTTATTTACTCGGGGACGAGCAAAATCTTGGCGTCGGGGTATTTGTTCGTGCTAAAAATATGTTATTTTTACAATACTTTTATGCCTGATTTATGCTCGTTATAATTGTTATTTTTAGGTTTTTATTTGATTTTATTTTGTTTTATAGGTATTGAGTAATTATGGAAGAAATGAGAAAAAAAAGATGAAAAAAATGCCGAAAATGGAAGAATTGGCCAAATTGACTCGAACCCAACCCAAATGTGCATTGTCTTTTATAACCCAAAAATAATAAAAGGAAATTGAATAAAAAAAACCCAAGCCTTCCCACGCATGCAGCTCACGTGACTTCTCCCCCCCTTTTTATTTCTCATTTTCTCTCTCTTACTTTTTGGCCCCAGGCCCCTAAAAGAACACCCGAAAACCCGATAGCCCCCCTGCTCCTCCATCTTCATCATTATCATCTTCTCTCTCTCTCTCTCTAACCCATATCTCTCACCACCACCGAGCGCTAGCGCAGCACACCAAATCACCACCCCTATCCAACGGAATGCAAGCAGAACCACCAGATTGCGCCATCTCCTTTGCCCACGCATTTCCAGATGGACGGTGTAGATCGAACGAGTTTGGGTATAAATTGAAGGGAGCCGGCTCCAGAGAGGAGGTTAGGAAGTTTTAGGGTTCCAATTAGTTTTAATTGCTACTTTTTATGCTTTAATTCGTATGTTTTCGATTTCTAGATTTAGCGTTTAAGGTTTAAAATTCGGTTTAGGGTTTGATGTTAGATCGATTTTTGGTTCCGAATTTCATGTAATTAAGCTATGATTTCGTTGATTGCCAGTTGAAATTCATGGCTTTCAGTTTGCTTTTGTAAGATTTTAGAGTTGGTTTGTTTAATTTCAGTCACCTCCTCCCTTTTTTTATTTCGTCGGGCCTAGTAATGGCGTTTCCGCCATTGTTTGCGATTGTTGGAGCTCCAAAAATGGAGTTACTTGTGTTTGGCTGAGCTGCAAAGCGAGGACACCTTGAGCTCTGTTTTCCTTCTCCCCATTCGGTTGTGTTGAATTCCAAGAGTACACAACCACAAGAGGGGGGTGAATAGTGGTGGTCGATTTTCGCCTAATAACTGACAAACAACCGTAGCACTTGATTGCAGAGATTGTTTGTAAATCACAAACAACCTTACGCCTTGTTTGTAGCGGTTGTTCTCAATTGATTCAGTAGCAAAATTCAAAGTAATAAATACGGAAATAAAGCACACACAATTTTTACGTGGAAAACACCTCTAGCCCAACTGAGGTGTGAAAAACCACGACCTACCTCGTGTAGGATTTAACCACTTCACTAACGAGCTGAAAACGTTACAAAATCAACACTCCTTGTTACAACTTGTAACCCACGTAACCTTCTTCCCTAAGACAGGTTACACCACGTCCAATCTCACCAGATAGGACACGTCCAAAGTCCACACGACTGAGGACACACTCACTCACTTTCTGTTCTGAGAACAGGGGTACAAAACACCTTACTGGGGTGCTTCTGACTTAAGCAGATGTAAGGTACAATGAAGTCCTATTATGCCAAGAAATTGAAAGCTCAGTTAAGCACAATCTTCTCACGGTTTTTCTCTTTGAAATTCAGCTCTAAGAATCTCTTACTTCTTTGTAAAAACCGGATTGTCAAATGGGAGAGAGAATTTCAATATTTAAACGCACAACCCAACGGCTATTCTTTTCAAAAGATAGGGAAAATCCTCTATTTTTAGTCGCTTAGAAGATTCACCAAAGATTTCCAACGGCTAAGAGAGGAGAGAAGATTTTCTTAAAATATCTTGGCCGAGTAATCTAGCTTGAAAAGGATAAAATCTTGATTTATCCCAAATTCAATCAAGACCTAAAAATAAGGGATAGGAATCTTTCAAGAGAAATCTTTAGCAAAAACGGTTTTGCAATTTTTATTTTTTTTTTTCAAATTCAAAACAAATCTTTTTAGATCTGGCAGCCAACCGAAGCAAATTTCCAGATAAGACTGATGTAGCTGCTGTAGTTTTTGAGAACACCCTAGGCACCCTGTTTGCAGGGTTGTTTGGAAATGGTGTCCCAAAACAACTTTTCGAAAACCGTTTTCAAGAAGTGCTAAAAATGATACTTTCAAGATTGGCATATTAACAAGAGTCTAAAAGATAAAAACTAAATTAACCAAGACTCCTTGTAAGAATTAGTTGTCTTGTCAAGAGTGAATATGCTGCTCCAAAACACCTTGGTCACCTTGATTCCTTGGGTGATCTTGTGTAGCTGAATGTTCCTCAAGACTTAAACCATATGTGTTGTTTGCTGATCTTATGTCACTGAAGCTCGGAACCTGTTCCTAAGACTTGTTCTCAACATTTAGCCACCAGGTTAATAAAATATCACAAACAGCGGTGTAGGAACAACGGTGTATTAGGCCCTGTTTGGAGAGCTTGTTTGGAACAACATTACTTAGACAAATATGTTACTCTTGGATTTGTTATCATCAAAACTAAATATAACAACAAATTCCCCCTTTTTGATGATGACAAACCAAGTGACCATATTGACAAAATTTAAAAGCTTAACAACGTTTAATGCTGATAGGGATCCTCTAGGTGCTAGGTCATAGAGCACGTCATATGTTTTATTCATATGGTCTTATTCCCCCTTTTGGCATCATTAAAAAGCATAAACAACAGTATGAATGCAAGAAAAGAAATATAGAGCATAAGGTGCAAGAAGCATCATTAAGGAGATATTGCATTAAAAACAGTACAATGCCAAAAACGAAGATGGGAGGAGACAAGAGAACAGCCTAGAGAATCAGGTTGCAGGGGGTGGTCTCGTTTGCAGAGGAGGAATGCTGGGGGCAAGAATGGAGAGAAGGGCAAGCAATTCCTCATGGCGTTTGGCGGAGAGGGCTTGCTCCTCAGCAAGAGCAGCCTTGACAGCTGAGAGCTCATCCTTGAGGCGAGCATTGTCCTCAAAAACAGCCTCAAGTTTGATGGAAGGTTGCCCAGAAACAGGTGGTCGAGGTGGTCGACGACCCTGTTTGGAGACTGACCCTTCGCCAACCTCATAGCCACACCCGAGCAGAGTGTCAATCCCAATCTCATCAACGACTTGGGCCTCCACTCGCCGTGTGAGCACTATCCCAAGGTGCTCAAACACCCTTGTCAGCAAAAACCCATATCCAAGATCATGGGCCCGGGTGGTGTTCGCAATTCGCCCTATGTGGCGAATCATGATTGCAGGGAGGTTGATTGGTTCCTCCCGATCCAGTAAGTCCACCAGGCATTGATCGAGGGCATCAGCTGAGTTTCGCCCTTGACCTCGCGGAATTATGTTCTTGATAGTGAACATAAACAATAGTTGGTGCAGGGAGGTCATTTCACCCTTCTTAACAGAGAGGGGTGTTCTCAGGCCCTGTTTTTGACTGAGGCGTTGGGACACCTCTAGGAGCCTAGCTGTTTCTAGGGCTGTTTTGTCTTCCCTCACATACACGTCAAAGCCTTGGGAGGGTACTCCCAAAATTTTTCCAAGTGTGGGCGCATCAACCTTAATGCGTTGCCCATTCACAAAACTAATCACCACCCCTTTGGTGACACTGCAATTGGCGTAAAACTCAGCCAACTTAGGCACAGAACACCCCCAGACCCTGTTCCTCGAAAAGCTTACATTCACTACCCTCCCCCTGACGACATTGCGCTTAAGCAACTGCGCATGTTTGTCAGACATAGGAGAGGGAGTGAACTGCTGGTAGGAACAGAGGTGGTAGCTTCTGGTAGGGAGGCTGTTATGGGCTTTCGCTTGAGGGGTGTTTTTGCAAGAGAGGGCTTCACAGCAGGTTTAGTGGTTGATTTTGGAGGGGCTTGTTCTTCAGAGGACTCGGAGAACACCGGTGTCCCCTGTTTGAAGGTGGTGTTCTCAGAGTCAGAACTCGAGAACCCTTCGGTAGAAGAGGAGGAAATCTCCTCGATGACAGGTTTGAAGATACGGTGAGAGGATTGAAAAGCTATTCTCGCAGATTTGCGAGAAGGCTTGGAGGATTGTGGAGAAGAGGGAGTTTGAGAGGGCTGAGACCTTGGTTGTGGCCTTGTTCTTGGCGTTCTGCTACGCCTGGCCACTATTTTCACCCTTTTTCTTTTCTCTCCAGTTTGAGCGACCGGAGTGGGGGTTTCAGCCTCAGGGAGAGAATCCTTCTCTAAACTCTCCTTTGATGTCTCATTCGACTTCCCTTGGAAGTCGACATTCAGATCCTCCATATACACACTTTCGACAGAGGCAGCCCCTATTTCTGTCGTTGTGTCAAGAAACAACCCAGAAGAACAGGGCTCAAAATTAAACCCTTCAGGGGTTTTCAAGAGTTGGTCTTGAGACCCCGATAGTGTACCCTCTGACTCGACTTTAATGGGACAAGCAATTGTCCCTACAAGGAACACCAATTCCCTTCCACACTCGAAGGGAATATCATCCATCCCCATTCCCACTGATTGTAGGGACAAGCTTTTCAGGAATTTGAAAGGTTTGTACAGGATTGGGCGAGGGGGAGCAGGGATTGAGGATGCAAGAACGAGAGCTTTTGATTGAGAGGAGTTGTTGGGAGCCATTGTTGCTAGAAGAGAGAGATTAGGGTTTAAGGTTGTTGCAGGGTTTTCAGGTTTTGCTTGTGTGCGAGATGAACGGCAGAACTGAGAACAGGGCATATAAAGAGAGAGAGAGAGAGAGCACCCAAAATCTTTAGAAGATTTCTCGGTTTGCAACGGGTGTGAGCATTAAAAGCTTGTGCCTTGGGAAGGAAAGAAAACACATCGAGCAACCAAGGGGCGTACCTGTTCTCTTCGTTATGCCTGTTCTTTGCCGTCTGATCTTGATTGGACTTAATGGTACTAAGGCGGCTCCAGTACATCCCCTTATGCTGCACTAAGTGGATAAGTAGAGACAAAATGCACGCAATTCGAGTGTATGCAATCACATCCGTTGTTAATAAGAATTTGCAAACAGGGGGAGAGAACAGGGTGTAAAGGTTGATCTTACCAAACCCAGTTCATGTTCTGGAAACAGGTATCTCAGGGTGTTCTCACCAACCCTAGTTCCAGTCTATTTCTCTCAAATTGATCTCTAGCTAGTGCCTTAGTGAATATATCAGCAATTTGATTTTCCGTTGTGCAAAAATTCGTAGAGATTAAACCCTTTTCAACATTATCTCTCAAGAAATGATGTCGAATGTCAATATGCTTTGTTCTTTTACGTTGACATGGATTTTTGGCAATGTTAATTGCACTTGTGTTATCACAAAAAATAGGAATGCATCCAGTGTCAACATAAAAGTCCTTAAGCTGTTGCCTTATCCACAACAGTTGAGCACAACATGAAGCTGCTGCAACATATTCAGCTTCTGCTGTGGACATGGCAACAGAATGTTGCTTCTTGGTAGCCCAAGATACCAAACAAGGTCCAAGAAAGTGAGCCATACCTGAGGTACTCTTTCTATCAACTAGGAATCCAGCATAGTCAGCATCAGCATATCCAACAAGATCAAAATTGCAACCTCTAGGATACCATAAGGCTAAATTTGGTGTATGTTTCAAATATCTTAGTATCCGTTTCACAGCCTTAAGATGAGTTTCCTTAGGATTAGACTGAAAACGGGCACATAAACCAACACTAAAAACAATATCTGGTCTACTAGCGGTTAGGTATAGGAGTGACCCAATCATGCCCCTATAGAGTTTCTCCTCAACTGAGGGACTCCCATCATCCATAACCAACCTGGTTGAAGGAGAAATAGGAGTGTCTACGGGTTTGGCCAACTCCATCCCAAAACGCTTAAGTAGCTCCTTGATATACTTTTGTTGATGGATCATGGTGCCGTTTGGAGTTTGCTTGATTTGTAAGCCTAAGAAAAAGTTAAGCTCACCCATCATGCTCATCTCAAACTCACTCCTCATCATATTTGAAAATTCATTGCATAAATCATGATGAGTTGCACCAAATATAATGTCATCAACATATATTTGGACAATCAATAAATGTTCCCCCTTAGATTTTAGAAACAAGGTATTGTCTACCTTGCCTCTTCTAAAATCATTTTCAATTAAAAAACTTGACAACCGTTCGTACCAAGCTCTAGGAGCTTGTTTTAGGCCATAAAGAGCTTTGTCAAGTTTGAAAACATGGTTAGGAAATTCACTGTTTTCAAAACCAGGGGGTTGTTTGACATACACCTCTTCTTTAAGGTATCCGTTGAGGAATGCACTTTTCACGTCCATTTGATATAGCTTGATTTTCATATGAGCTGCAAAGGCTATTAAGATTCGAATAGCCTCAATTCTAGCAACTGGTGCAAAGGTTTCTTCATAATCGATCCCTTCTTCTTGATTATACCCTTGAACAACCAGCCGTGCCTTGCTCCTAGTGACTGTTCCTGACTCATCCAGTTTGTTTCGGAACACCCACTTGGTTCCAATGATTGTTCTCTCTGCAGGTTTAGGTACAAGGTGCCATACTTTGTTTCTTTCAAATTGATGGAGCTCTTCTTGCATTGCCGTGACCCAATCTGAATCTGCAAGAGCTTCATTCACACTCTTTGGCTCAATATTAGAGAGAAAAGCATAGAAAGCACAGAAATTCTTAAGCTTAGACCTAGTTTGCACTCCACTGTTAATATCAGACAGAATTTGATCAAGGGGGTGCGAACTATGGTACTTCCATGGTCGTGGAGTAAGAGGATCCACAGACCCATGCTCTACTCTAGTCGTAATATCAAGCTTACGATCATCTCCTGAGCCTGTTTCTACACCTGTTTGTAAGCCTGTTCCTGAAGAACATGGTCCCGAACAGGGTTCAACGGTGTTTCCCCTTGTTTGGTATTCACCTTGCCTACTGTTCTGAGGAACACCTTCAGGAGTTGTTTTCTCCGTGGTGTTCTTACCTCGTTTATCTTGGAGCAATACTTCTTTTCGAATAAGACCTAATTCAAGTTCATCTTCCTGTGCATCATTCTCACTCAACAAAAAGCACATGCACACTTTCCTCAACACACAAGGTCCTTTTGTTAAAGACTTTGTATGCCTTGCTGTGAGAAGAATAGCCAAGAAATATTGCCTCATCACTCCTAGGGTCAAACTTTCCTAAGGCATCCTTCCCATTATTATGCACAAAACACCTACAACCAAATGTTCTTAGGTGCGTAATATTGGGTTTTCTGCCCTTCAAAAGTTCATAAGGAGTTTTGTTCAAAATGGGTCTGATCATGCATCTATTTATAATGTAACATGAGGTGTTCGATGCTTCTGCCCAGAAATACCTAGGAAGACCACTAGCAATAAGCATTGTTCTGGTCATGTCTTCCAGGGTGCGATTTTTGCGCTCAACCACCCCATTTTGTTGGGGTGTTCTTGGAGCTGAGAAGTTATGATCAACACCATGTTCATTACAATAGTTGATAAAACTTGCATTTTCAAACTCAGTTCCATGATCAGATCTCAAGCTAATTAAAGAGTGTCCTACTCTCTTTTCAACCTTTTTGAGAAAGGCAATAAAATTCTCAAAGGTTTCATCTTTGGATGCCAAAAACAAGGTCCAAGTAAATCGAGAGTAATCATCCACTACAACAAGCACATACTTTTTCCCACCTCTACTAGTTATCCTCATGGGACCACACAAATCAATGTGTAATAATTCTAGAGGTCGGGTAGTGCTTACACATTTTTTCGATTTAAAAGAAGATCTAACTTGTTTGCCTTTTGCACAAGCTTCACATACCTTGTCATCATTAAATTTGATGGAAGGTAGTCCAATAACCAGGTCTTTTGAAACAAGTTTGTTTAAAAGAGTAAGGCTTGCATGACCTAGTGTCTTGTGCCAGAGCATTATGTCATCATTCACAGCACTCAAACAAGTTAGGTTGTTTTGGGGAAGAGTGGAAATACATACTTTGTAAACATTTTTGTATCGCTTCCCCCTTAATACGACATCTCCTGTGTTGACATTGATAACCAAGCAATGTGTTCGTGAGAACACCTCTAGGTTGTTCTTATCACACAGTTGGGACACACTTAGTAAATTATGCTTTAAACCATCAACTAAGTGCACATTATCAATTGAGTGGGAGAGCGTTTTACCAATGCTACCTACACCGACAATTGTCCCAGACTTGCCGTTGCCAAAAGCCATGCTCCCACCGGTTGAAGCTGTAAGTGAGAGAAAGTTTGATTTTTCTCCAGTCATATGTCGCGAACACCCACTATCAACATACCACAGCTGCCTATTTTCAAGGTTGTTTTCTGATCTGTTTGACAGGGTGTTTCTTACCCTGTTTGCTGGGTTGTTTGTGGGGTTGTTCTCTCTCACTTCAGCCTGCAAAACAAATCACAGGTTAGTTTTGGGAACCCAGATCCACTTGGGTCCCATTCTTTTAGACAAGTAAAGCTCATCTTTTCTAATCCAGATTTGTTTCACATACCTTTCATTTTTTTCAATGACATACCTTCTCAGAGGACATGAATATCGATAGTGACCAGTTTTACCGCAATGAAAGCAAACAATGTTTCAGGTAATCCCACATACTTTCTATGAATTGGGTAAACTGTTCGTTTAGGCTTATATCCAAGTCCCTTTTTGTTTCGACTGTGGTGAGTGTTTAACCAATCAAGGGCTTGTGAGGACTTGTTCCAGTGCTTGGTTGTGATAAGCTCGGTTTCCAGTTTTTCTATATTAGCATGCAAACCCTTGTTCTCCCTGAGCAAGGACTCAACCATTCCTTCCACCTCAAAGAGTTTTTCCTCCATTCGAGAATAATCTCCTTCTTTTATAAAGAGGTTTTCTTTGAGCGTATTAATATTTTCATGTAAGCCCAGTTTTTCATTTTTAAGGATCTCATTTTCTAGTTCTAGGTCTCGAACATCTCATTTCAATTCAGCACAAGTATCCATCAAGGTATACAAAAGTTCTTCGAGAGTTGCTTTATTGAGACCACATACCTTGTTCTTGAGATCAGTAAGACTGTTTGTTGATTCATCATCTGAATCCGTGTCACTTTGTGCCATGAGAGCTATAGCACCTTCATCAGTTTCAGACTCACCTTCATCCTCAGAGGAATCTCCCCAGGCAGCAAGCATAGCCTTCGAGAATCGTCTCCCAGAACTGCTTGCAGCTTGTTTTCTACCTTGTTTCCTGGGGTGTTCTTGCTCTTGCTCTTCTCGAAGTAGTGGACAGTTCTTCACAATGTGATCTGGTTTGCCACACTTGAAACACCCTGTGAACTGTTCTCGGGGGGTGATTCTGGACTTACTGAAGTCTTTTCTTTTGCTGTTTTCTTTGACCTTTTTGAAGAATTTCTTGAACTTTCTTGTCATTAAGGCCATCTCTTCATCCTCAAGGTCAGAGTCATCATCCTCTTGTGCTTTCAAGGCAAGCCCACGATCCTTCTTCTGCTCCTCTTTTTGTTGTGAGTTCTTTCTGAGTTCATAGGTTTGAAGATTGCCAATCAACTCGTCGAGGGTGATCTTGTTCATGTCTTTAGCTTCTTGGATGGCTGTCACCTTCGCTTCCCAAGACCGAGGCAAAATCCTTAGAATCTTCCTCACCAGCTCTTCTGTGGTGAAGGATTTTCCCAGGGATTTTAGCTCGTTTGTTATGTGGGTGAAGCGTGTGTACATATCCATCACGTTCTCACGATCACCCATATCAAACAACTCATATTGCCTCATAAGTAGCTCAATACGTGATTGTTTGACTTGACTTGTTCCTTCATGAGCTACTTGGAGGGCATTCCATATCTCCTGAGCTGACTCACACTCCGAGATACGTGTATATTCATCTGGACCTAGGCCAAAATATAATAGCTTCTTGGCCTTGGCATTCTTTTCCATTTTCTTATAGTCTTCACCATCAAACTCTATGGGTTCCTTGGGAACCTTCTTACCATCTTCAAGCACCTTGGTGGGAACAAGGGGCCCGTTCTTGATGAGCATCCATAATTCATAATCTTCTGCCTGAATATAGTTCTCCATCCTATTCTTTCACCAACTATAATGTTGGCCGTTGAAATAGGGTGGACGAGTAATAGATTGCCCTTCAAGGATTCCTTGTGGTGTACTCATCTTCAGAATCTCTCAAGGTGTTAGCCCTTTTGAGAGAACCCGCTCTGATACCACTTGTTGAATTCCAAGAGTACACAACCACAAGAGGGGGGTGAATTGTGGTGGTCGATTTTCGCCTAATAACTGACAAACAACCGTAGCACTTGATTGCAGAGATTGTTTGTAAATCACAAACAACCTTACGCCTTGTTTGTAGCGGTTGTTCTCAATTGATTCAGTAGCGAAATTCAAAGTAATAAATGCGGAAATAAAGCACACACAATTTTTACGTGGAAAACACCTTTAGCCCAACTGAGGTGTGAAAAACCAGGACCTACCTCGTGTAGGATTTAACCACTTCACTAACGGGCTGAAAACGTTACAAAAGCAACACTCCTTGTTACAACTTGTAACCCACGTAACCTTCTTCCCTAAGACAGGTTACACCACGTCCAATCTCACCAGATAGGACACGTCCAAAGTCCACACGACTGAGGACACACTCACTCACTTTCTGTTCTGAGAACAGGGGTACAAAACACCTTACTGGGGTGCTTCTGACTTAAGCAGATGTAAGGTACAATGAAGTCCTATTATGCCAAGAAATTGAAAGCTCAGTTAAGCACAATCTTCTCACGGTTTTTCTCTTTGAAATTCAGCTCTAAGAATCTCTTACTTCTTTGTAAAAACCGGATTGTCAAATGGGAGAGAGAATTTCAATATTTAAACGCACAACCCAACGGCTATTCTTTTCAAAAGATAGGGAAAATCCTCTATTTTTAGTCGCTTAGAAGATTCACCAAAGATTTCCAACGGCTAAGAGAGGAGAGAAGATTTTCTTAAAATATCTTGGCCGAGTAATCTAGCGTGAAAAGGATAAAATCTTGATTTATCCCAAATTCAATCAAGACCTAAAAATAAGGGATAGGAATCTTTCAAGAGAAATCTTTAGCAAAAACGGTTTTGCAATTTTTATTTTTTTTTTTCAAATTCAAAACAAATCTTTTTAGATCTGGCAGCCAACCGAAGCAAATTTTCAGATAAGACTGATGTAGCTGCTGTAGTTTTTGAGAACACCCTAGGCACCCTGTTTGCAGGGTTGTTTGGAAATGGTGTCCCAAAGCAACTTTTCGAAAACCGTTTTCAAGAAGTGCTAAAAATGATACTTTCAAGATTGGCATATTAACAAGAGTCTAAAAGATAAAAACTAAATTAACCAAGACTCCTTGTAAGAATTAGTTGTCTTGTCAAGAGTGAATATGCTGCTCCAAAACACCTTGGTCACCTTGATTCCTTGGGTGATCTTGTGTAGCTGAATGTTCCTCAAGACTTAAACCATGTGTTGTTTGCTGATCTTGTGTCACTGAAGCTCGGAACCTGTTCCTAAGACTTATTCTCAACATTTAGCCACCAGGTTAATAAAATATCACAAACAGCGGTGCAGGAACAACGGTGTATTAGGCCCTGTTTGGAGAGCTTGTTTGAAACAACATTACTTAGACAAATATGTTGCTCTTGGATTTGTTATCATCAAAACTAAATATATTCAACAGGTTGGTTTGCACTCTAGATTCGGCCTCTTCTATTTAGGGCACCTCTGTTTCGGATTCCAAAATTGAGCTGTTGTAAGTTTGCAGGTTGATCTCGGTTTTAGATTGATTTCAGTTCTATGTTGAGTTTGGCTACTACAAGTAAGGCTCTATTGATTTCGATTTCCCTTCCCCTGATTTAGTTTGGAAGTTGTTTCAATTAGTTGCTGTTTCCGTTTAGTTTACTTGATCGTTTAGTTTCGGTTAGCTGCTTCTATTTTCAAAGTTTCAGTTACTTATTTCATGTGCTATACTTTCGTTCTTGCTCTCTTTAGTCACTTGATCGCTTTATCTTTTATCTCGTTTGTTTAGATGATGTGGTCAGTTTTTTTTTTTTTTTTTTTGAGTTGCTTTGCTATCTTAAAATTAATTAGGTCTTATAAAACCATTGTGAATGGCTAGTATTGTTTAGAATTAGGTCCATTTATGATCAACAGTTATAAGTTATTCATGTTTTTGATTCGTTTATAAACAATGTTAGCTTAGTTTATTCCCGTAATTTTTGACCTCAATCGCATCCTCGTCCCTGAGGACACGACCCTTAAGTACTACGACGATAGTCGTATGCTTGTGGCATTTTATATTTCACTCAAGATTACCTTACAATAGGTAATAAAGATAGTCTTTTCCATGTCTTTCTCTGCCATTTTAACTTAGTTATAGCGAGCATACCCGTCTATAATAGGGAGTAAAGCATGTCCAGCGATTTTATCAACCAAGCTATCTATATGTGGCAAATAAAAATTATCTTTTTGACTAGGGTTATTAAGATCACTGAAATCTATGCATATTCTCACACTTCCATCTTTCTTTGGAACAGGCACAATATTTGCTACCCACTGAGGGTACTGTCCAACCCTAATGAAATCTGCATCTCACTTTTTTTGAACCTTATCCCTTATCTTTAAGGCTTATTCTGGTTTCATTCAGTGGAGTTTTTGTTTACTGGTTTGGTATCAGGATAGAGAGGGATTTTGTGGTCAGCTATATCTCAGTCTATGTCAGGCGTGTCTTTGTAAGTACATACAAACACATCAATGAATTCCCGCAGGAGTGAAATAAAGTTTTCCTGCTCCTGTAGAGGTAGTGATTTCCCTTTAGGCTCTCAGGTTTCTTCAAGTTTCCCCAAGTTAACTAGGATTATGTCCTTAATTACGCAAATTTGATTTTCATGTTGTTCCATTGCGTTGATTAGTTCTTTTAGAGTTATTTCTTCATTTTTAATATTATTATAGGCAAAGCATTCGAAGGAAGGGGAATGTTTGCATAGGATTTCATAAGTGTTTGGGAGTCATTTTAGGGCATTAATGAGCTTAACTGTATAATTTATACCCCTATTTCTACTTTTACGCTTGGCATTGCTTGTTTGAGAATGTTTGCAGATTTTGACCTTATGCGCCCAAAGCATGTCAATAGAATGAAGATTTTTGAGCCTTGTGGGTAAAAAAAGGTAGCAAAAGAGGCTAAAAGACACCTAACACGAACATACCGTGGCCACTACCATGGTCTAGGTACACCCAGGAAGAAGCAGCAGGGCAACGACAATGGTCCCACACAACTGTCGGGTGGTTAGGGCATCCTATCTTTAGCAACGAGGAAGTGCATGATATAAAGAATTTTCAGTAAGAACTAGCACTATATTCACATATCTTTCTCTCATAAAGTCTTTCATACATGCACTTGACTGACACTGGGGCATTATCCCCGAATTTTGAATGAGTTCAATCGATGATTTTATCATTTCTTTCTATTTCACAGCAGAGCTAGCCAGTTGCTTGTGATGAATACCTTACCTCTCCAGCCAAGATTGGACCAAGTGCTTCCAGTAGAATTCTATGAGAAGATGGCCAAAACCGTTCAATAGCTTAACTGAGTAGAGTGTATTGGAGAGCGATGATAAGATTGTGGAGATTTTCCAGAATGTTGGCATCTACGAAGACCTTTTACTTCGACTGTGGGTTGATTCCATGAAAGGGAACTAACAAACCAGTGGGCACTACGGACAGGCCATGGTGGGGACCATGGTCCATGGTGGACCCCACGGTCAGGCCGTGGTGGCCACTGGTCCCCCGAGTCTACTAGATTTCTTCGCGACTGTTCATGTTCCAAGCGTTTGGACGGTTCTGTATACTTGATTTTAGTGATAAAAGCCCCATTTTACTGCTTCATTGGCATCTATCCATCATCCTATCACTATGCCATCATCATCTACCACCTAAACTCATCCATTGAGAGAGTCAAAGCAAGGAAAGAAGTAAGATCAAGCAAGGTTTGGAAGCTTTTGGAATGAGGATTAAAATATCATCATTCGGGGGATTAGATTAAGCTTTTCTCTTCTCTCTTTCTTTTAATTTTTCTCTTTAGTTTAGATTATGATTTTAGAGATGGTTACTTTAATTTCAATAATGCTTGGGTAGTTTTCTTTATCTAGGGGTTGCTAAACCGAAGTGATATTGTTGATTTTGTTAGTTTAAACTATTTGCACTTGGAATCTTACTTGATTGTTTCAATCGAGTCCTTGAATTTTGAATGTCATTGTGGATTTTTGGCCAACTTCTTGCATGTATGTTAGATGCTAGATCAAAGTACTGAAAGGTGAAGATAGGTGTTAGAAAAAAAACTAGGATTTGACTGAATTTAATAATCGTTTGAGAAAGGATTATGAGCAGAGTCATCCTGTGATAATCATAAACTTCATTCAATTAAGGCCTAATGAATTAGTGATTAGTTTGATCAAGGTAATTCACTTCACGTTGAAATAAAGTGGTGAATTCTCTAGCATCATCGACCATTGAATCAATCGAAAAGGTGAGAAGTGCTTGTTTCACTTGTTAGATCGGCACATCAAGGTGATGCCACCCCAAGAGGTTTTTAGCCATTAAAGTTAGACTTTCTTGTTTAGTATTTGATATTTTAATCCAAACCAAATGTTGATTCAGTTTAGGAAATCTTTCAAAGGCATACTTAGTAATTCGATCTAGTCTATGAGGGACGACCTTGATCTATACTACAATACCCATGTACTTGTCGCAGCGATCAGCAAAGGATTCCAAGACAGGAGAATGAGACGAGTTGCAAGTAAAAGAATTCATCTTATTGAAATTAAAAGTGAGTGCAGCTAATGTAGATTATAGGGAAACAAGAACTAAAGACTGACTCTTAGACTCTACCCTAGACTTTTCGAATGTATACACACACACACGCGCGCGCGCATATATGTATATGTATACATATATACATATATATATGTGTATGTATATATATAAATAAATATATAAATATATATGTATATACGTATATATATACATATACACACACACACACACACACACACACACACACATATATATATATACACACACATATATATGTATGTGTGTGTGTGTGTGTGTGTGTGTGTGTGTATATATATATGTACATACAC